>CM026394.1:48245588-48347971 GCA_014843695.1 Archivesica marissinica
ATACATCTGGACACGGACATATATACACATACATCTGGACACGGACATATATACACATACATCTGGTCACGGACATATATACACATACATCTGGACACGGACATATATACACATACATCTGGTCACGGACATATATACACATACATCTGGACACGGACATATATACACATACATCTGGACACGGACATATATACACATCTGGACACGGACATATATACACATACATCTGGACACGGACATATATACACATACATCTGGTCACGGACATATATACACATACACCTGGACACGGACATATATACACATACATCTGGACACGGACATATATACACATACATCTGGTCACGACATATACACATCTGGTCACGGACATATATACACATACATCTGGTCACGGACATATATACACATACATCTGGTCACGGACATATATACACATACATCTGGTCACGGACATATATACACATACATCTGGACACGGACATATATACACATACATCTGGTCACGACTATACAATTGTCACGGACATATATACACATACATCTGGACACGGACATATATACACATACATCTGGACACGGACATATATACACATACATCTGGACACGGACATATATACACATACATCTGGACACGGACATATATACACATACATCTGGACACGGACATATATACACATACACCTGGTCACGGACATATATACACATACATCTGGACACGGACATATATACACATACACCTGGACACGGACATATATACACATACATCTGGACACGGACATATATACACATACACCTGGACACGGACATATATACACATACATCTGGACACGGACATATATACACATACACCTGGACACGGACATATATACACATACATCTGGACACGGACATATATACACATACATCTGGACACGGACATATATACACATACATCTGGACACGGACATATATACACATACATCTGGACACGGACATATATACACATACATCTGGACACGGACATATATACACATACATCTGGACACGGACATATATACACATACACCTGGTCACGGACATATATACACATACATCTGGTCACGGACATATATACACATACATCTGGACACGGACATATATACACATACACCTGGACACGGACATATATACACATACATCTGGACACGGACATATATACACATACATCTGGTCACGGACATATATACACATACACCTGGACACGGACATATATACACATACATCTGGACACGGACATATATACACATACATCTGGACACGGACATATATACACATACATCTGGTCACGGACATATATACACATACACCTGGACACGGACATATATACACATACATCTGGACACGGACATATATACACATACATCTGGACACGGACATATATACACATACATCTGGACACGGACATATATACACATACATCTGGTCACGGACATATATACACATACATCTGGACACGGACATATATACACATACATCTGGTCACGGACATATATACACATACATCTGGTCACGGACATATATACACATACATCTGGACACGGACATATATACACATACATCTGGACACGGACATATATACACATACATCTGGACACGGACATATATACACATACATCTGGTCACGGACATATATACACATACATCTGGACACGGACATATATACACATACATCTGGTCACGGACATATATACACATACATCTGGTCACGGACATATATACACATACATCTGGACACGGACATATATACACATACATCTGGTCACGGACATATATACACATACATCTGGTCACGGACATATATACACATACATCTGGACACGGACATATATACACATACATCTGGACACGGACATATATACACATACATCTGGACACGGACATATATACACATACACCTGGACACGGACATATATACACATACATCTGGTCACGGACATATATACACATACATCTGGACACGGACATATATACACATACATCTGGACACGGACATATATACACATACATCTGGACACGGACATATATACACATACATCTGGACACGGACATATATACACATACATCTGGACACGGACATATATACACATACATCTGGTCACGGACATATATACACATACATCTGGTCACGGACATATATACACATACATCTGGACACGGACATATATACACATACATCTGGACACGGACATATATACACATACATCTGGTCACGGACATATATACACATACATCTGGTCACGGACATATATACACATACATCTGGACACGGACATATATACACATACATCTGGACACGGACATATATACACATACATCTGGACACGGACATATATACACATACATCTGGACACGGACATATATACACATACATCTGGACACGGACATATATACACATACATCTGGTCACGGACATATATACACATACATCTGGTCACGGACATATATACACATACATCTGGACACGGACATATATACACATACATCTGGTCACGGACATATATACACATACATCTGGTCACGGACATATATACACATACATCTGGACACGGACATATATACACATACACCTGGACACGGACATATATACACATACATCTGGACACGGACATATATACACATACACCTGGACACGGACATATATACACATACATCTGGACACGGACATATATACACATACACCTGGACACGGACATATATACACATACATCTGGTCACGGACATATATACACATACATCTGGTCACGGACATATATACACATACATCTGGTCACGGACATATATACACATACATCTGGTCACGGACATATATACACATACATCTGGACACGGACATATATACACATACATCTGGTCACGGACATATATACACATACATCTGGACACGGACATATATACACATACATCTGGACACGGACATATATACACATACTCTGGTCACGGACATATATACACATACATCTGGACACGGACATATATACACATACATCTGGTCACGGACATATATACACATACCTGGACACGGACATATATACACATACATCTGGACACGGACATATATACACATACATCTGGTCACGAACGTGCATACAGGTTTTTTGTCACGGACATATATACACATACATCTGGTCACGGACATGTATACACATACATCTGGTCACGGACATATATACACATACATCTGGTCACGGACATATATACACATACATCTGGACACGGACATATATACACATACATCTGGTCACGAACGTGCATACAGAGGTTTTTTGTCACGGACATATATACACATACATCTGGACACGGACATATATACACATACATCTGGACACGGACATATATACACATACATCTGGACACGGACATATATACACATACACCTGGACACGGACATATATACACATACATCTGGACACGGACATATATACACATACACCTGGACACGGACATATATACACATACATCTGGACACGGACATATATACACATACACCTGGACACGGACATATATACACATACACCTGGACACGGACATATATACACATACATCTGGACACGGACATATATACACATACATCTGGTCACGGACATATATACACATACATCTGGACACGGACATATATACACATACATCTGGACACGGACATATATACACATACATCTGGACACGGACATATATACACATACATCTGGACACGGACATATATACACATACATCTGGACACGGACATATATACACATACATCTGGTCACGGACATATATACACATACATCTGGACACGGACATATATACACATACATCTGGTCACGGACATATATACACATACATCTGGTCACGGACATATATACACATACACCTGGACACGGACATATATACACATACACCTGGACACGGACATATATACACATACCTGGACACGGACATATATACACATACATCTGGACACGGACATATATACACATACACCTGGACACGGACATATATACACATACATCTGGACACGGACATATATACACATACATCTGGTCACGGACATATATACACATACATCTGGTCACGGACATATATACACATACATCTGGACACGGACATATATACACATACATCTGGACACGGACATATATACACATACATCTGGACACGGACATATATACACATACATCTGGACACGGACATATATACACATACATCTGGTCACGGACATATATACACATACATCTGGACACGGACATATATACACATACACCTGGTCACGGACATATATACACATACATCTGGTCACGGACATATATACACATACATCTGGACACGGACATATATACACATACATCTGGACACGGACATATATACACATACACCTGGACACGGACATATATACACATACATCTGGACACGGACATATATACACATACACCTGGACACGGACATATATACACATACATCTGGACACGGACATATATACACATACATCTGGACACGGACATATATACACATACATCTGGACACGGACATATATACACATACATCTGGACACGGACATATATACACATACATCTGGTCACGGACATATATACACATACATCTGGACACGGACATATATACACATACATCTGGTCACGGACATATATACACATACATCTGGACACGGACATATATACACATACATCTGGTCACGACTATACAATTGTCACGGACATATATACACATACATCTGGACACGGACATATATACACATACATCTGGACACGGACATATATACACATACATCTGGACACGGACATATATACACATACACCTGGACACGGACATATATACACATACATCTGGACACGGACATATATACACATACACCTGGACACGGACATATATACACATACATCTGGACACGGACATATATACACATACACCTGGACACGGACATATATACACATACACCTGGACACGGACATATATACACATACATCTGGTCACGGACATATATACACATACATCTGGTCACGGACATATATACACATACATCTGGTCACGGACATATATACACATACATCTGGTCACGGACATATATACACATACATCTGGACACGGACATATATACACATACATCTGGACACGGACATATATACACATACATCTGGACACGGACATATATACACATACATCTGGACACGGACATATATACACATACATCTGGACACGGACATATATACACATACATCTGGACACGGACATATATACACATACATCTGGTCACGGACATATATACACATACATCTGGTCACGGACATATATACACATACATCTGGACACGGACATATATACACATACATCTGGACACGGACATATATACACATACATCTGGACACGGACATATATACACATACATCTGGTCACGGACATATATACACATACATCTGGACACGGACATATATACACATACATCTGGTCACGGACATATATACACATACATCTGGTCACGGACATATATACACATACATCTGGTCACGGACATATATACACATACATCTGGACACGGACATATATACACATACATCTGGTCACGGACATATATACACATACATCTGGACACGGACATATATACACATACATCAAGCAGTATGTATCGATGGAAAACTATCCAACTCAGTGCTCATGAATTTCAGTGTTCCACAGGGGTCTGTTTTAGGCCCGAAATTTTACACTATGTATACCAAGCCTGTAGGAGCCATTTGTAAACACCATGGACTGAACCATCACTTTTATGCTGACGATTCCCAGCTTTACCTTTCATTCAAACCAACCGTTCAAGCTTCACAAGCAGAGACACTACTTCGAATGGAAAACTGTCTACAAGACATTGTTGCTTGGATGCATGCCAATATGTTAAAACTCAATACTGATAAAACTGAAATGATTATGTTTTCTAGTCAGCGAAATTTTCAACACATTGAAAACATAAATGTGAAAGTAGGAGACTCAAATACAGAACCATCAACATGTGTGAGAAATCTAGGAGCTTTCCTAGACTCAAGAATGGATATGGACAAACATGTAAATTCCGTGACAAAATCATGTTATGCGCAGATCCGGCGGATTGGACACATTCGGCAGTATTTAACAACAGACGCCACGAAAACTCTCATAAACTCACTCGTTACATCCAGGCTCGACTACTGTAATTCACTGTTGTACGGCGTGCCAAAAAACACTTCCAATAAATTACAAACTGTTCAAAACACAGCAGCTCGCATCATAACCAGAACATCCCGTTTCAGTCATGTAACGCCCATTCTAAAAGAACTTCATTGGCTACCAGTTCAAGAAAGAATAAAGTATAAAATACTGACTCACACATATAAAGCATTGAATGGAGAAGCACCGATTTATTTGAGAAACTTGCTTGAGGTTTATATACCAAGGAGAGACTTACGGTCTAAAAATGAAGCAGCTACTCTTGTGTTACCAAGAAGTCGGACTGTCACATACGGAGATAGAAGTTTCATGACTGCTGCCCCAAAACTTTGGAATTCTCTTCCATCAAATCTTAGAAGTGCAACAACATTGTGTTCTTTCAAGAAGGCTTTGAAGACACACCTTTTTAAATGTTCATATGGAACATAAATATCGAACAGTGTCTGTGCTCAATCAGGATTAAGACTGCAATTGAACACATTTTATTTAATTATTACCTATATTTTAATTGTTATAATTTTAGATCCTAATATTTTATAGCATATTTAGATTCCATTGTAATTGTGTTTGCTAATTTTGTCTTGTTTTATCTCATTGTATGTGGAAGTTTTTTATCAATATTTGTGTTATTTTAGGCTGTAAAGCGCTTTTGAACGTTTTATATTTAGATGAAAAGAGCGCTATATAAGTGTGGTATATAATAATAATAATCTGGACACGGACATGCATACACATACATCTGGTCACGGACATATATACACATACATCTTGTCACGGACATATATACACATACATCTGGACACGGACATGTATACACATACATCTGGACACGGACATATATACACATCTGGTCACGGACATATATACACATACATCTGGACACGGACATATATACACATACATCTGGTCACGGACATATATACACATACACCTGGACACGGACATACATACACATACACCTGGACACGGACATATATACACATACATCTGGACACGGACATATATACACATACACCTGGACACGGACATATATACACATACATCTGGACACGGACATATATACACATACATCTGGTCACGAACGTGCATACAGAGGTTTTTTGTCACTGACATATATACACATACACCTGGACACGGACATATATACACATACATCTGGACACGGACATATATACACATACATCTGGTCACGAACGTGCATACAGAGGTTTTTTGTCACTGACATATATACACATACATCTGGTCACGGACATATATACACATACATCTGGACACGGACATATATACGCATACATCTGGTCACGAACGTGCATACAGAGGTTTTTTGTCACGGACATATATACACATACATCTGGTGAATGTAGGACATTTGCCCCCCAGACATTTGCCCCCCAGTCCAAAAATGGCAGGGTGGACAATTGCCCCCCAGTCGAAATGTAGGGGCGGACATTTGCCCCCCAGTTGAAATGGCAGCTAGGACATTTGCCCCCCAGTCAATATGTAGGGGCGGACATTTGCCCCTCAATGGAAATGGCAGCTAGGACATTTGCCCCCCAGTCGAAATGGCAGTTAGGACATTTGCCCCCTAGTGAACAATTTGAGGTATGACAAGGTGTGACAAGATTACAACACATTTCCAAACAACCAGTTTATTTGAGCATAAATTTGTGATCAAGTGTAAAACAGATAATAGATTAACGTCAATATCAACACAATCTTGGCATGATTGTCAATGTTTGTGATCAAGTACTATGAACTAACCATGATAATACTCATTATTTCGATGTCTCGTGAAATTAAAACAGATAACAGATTAATGTCAATGTCAACACACTCTTGGCATGATTATCAATGAATTCAATGTTTGTAAACTATGATAACTGAAATTCGAACAAATAACAAAATGTCACATTATAGCACATCAGTATAGTAGCACGTTTTAGAGTTACATTGTCAATTAGACGAATCGGACGGAATGTCCGACCGCTCTAAGGAAGTCGCGCACATCCTTCTCACCAGCATCAAAGTCCTGGCACAGTTGTTTAAGTCTATCCTGCAGATTTCTCGTCTCGCGGCGGACACGTTTGCGTGTTGGGGCACCCTGTCTCACTCGCTCCACTTCTGTGATCACGTTGAGTTGATCCTTCTGTATACACTGAATAGTATGCCAGAGTCCGGGATTTTTATGTCCTACAAGGTGGCTGAACGAGTTGTTCCACGCCTCACATTTGTTGTTGGTCCGGGAACCATCTTCTAGAGTGACCTGGTTCACGTTCCATTTATCAATCGCATACTTCGGACTCGTTCGCTGTAATGTGATGCGTCCCCTGGCCCCCATCACAGACTTTGATGAATGCATAGAACTCAGTATGCTCTCTGAAAATAGTCATATATTTTATATTCAATATAGCAATTTATACTAAATATATTTCATGAAATTACGCAGGTACCCAATAGTACAAAATTACAAGACGTGTCTGATATTTTCCAATAGTCACATTAGTACTATAATACAACCAACACGACTTGAAGTTGTAAATTGTAACCATTGTCCGCTAACAAACTACATTTATATTTACCATTGAGTCAGTAGTAAGTGTCCCCTTGCAAGAGGCACTCTTGCGTTTGGAGCATTCCCAGTGGATAGTGGAGATACGGCTCTTCTTCTTAGTATACGAGTAACCCTCGTATAGTAGCTTCTCAGCCCCTCTAGTACTGGTAGTCAGTTCCATCGTGGTATGAGATTTGTAGTAATGCAGTAGACAATTCCATGGCTAATATACAGCATGAACCTTTAATTAGTTTCACTCAATTCTCACAAGTTTTTCACTTTAAGAATTACCATCTATTAAATCACATTATATCTAATTAAATAATGAACTCAGTATGTGTACACTTTAATCAACAATCAAAGACTTTTAACACCTCTCATGATATTAGTTCAAACTTTTGCTAATTATGTGAATGGATATCATTAGGTAATCAGTGTTTAAAGCTAATCAGTAATCACACCCAATTTACTTTGATGTCTTTGATAATTAAGTATCATGGTACACTTCATACAATATGGCAATTGGACTGGGGGGCAATTGTCCTACCCTACATTTCGACTGGGGGGCAAATGTCCTAGCTGCCATTTCGACTGGGGGGCAAATGTCCTAGCTGCCATTTCCATTGGGGGGCAAATGTCCGCCCCTACATTTCGACTGGGGGGCAATTGTCCTAGCTGCCATTTCAACTGGGGGGCAAATGTCCACCCTGCCATTTTTGGACTGGGGGGCAAATGTCCGGGGGGCAAATGTCCGTATCCCACATCTGGTCAGTGGAACCTCCCAAAACCGGACCCTCTCTAAATCGGAATACTCCTAAAACCGGACGTTTTTGAAAGTCCCGAATTGTTTCTTCTTTATTTCTTACATAAAATCACTCTGCAAAACCGGAACCTCTCAACTCCGGAAACCGGACGAAAAAATTGCATAATTTGGGTACAGTTTGATGTAATTTCACCTCCCAAAACCGGAACAACTTTTAGGCGACATAGGTCTTCATCAATGTTTTTCTTCCGGTAGTGACCAAGATGGACGACATTATTTACATCTCAAGTAGAAACTGACAAATTTCACCTTTCTTCCTGATAAACAGAACTTTTTAACGTTAAAATATACCAAAGAAACATGAACGATATGAACGCTAGTGTCAGTCAACCAGGAGGAGGTATATCCCAACCCATACCAAGTGTATTGTCTCGCAATCGTTATGAATCACTAGGTCACATAGATAAACAAGGACAATGTGACCCACAAACTGACCATGTGTTTGATGATCAATCGTTTCAAGTGGTTCAACGTAGCAAGCGTGCACGTACAAGCACAGGAAGCACTGGACTATCCATGAATCATTATAATTCCTTATCTACAGATGATAAACTCTGTGCTATTTATTCTGAACTAGGGGTCAGCAGGGAAAAAACAGAGGCCATTGAAAGTAAAATTGACCAGTGCTTGCAGCTCAATAGTAAAGTTATCGGTATCGAGGACAAATTATCCTCTTATGAACAACGTCTAAAATATCTTGAATACAAGGCCATAGATCATGAAACACGCAACAGGCGTTGTAACTTATTCTTTGGAGGTTTCACAGAAACCAAGGGCGAGAACTGTGCCAGTCGTGTGAGTGAATTCTCGAGACACAATCTTGAAATTGAATGGCCCGTGCCCATTGAACGTGCATATAGACTTGGGCCTTTTATGAGGGGCAAAACACGCCCGATCCTAGTCTCTTTCGATAACTTTTCCGTTGTGAAATTCATTTTATCTAGAGCATATCTATTGCGTTGTACCGACTATAACATAAACAAAGATTTTCCACCAGAAATTGCAAGTGCTAGGAAAGCCCTATGGCCAACATATAAATCGATTAGGCAGCGCCACCCCGATAGTAAGGTCGTACTAGCATACCCAGCTAAAGTTATCAGGGATAACAAGGTAATTTTAGACAGATTCCCCGATTGGGACATAGTTATGAAATCACATGTAAAAACAGCTGATCGAAATGACAGATATAAAAATAGAACAAAATCTAGGTCGCGGAGTAATTCGCCTATGCTGCGCAGTGCACCAATGAACAGTACTGCAAACGCGGTCACCCATAATAGCCCCGCCTTTCCTCGGGGAAACAGTGATATAAAGCAGGCGGGTGCGCACCACCAGGGGCGCAGGAATTCTAGTTCCCCCATCCATCAAAACCACCGGCAACGTCGGCAATCCACTTCTACTTCTCGACGAGTACCCGACTCACCGCTTTCCCAGCGCGGCCGCGCTCAAGAAAGAAAACACGCCACTCCTAAGGCTACTAGAGAACCTGGGGATACGCCAATCGCTAGACCCTGGGACAGGAACTTTTCCGGCTCATCTCAAGTGAAACCACCAAATGGCAACAATAAATAGGACAAAAGGGGGAAATCTTCAGATACACCTAATGTGTTCCCTAAAACTGAGTTAGCATTTTGTGCCCTGAATGTGAACGGACTTAAAAAACGATTGGATTACCCTGAATTCGTTGAATTTATTCATCACCATGATCTTTTCTGTGCTTTAGAAACACATTTGGACGCTACTGATCTGGTTGATATCGATGACTTTGTTTTCTTGGCAAAAAATCGTACTCAAGAATACAAACGAAAATCTGGCGGAATAGGGATATACGTAAGAGAAAAGTACTCGAAATATGTAAAAGTTATCCCAAACAATAATGATTATATTTTGTGGGTCTCTATCGACAAACAGTTGCTACAGCTTTCAGAAAATGCTATTCTAGGTGTCATTTATTTACCACCTGACACCTCTCGTTTTTTAAACGACATCGATATTAATAGTTTTGAAACTGAGGTTATTACTACGTGTAGTTTGCATAAATATGTTTTTCTTGCTGGCGATGTAAATGCCAGAGTCGCAGAATTGACTGATTTTATTCCGTCAGACCCATTCTTAAATGATTTATTTAGCATTGATGATGAATCATTGTCCCATTTTGATAAATATAACATTCTTGAGAACCTATCAATTACATTGAATAGAAAATCAAAGGACAAGAAAACTAACCCAAATGATTTAATGTTAATTGAATTGTGTAGAAATAACAATTTGTTTCTTGTTAATGGTCGATTTGGACAAGACACACTAGGGGATTTTACTTTTCGAGACAAGTCGGTCATTGATTATCTTTTTTTAACTGCTGACTGCTTTGCGCATCTAAATAGTTTTCAAATTATTGAAACAGATACACTTTTCTCGGATGGACATAATGCACTATATTGGACGATTAATTTGCAAAATAAATTTAGTCAAAAAGATAACCATGATTTGGGCAAAAATAAAAAACCAAAATGGAGAGACGACAAAATATTAAATTTTCAGCAAAATATCGACGTTAACCATTTAAACAGTATTTTCAGTATGTTATCAATCGACAACCCTGATACACAGCAGAATATTGAATCTGTAACGAATGAAATTAGAATTCTATTTGAAAAATCTGCATCCGAAACGTTTCCGACAACTAGCAACTTTATTCCACGTCACACAAATAAACCCTGGTTCGGTCCCAGATGCATTAGTGCAAGGCAAAATTACCACAGTGCAAAATCTGAGTATCGACTTAATCGTACTGAAGATAATAAATTGCGTTTGAAAAATGCTAGTAAGGAATACAAGCGTACAATGAACTATTACATTAGCAAGTTTAAACATACAAATGCAAGTAAATTAAGGAACATGTATTCTAATAACCCAAAACAATATTTTTCGAACACTTTAAACGTATAAATACAAACCCTCACTTTGCAGATGAAAACAATCAATTCATAACCAATGACTTTTTAGAGAATTCAAACCAATATCTTAACTCAAAAATTACCGACCAAGAAATCCTAAAGTGTATCAATAAATTAAATAATGGTAAAGCGTCTAGCCCGACAGACAACATCCTAAACGAATATATTAAAGCCACAAAAGACTCCCTATTACCAATATATAACCGCCTATTTAACTGTATCCTAGACTCAGGAATCGTACCAAGATCGTGGCTAGAAGGCTCTATAATTCCAATATATAAAAATAAAGGAGATCCTGGTGACACAGGATCATATAGACCAATTACAATACTATCATGCCTAGGTAAACTATTCACAGCTGTACTTAATCTTAGACTAACAAGCTATGTTGAAGACTCCCAATTATTAAATGAAAATCAGGCAGGGTTTAGAAACGGATACTCGTGTTCTGATCATATTTTTACATTACACTCCCTTGTTGAAATACTTAAGAAACGAAAACAGAAGTTATTCTGTTCCTTTATAGATTTTTCACAATGTTTTGATAAAATATGGCGTTTCGGTTTATGGCACAAGCTTTTGCAAAATTTTATTAATGGTAAGTTGTTCCAGGTTATATATAATATGTATCAGAATATAAAATCATGTGTAACCCATAATGGTAACCAATCGCCATTCTTCTCATCAGAAATCGGTGTCCGGCAGGGTGAAAACTTAAGCCCGATCCTCTTTTCTTTATATTTAAACGACCTACAGTCACATCTGGAAGCAAACGGTGCCGTTGGCATACAGCTTGAGGACACGTTCAGTGATGAAACTTGGCTTAAACTACTACTTCTGCTTTACGCAGACGACACCGTCATTGTTTCCAATAACCCTGTCGACTTTCAAAACTGCCTGAATCATTTTAATAATTACTGTGCCCAATGGAAATTAGTAGTAAACCCTAATACAACAAAAGTAATTGTTTTTGGAGCTAGGAACCTTAATAACTTTGACTTTAAATTAGGTGACCAAGGTCTTGAAATCACAGACAATTATCACTACCTTGGTGTTACACTCTCTAGTAATGGATCTTTTTTGAAGGCTAGAAAACATGTTACCCAGCAGGCAAATAAAGCAATGCACTTACTTTTTACTAAGTCTAATAATGCAGACTTACCGCCAGATTTAATTATTAAACTATTCGATCACACTGTAGTACCCATACTAACATATGGATCAGAGGTATTTGGCTACGAAAATCTAGATTTACAACAAAAAGTGCATAATTCATTTCTCAGGCGAATAACCAACGCCCGAAAAAGTACACCTAGGTATATGTTATTTGGAGAACTTGGTAGATACCCTATATCTATCATTGCACATACAAAAATGATATCTTTTTGGACGAGGATATTACTTGGAAAAGAAAACAAGTTGTCATTATTGATATATAGGTACATGATTAATCAACCTGATACAAATTTCCGATGGATCAGTAAAATAAAAGAAATCCTAAATTCTGTAGGTAGACCTGATCTTTGGCTTAACCAAACTACCTTAATTAATAAAAGTACTCATAAGCATATACAGAAAATATTAATAGACCAATATAAGCAGCATTGGCATAGCCAAATGCAACTATCAAACAAGGGTAAAATTTATAATTCTTTTAAACAGGCATTAGAATATGAAAAATATTTCAACATTATCACTAAACAAGACTATTTGACACTCTTCAGATATCGTACCTGTAACAATCGCCTTCCTCTGGAAACATCCAGATGGGGAGGAACAACCTTCCTAGATAGTATCTGTAGGTTATGTAATAACGGGGAAGTTGGCTCTGAGCAACACTATCTGCTTAAATGCGACTACTTTACACAATATCGGAATACCTATCTGCACGACTTTGTGTTGTCAGACAACATACATTGTTTCTCCAAGATATTAAATACATCATCTGAAACTGCCCTGGTAAATCTTAGTAAATTTACTCGTATTATCATGTCTAAATTTTTTTAGTAATTTTTTAATGCTTCGCAAGTTGGACATATTACGATATTTGATAGGTATTGCATTAATTATTCAAATCTTATTACATATACTTACCACTTTATGGTTCGCAAAAATTGATAATCCATAACGAAAGTATAATTAACCCTACTGAAATTCATCATTAGATTCATATTGTGATATTTAAAAACGCCTGATACATATACTCTTGCCGAATATTATACAAAACCTCATTATATTCCACAAACGGGAAGAAAATCCAACAAAAGCTATAATCACAAAACTATAGATACATTTTATCCCGTACTCTATGACCGTGGGAAAAATATTAGACCCATTACGAGACCAATTTACCCAACTCATAAATACTAATCCGCACGATGGGATTATTTTGTCTACTACGTGAGTCAGTATGATAGTAAAATTATTTTCATTCATTACACGTCACCAGGCCAATAACAATCGATTGACCTTTCATCCCAAAATGACAAACAATCCGACAGAGAATAAGTATATTAACTATTATATCCCACACTCTTTAAATATTATATTTGTCTTTCGTTTTATATCATTTAGACGTAATAGTGGAACTATGTCGTGAATAATATTGTATTTGTATATAAAATTTGGATACATGAAGAAGAATCCCCCAGCATATGTCTATACATTATTATGCATGATATGATTGTTTATACAACTGCTTTCATTTCAGGTCATTCCCGGAAGCACCACGTGGCTAAATATTTGTTTCTGTTATATACCCTCATGTTGTACACATGTACCTGAGAGAATAAAAGTATATGTCTGTCTGTCTGGTCTGTCAATAAACTAAAAAGTGTTGAATTTGTTTGTGTATTCCGTCATAAATTGACACGCTGCTGACACTTTCCAATCTCGTTTGCGCGTTTGATCTATGAACGTGTGATAATCGCGCACGATTATAAGATGTCAGGCTGATTGATGACTACTGCAATTAGCACTCATGTATAGTTAATTTGTCGGCTAACTGGGGGATTATGTTATAATCACGTGTAGATTACTATCCTATAGGCAATTATAAAACTTGTTTGATAACGAATAAATGATTTTGTGAATCTCGTAATTTATTGTTTGATGCAACCGTTTGATCACCTGTGAAAGCACAATATAATCCAGTCACATAAGATCATTATGATTTTCGCAACTTTTGACAATTTGTTTTACAAAATAATATTTAAAGAACTGTTTTTCACAAATATGTCATCACTTTATAAGGCATATGTACTTTATAAAGGTTATATGCAGTTTTGAAAACACATCAATAAAAAACCTCTGAAAACCGGAAACCTCTGTAAACCGGACTTTTTATCCAGTCCCGAAGATGTCCGGTTTAGAGAGGTTCCACTGTACACATACATCTGGACACGGACATATATACAGAGACTCCTGGTCACGGACATATATACACATACATCTGGACACGGACATGCATACAGAGGTTTTTTGTCACGGACATATATACACATACATCTGGTCACGGACATATATACACATACATCTGGTCACGGACGTGCATACAGAGGTTTTTGTCACGGACATATATACACATACATCTGGTCATGGACATGTATGCACATACATCTGGTCACGGACGTGCATACAGAGGTGTTTTGTCACGGACATATATACACATACATCTGGTCATGGACATGTATACACATACATCTGGTCATGGACATGTATATGGAGACTTCTTGTCACGGACGTGTGTGTACAGAGATTTCTGGCCACGGGCATATATACAGAGGCTTCTGACCACCTACATATATACAGAGGCTTCTGACCACGGACATGTATGCATTCAGAAAATAATAGTACTAACAATTGTAATAATAATATTTATTTAAAGTTGGCAAGTTACACATAACATTCATAAGCATTTCAATGGACGCCGGTATGTTGGTGTATAGCTGTCGTATTGTTGAAAGACAACTCGCATACGCCTCCACTAGAAATCTGACTCATTAGTGAGAGTTCACTAATATGCTATTAAAGTGCTACGCTTATTTCCACATGGGACTTATAAGTGATATAACAAAATGTTCATACAGCAAAGAATTTCTGCATATATATAGCAATTGACCTTTCTGCAAACGCTACTTAGGCACGCCCCCCATAGTTACAGGTGCTCGCTGTAACTACGCGAGACAAGCTATCTAACAAAATGGCGTCTAACGCAGACCTGCATCGAGTTAATCTAGATAAAATTCCGTGGAATTTCTCAGTTTTATTTTACCCAGATATTAATATCTTGTTGAAAGCAAGTCAACAAGTGTTTAGGTTCTTTAAATAGTGAAGGTTATTTCTCTAATATACAGATATATTTAACGGGTGAGGACGTGTTAAGTGTTCGTGGAAAATGTTTTCGCAGTCAACGGAGGAGGTTTCGTATAACTTCTTCTTCGTATACAAGGCAATATAGAGTGAAACATTGTGGTGGATTCGTCTAATAGTATATTATCACGCCTACGCCAATTATGAGATGGGCTGTTGACAAATTAATCAATTACTGGAGAATATATTATTTTTCACACCTTGATTGGTCGGCTCAAACATCTGTGATGCTGGCTTGTATGCCCGTGTTGTATCAGCTTTAGAGCTGAGCCGTGCCATATGTCCAAGCCCTTGCATCATGTATAAATATCATGCTCTTCACATCAATTTCATTACAACCATGGCGTCTATATTTCCATGCGTTTTTTGCTGATTATACAATACAAATACAATAAAAAATAGATAAACACTGTAAATTGCATTGTCATTGTATTAATCTATGTACCTTTTTTATGTCATTGTAAATAATTTAATGTTTTGATGTACAATAAATATATTATTTTAATGACGGTCTATGATTTATTTATTCTCCCCCGTTCACTTTAATTAATCTTGATTAGTGGCTTGAAACCTAGATAGATAATCACTCCTGGTATGGCAAACACACGGCTACATAGTCCCATTCATAATTGTGTCTAATTACCTAAATAGCTAATAATAGCATTATTATAATGAGCCTGTATAGTGCAGTACTATTAAATCAATTATACGAACCTGTGATTATACGAATGCACTAGTGTACGAAACTACCATTAGACGAACAAGAGATTATACGAAACCACCTGAATTCTGAATGAACAACCACATCGTGTCAACTTTGACATTAAAAGAAATGAAATATGCCACCGTCTTGAGAGACTCGACCCTATGCCTCCTAGAAGACTCGAACATTAGGCCCAAAAACTGAACACCAGTACGTTCACTGAGCTAATATGGGAATCCCACAGCTCTGCACATGCATGGGTACTATTACTTCTATCTGATCCCTAGTCCACCATCCACGACAATATGTATGACCCACATGTATAATTTTAATCACCATTATACTCACATATCTCTTGTGAACAGTAGATCTATAAATGCAGAATATATTTTTTCGAAATATTTTATTATGCATAAATAATTAATTTCAACTTACTTGTGTGCAAATATATCTGTTTGCATTAATTTTGGATGTATTCAGCTGCTCGTCCACACAACTTAATCCACCTTAGACATTTTTCAAGATTTGTCTTACGTTTTGGAAATGACACGAATTAAACGTCACCTATTAATCGATCTGGATATCTACTATCACTGTCACACAGCATAAATTAATAAAACAGCCCGTAACTACATCTTTTCACCATTGTCAATGACAGACAGCATTAATTAATTTGTAATTATTTTTCAAAAAATAATTTCAGATCACGATCACTCGTTATCAGATTTGATTAAAATTTTACTAAATAATTCATTTGTCTGACAGAACGATAAAACAATGACTCGGTGTAGTAATCAATACTATAATTGTGTGCACACATTTTATAATTGACCAATTATTAGCACAATCAGTGCTAAATTCCGATGTGCAACACTTTGATCTTGACAGTAGGCCCCTAACGGGATATTATGTTTTCGCGGTCTCTGTGATGTACCGGTAAGTTGGTTGATTACTTCCAATAAACAGTGTGACACGCTTACATTTGATTGCTGTGTTTGCGATAAAAGAATGACTATATGGGTTCAGTCGGTGTTTTTATAGATGCATTGTTTTTAAAGCAGTTGTCTGGTATTTTGTGGTTCATATACACACTTTTAGATTTGTCCAAGGATTTTGAAATGGGTTGAATTTAACGTCGATCACCAGGATATCGACTAATTTTGTACTATAACTAACCCACACACCAACGCTACACAGCTTCAACATCATTAAAACAATTTAAAACCCGTATTTTCGATCAAATTCACGCCTTTTCAAATTTGTCTACTCGTTACTAGTTTGTCTAATATGCATTGTTTGTCTAACAAGATGGCGGCGATAAACCGTTGCCGGGGGTGTGCGCGAATGGTGCGATGCGATTGGCTAACGCCAGCTGTCAATCGGCAGAAAGGTCAATTATCATAATAATTAAGAAATAATAAGTATCAACCGTGGTATATCGCAGAATAACCCGAGTTTGTCGTTCTTATGCGTAGAAATATATCACGAAGGCCGAATACCACGGTTGATACTTATTATTTCGATTCTAACACGACTTACTTCTAATAATTTTAGACGAGAATCAAAGGAGTATCTTCTTCAAACGCCGTGCATTTGGCTTTAATAGTAAAAGTAAAGTGTTTGTTTATAGTGCCAGCAATTACTGATTTATGAGTAAGTTACAACTTTTTATGAACACCATTACTTCCCGATCCTATGCATGTAGACTAAGTCCCAGAATGGTAGGCAATCAGTGGCCAGTAATTAACTAGCTGGCAGCTCACCAACCAGCCATACCAGCCATATCAGAACGATACCTGATGAAGTTCGAACTTCGACCTCCCGCTCCGTAGGCGGACGCCTTAACCACTAGGCCTCGGAGATGGTATATGTATATGTAACGGTGTGTATATTAACCCAATACTAGTATAATTATAAGGTAATAATAAATGTAGACAACCCGGTTAGTTCAGTCGGTAGAGCAATCGCACTGTTAGCGAAGGAACCGTGTTCGAGTCCCGGACTAGCTGCGTTTTTTCCTCACGTGAATAACACAGTTCCTGTCTTTTGAGAACGTTACATACAGTATAAACTCCGCGAAGTATAGCACAATGTATCTCTATCCCAATAGAAACGCATGGAATAATTCCAATTATGTGGAGGAGTATGTAACGGTGTGTATATTAACCCATGGTGTGAGATCAAATGTAGGCAGCCCGGTTAGCTCAGTCTGTAGACTAGTGCCGTTAGCGAGATGCCCCGGGTTCGAGTCCCAGACCGGCTGCATGCTTTTCAGACATGGGTTACATATATTATAAAATGGGCTACATAAATTATAAAAATTGTATCGGCAATTCGAATCAACACATTACAAAAAGACTGTATTTTAGAACAGCACAACAGAACTGATTCATTCATATGCCACACAGTATTAAGGAGAGCCCATGTACTCCAAGAAACATACCCACCAGCGGAGGAGACGAATTCTATAATAGTTCATACTAATTTATTTTAGGTTGATTGCGAAACAAGTTCTTACAACTTATATTAATCACTCTCGATATTCCTGATGAAATTCATCGTAACGAGGAAGAGAGAAGAGGAATGTGGAATTTAAATGCTTTGCCCAAGGGCACAGTCGAAACGGCTCCAGCGGGGCTCTAACCCCGGGCCTTTCGCATCTGAGGCGAACGCGCTACCACTACGCTATCGCGACTTCTATAATAGTCTGACTAGCATTGTAATCATTATATTAAGCAGCATACAATCTGTATAATATTGGGAAATAAAATATGTTTGAACTAATCTAAACAAACCGAAATTTCTCTGATTTTTCACAAAGTTGTATAACCCCATCTAGACAAACGAAATTTGACATTGCGTCTTATTACATACTGTGTGTGTTTTACGTTTATTTATCGCCGCTACCAGTTGCCAATAGGAGCGACGCCTCCTGAAGATATTAGTTATTTTAGATTTTGGAGGATAGTGCAATGATACAAACAGAGACCCATTCCAGAGTCTCCTCTTGTTCTTTTACGTGCACGGTGTAAAGCACCGACACGAGACCTCGGTTTAACGTCCTATCTGAAAGACTGTTAATGTTATTAGGGTCAGACGGGGGATCGAGCCTGCGATCCCTGGATTACCAGTCCAGTATTACATACTTTTCCATTTGCTTGTATACGTTTGAGCCTTATTACCTCATTTGGAAATCAGTAAGGTGCATCCGTACGCTGTAGTAAATAGTCCCCGATAATCAAACAAACAACTACACACAATACTATCAACCTATACTGTATACCACTCGTTATGTTATATATATGTTATATTTCGGGTTTTACGTCTGCATCAGCACCATTTTGGGCTATATCGCCGGCGGGCAGTTTATCTAACAACACCTTTCCTGGGTAGGCTCCAGCGGTTAACCAGTACTTGGGTGCACCAACCTCCGTAAGAAACTGCCAACCTTTTCATATAAATGAGGCACGGTATATACCGCTCGTGCATATTTAACATTTAATTGATTTCAAGAAAGAAAGAATGACGGCAAAGTTGCAAACTATATGTCAAAAAGCAAAGAACACAAATATAATTAATTGTTGCTAAGCATGTGCTGTTTATAATGTGCTTGTATTATTGTTTCTCCTTTCTTTGGAGAAAGGACTCCAAAAATCCGCATGCTTGGCTTCCTTTTGTTTTCTGTATATTTTTGGATTGCCAGACTCGTCAGTCATATAGTCTAGATATCTTGGTCTAATATGTAGTTTCGGTTTGTGCTGTTTCTTTCTCCTGATTGTACTAGGGCTGTTTGCTGGTGACTCGTTTTCCATGTAATCGTCCGACATTTCATGTTTGTTCTCCAACTCTTGAAGTCTATGTTTTCTCTGTTCTTCTCTATCTTCTCTATCTTTTTTCCTTTTTTCAGCCTGCTGTTTAGCAAGTTCCTTCTGCTGCAATCTATGTTCTTCTCTTTCTCTCGCCCTCTCTTCAAGTTGCATCTCTCGCTCTTCCTGTATATGTCTATTATGTTCCTCTCGTTGGCGATGCCTTTCTTGCTCCTTCTCATGTCGCTTTATTTTACTTTTGTTCTCTTCTTGTCTTGCTTCGTCCGCCCTACGCTCCCTCTCATTTTTCTTGTTTCTTAATAGATCGTCAGACTTCTTTTGTTTTTCGATTTCTTCAGAGAGAATAAGTTCTCTTTGCTGTTGTCTCTGAATCTCCCGTTCTCGTTCTTTGTCGCGTTGTTCTTCTCTTTGACGGTGTCTTTTTTGTTCCCTCTCCTCCAACACTCTAGCCCTTGCGAGTTCTTCATCTTTTGCTTCATCCGCCCTACGTTGTTTGTCACTTTCTTTGTCTCTTAATATATCGTCATGTCGCTTTTGTCTTTCATCTTCTTTAATGAGAGCAAGTTCCTTTTGTTGTTCACGCTGACTTTCTCGTTCTCTTTCTTTCTCTTGCCTCTTTAGTTCTTTCTGTGTTTCGTTTTCTAATTGGTGCTGACGGTGTTTTTCTGTTTCTTCTTCTTTTTGCAGCCGCCGATGAAGTTCCTTTTCTGTGTCATCTTCTGCACGTTTCATGCGTCTCCTCTCCCGATCTTTTTCCCGGCGCTCTTGGTCGTCGCGCATTATTTCAGCATTCACGATATCGGCATCTTCTTTAGAGTCTTCTTTGCTTACTTCTTTGTGACCATTGCGGTCTGATGATCCGTCTCGTTTGTTTGGTTTCTTTCCGCGTTTATTCTCTCGTCGTTCTTGATTCCCATACATTATTGTCATTTCCTCAGCGATAAGAACATCATCTGTTTCTTTGATTTTGGATGATTTCCTCGTAGATGGTCTCTCTTGGTTTTCAACTTGTTTTGTTTTTTTATCGCCTTTATTTGAACCCCAACAGCAAACACAGCAAGTTTCGTCTTCTTCTTTTACTTTGTCATCATGAACGTTTCTATTTGGGGATTCGGAGCGTCTTCCCCTTGGAGATTTGGAATGACGTCCCGTCGGAGATTTGGAGCGACTTCCCTTTGGAGATTTAGAGCGACTTCCCTGTGGAGACCCTTCTTGGTTGTCAGATTGTTTTGTTTTTTTCTCGCCTTTATTTGAACCCCAGCAGCAAATACAGCAAGATTCGCTTTCTTCTTTTACTTTGTCATCATGAACGTTTCTATTTGGGGATTCGGAGCGCCTTCCCCTTGGAGATTTGGAATGACGTCCCCTTGGAGATTTGGAGCGACTTCCCTGTGGAGATTTAGAGCGACTTCCCTGTGGAGACCCTTCTTGGTTGTCAGCTTGTTTTGTTTTTTTCTCGCCTTTATTTGAACCCCAACAGCAAATACAGCAAGTTTCGCCTTCTTCTTTTACTTTGTCATCATGAACGTTTCTATTTGGGGATTCGGAGCGCCTTCCCCTTGGAGATTTGGAGCGACTTCCCTGTGGAGATTTAGAGCGACTTCCATGTGGAGACCCTTCTTGGTTGTCAGCTTGTTTTGTTTTTCTCTCGCCTTTATTTGAACCCCAGCAGCAAACACAGCAAGTTTCGTCTTCTTCTTTTACTTTGTCATCTTGAACGTTTCTATTTGGGGATTCGGAGCGCCTTCCCCTTGGAGATTTGGAGCGACTTCCCTGTGGAGATTTAGAGCGACTTCCCTGTGGAGACCCTTCTTGGTTGTCAGCTTGTTTTGTTTTTTTCTCGCCTTTATTTGAACCCCAGCAGCAAACACAGCAAGTTTCGTCTTCTTCTTTTACTTTGTCATCTTGAACGTTTCTATTTGGGGATTCGGAGCGCCTTCCCCTTGGCGATTTGGAATGTCTTCCCATTGGAGATTTGGAATTACTTTCCCTTGGAGACATTTCGCGTGTTGCTGAATCATCGCGTCGCTGCGGTTTCTTTTCATCCTTATTTGAACGACAGCAACATGCACACCAACCTGATTTCACTTCTTCGTTATCTTCTTTTACTTTGTCATCACTAGTTCTACTCTTTGGAGAATTTGACCGACTTCGTTCTGGAGATTTCAAGCGACTACCCTTTCGGGACCTGGAGCGGCCTCTGTCGCTGTGCCTTTTCTTCTCTCGTGGGCCACAACAAACACCGCAACAACCACCAGATGATTTATCGTCATTGTCATCGTCATCGTCATCTCTTCGTCGCCTGGAAGAATCATCACGACTGTGCCGACTTTTGTTGTCTGGCGAATCACGGCCACGTTTCTTCCTCTTACCGTGTTCTATGTCGTCATTGTCAGTGTCCCTACTCCGACTGCCACACCTAGTAAATAAAACATACCAATGACAGAATTACCTTGCAATGTAACCTATCTACAACATGCACGAAACTGACTCTTATGAAAACACGTGCATATACAGGTATGTTATTGAAGGATTCAATTAATAATCTAAACAAATATAGAAAAAGTACTTGTAATAAGGAAGTACCATTACTGAGCCCTTATATATAAAAGAAAATAACATTTCTGGAACTATGCCTAATAGAAACTGTGCCTATGATATGGAGGTGGCTCTGTTTACTTCTAATATCACCAGTAGATCGCCAGTATATCACCAGTAGATCGCCAGTATATCACCAGTATATCGCCAGTATATCACAAGTATATCGCCAGTATATCACCAGTATATCGCCAGTATATCACTAGTAGATCGCCAGTATATCACCAGTATATCGCCAGTATATCACTAGTAGATCGCCAGTATATCACCAGTATATCGCCAGTATATCACCAGTATATCGCCAGTATATCACCAGTATATCGCCAGTATATCACCAGTATACCGCCAGAATATCACCAGTATATCGCCAGTATATCACCCGCATATCGCCAGTATATCACCAGTAGATCGCCAGTATATCACTCGCATATCGCTAGATTATCACCCGCATATCGCCAGTATATCACCCGCATATCGCCAGTATATCACCCGCATATCGCTAGATTATCACCCGCATATCGCCAGTATATCACCCGCATATCGCCAGTATATCACCCGCATATCGCTAGATTATCACACGCATATCGCCAGTATATCACTCGCATATCGCCAGTATATCACTCGCATATCGCCAGTATATCACCCGCATATCGCTAGATTATCACCCGCATATCGCCAGTATATCACTCGCATATCGCGAGTATATCACCAGCATATCGCCAGTATATCACCCGCATATAACCAGTATACCACCAGTATACCACCAGTATATCACCAGTATATCACCAGTATATAACCAGTATATAAACAATATATAACCCGTATACCACCAGTATATCACCAGTATATCACCGGTATATAACCAGTATATCACCCGCATATAACCAGTATACCACCAGTATATCACCAGTATACCACCAGTATATCACCAGTATATCACCAGTATATAACCAGTATATAAACAATATATAACCCGTATACCACCAGTATAAAACCAGTATATCACCAGTATATAACCCAGTATATAACCAGTATATAACCAGTATATAACCAGTATATCACCAGTATACCACCAGTATATCACCAGTATATCACCAGTATATAACCAGTATATAAACAATATATAACCAGTATACCACCAGTATATAACCCAGTATATAACCAGTATATAACCAGTATATAACCAGTATATCACCAGTATACCACCAGTATATCACCAGTATATCACCAGTATATCACCAGTATATCACCAGTATATCACCGGTATATCACCAGTATATCACCAGTATATAACCCAGTATATAACCAGTATATAACCAGTATACCACCAGTATATAACCAGTATATCACCAGTATATAACCAGTATATCACCAGTATATCACCAGTATACCACCAGTATATAACCCAGTATATAACCAGTATATAACCAGTATATAACCAGTATATCACCAGTATATCACCAGAACGTATATCACCAGTATATACCAGTATATAACCAGTATATAAATAATATATAACCAGTATACACCAGTATATAACCCAGTATATAACCAGTATATAACCAGTATATAACCAGAACAGTATATAACCCAGTATATAACCAGTATATCACCAGTATATCACCAGTATATAACCAGTATATAACCAGTATATAACCAGTATATAACCAGTATATAACCAGTATATAACCAGTATATAACCAGTATATCACCAGTATATCACCAGTATATCACCGTATATAACCAGTATATCACCAGTATATAACCAGTATATCACCAGTATATAACCAGTATATCACCAGTATATAACCAGTATATAACCCAGTATATAACCAGTATATAACCAGTATATCACCAGTATATCACCAGTATATCACCGGTATATAACCAGTATATCACCAGTATATAACCAGTATATCACCCGTATATAACCCAGTATATAACCAGTATATCACCAGTATATCACCAGTATATAACCAGTATATAACCAGTATATAACCAGTATATAACCAGTATATAACCAGTATATCACCAGTATATCACCGGTATATAACCAGTATATCACCAGTATATAACCAGTATATCACCAGTATATAACCAGTATATAACCAGTATATCACCAGTATATCACCAGTATATCACCGTATATAACCAGTATATCACCAGTATATAACCAGTATATCGTATATAACCCAGTATATAACCAGTATATCACCAGTATATCACCGGTATATAACCAGTATACCACCAGTATATCACCAGTATATCACCAGTATATAACCAGTATATAACCCAGTATATAACCAGTATATCACCAGTATATAACCAGTATATAACCAGTATATAACCAGTATATCACCAGTATATCACCGGTATATAACCAGTATATCACCAGTATATCACCGGTATATAACCAGTATATCACCAGTATATACCGTATATAACCAGTATATCACCAGTATATCACCAGTATATAACCAGATATAACCAGTATATCACCAGTATATCACCAGTATATCACCAGTATATAACCAGTATATCACCAGTATATCACCAGTATATAACCAGTATATAACCAGTATATAACCAGTATATCACCGGTATATAACCAGTATATCACCAGTATATCACCGGTATATAACCAGTATATCACCAGTATATAACCAGTATATAACCCAGTATATAACCAGTATATCACCAGTATATAACCCAGCATATAACCAGTATATCACCAGTATATCACCATTATATCACCAGTATATAACCAGTATATCACCAGTATATAACCAGTATATAACCCAGTATATAACCAGTATATCACCAGTATATAACCAGTATATCACCGTATATAACCAGTATATAAACAATATATAACCAGTATACCACCAGTATATCACCAGTATATAACCAGTATATAACCCAGTATATAACCAGTATATCACCAGTATATAACCCAGTATATAACCAGTATATAACCCAGTATATAACCAGTATATAACCAGTATATCACCAGTATATAACCAGTATATAACCAGTATATAACCCAGTATATAACCAGTATATCACCAGTATATCACCAGTATATCACCAGTATATCACCAGTATATCACCAGTATATAACCCAGTATATAACCCAGTATATAACCAGTATATCACCAGTATATCACCAGTATATCACCAGTATATCACCAGTATATAACCAGTATATAACCCAGTATATAACCCAGTATATAACCAGTATATCACCAGTATATCACCAGTATATCACCAGTATATCACCAGTATATAACCCAGTATATAACCAGTATATCACCAGTATATAACCAGTATATCACCAGTATATCACCAGTATATAACCCAGTATATAACCAGTATATCACCAGTATATAACCAGTATATAACCAGTATATCACCAGTATATAACCAGTATATAACCAGTATATAACCAGTATATAACCGTATATCACCAGTATATAACCAGTATTTAACCAGTATATCACCAGTATATAACCAGTATATAACCAGTATATAACCAGTATATCACCAGTATATCACCAGTATATCACCAGTATATCACCAGTATATCACCAGTATATAACCAGTATATCACCAGTATATAACCAGTATATCACCAGTATATAACCAGTATATAACCAGTATATCACCAGTATATCACCAGTATATAACCAGTATATAACCAGTATATCACCAGTATATCACCAGTATATCACCAGTATATCACCAGTATATCACCGGTATATCACCAGTATATCACCGGTATATAACCAGTATATAACCAGTATATCACCAGTATATCACCAGTATATCACCAGTATATCACCAGTATATCACCGGTATATCACCAGTATATCACCGGTATATAACCAGTATATAACCAGTATATCACCAGTATATCACCAGTATATCACCAGTATATCACCAGTATATCACCAGTATATCACCAGTATATCACCGGTATATAACCAGTATATAACCAGTATATCACCAGTATATCACCAGTATATCACCAGTATATCACCAGTATATAACCAGTATATAACCAGTATATCACCAGTATATCACCAGTATATCACCAGTATATCACCAGTATATCACCAGTATATCACCAGTATATCACCAGTATATAACCAGTATATAACCAGTATATCACCAGTATATCACCAGTATATAACCAGTATATCACCAGTATATCACCAGTATATCACCGTATTCACCAGATATCACCGTAATAACCAGTATAAACCAGTATATCACCAGTATATCACCAGTATATAACCAGTATATCACCAGTATATACGTATATCACCAGTATATCACCGGTATATAAGCAGTATATAACCAGTATATCACCAGTATATAACCAGTATATAACCAGTATATCACCAGTATATCACCAGTATATAACCAGTATATAACCAGTATATCACCAGTATATAACCAGTATATAACCAGTATATCACCAGTATATCACCAGTATATAACCAGTATATCACCAGTATATAACCAGTATATAACCAGTATATAACCAGTATATAACCAGTATATAACCAGTATATAACCAGTATATAACCAGTATATCACCAGTATATAACCAGTATATAACCAGTATATCACCAGTATACCACCAGTATATCACCAGTATATCACCAGTATACCACCAGTATACCACCAGTATATAACCAGTATATCACCAGTATATCACCATAAACATGTACGCTATATCGTGTTATTCAGGTTACACGCGTGGTATTACTAGTTGTATTACGCATGAATGTCGACCCTATTTACATTATTTTGTTATGTAAGCAAACCGCGTATACGACATTTTTTAGTTGAAATACTCAGTTTTTGGGGCAAATATTGTGAAAACAATTATACCATATAATAGGAAATTACATTCTGCAGAAATTTGCATTTTCATTGATGTAGTGTCGCTTTAAATTCGTATGATATCAATACATCTCCATTATTCCACAGACACAAGTCATGTATCAGCATGTGTTATGCCATATGATCGTATAGTAGTCATCATATGCAAAGGCTAACAACGGAATCATGGCTCATTCTGGTGTTATTTGACCACTTTCCATCAAATAAAATAGCATATATTTTTTACTAGAATCAGGTCGCGACCACATGAACATATCAGTAATTTAGTCGTGTTTGCCTAGTTTCTCTTTATATTTCCGTTGTGTACTATTACTAGCCTGGGTTCCAGTCTGTCGATTTTTCACTAATTTACATCTGGCAAAATGACATCAGAAACTCAATACGGCCAAATTAATGGTCGTGTGTTTTTACGTTTATTTATCGTCGCTACCGGTTGCCCATATGAGCGACGCCTCCATTTTAGATTTTGGAGGATAGTGCAATGATACAGACAGAACCCCATTCCAGAATCTGTTCTGGTTCTTTTACGTGCATGGTGTAAAGCACCGACACGAGACCTCGGTTTAACGTCCAATCTGAAAGACTGTTAATTTATTATGGTCAGATGGGGGATCGAACAATTAATGGTCGCGGTGCTAAAATATGACTGATCATGCAAAGTATATCAACGCCTGTTCCCAGGCTATACTATTACATAAAATGATTACGAGACGATCATAGGGCATATTAAATTAGTGGGTATTGTGACAGTGAAAATAGCGTTTAAGAGACGTTGGCGTTTTAATCATTGTTGAATTTCATAGAGTACGTGTACGCAATGCATGTACTAGTATTCATTTCAATGCATTGTTGTAATGTCATGTAATATCTTGTATTATAATATAATGAAGGCAGTTGTACAACTTGCAACATCTACAGAAGGTAGGATATAAGGAAGGTGGACGTACCTCTTGCAACATCTACAGAAGGTAGGATATAAGGAAGGTGGACGTACCTCTTGCAACATCTACAGAAGGTAGGATATAAGGAAGGTGGACGTACCTCTTGCAACATCTACAGAAGGTAGGATATAAGGAAGGTGGACGTACCTCTTGCAACATCTACAGAAGGTAGGATATAAGGAAGGTGGACGTACCTCTTGCAACATCTACAGAAGGTAGGATATAAGGAAGGTGGACGTACCTCTTGCAACATCTACAGAAGGTAGGATATAAGGAAGGTGGACGTACCTCTTGCAACATCTACAGAAGGTAGGATATAAGGAAGGTGGACGTACCTCTTGCAACATCTACAGAAGGTAGGATATAAGGAAGGTGGACGTACCTCTTGCAACATCTACAGAAGGTAGGATATAAGGAAGGTGGACGTACATCTTGCAACATCTACAGAAGGTAGGATATAAGGAAGGTGGACGTACATCTTGCAACATCTACAGAAGGTAGGATATAGGGAAGGTGGACGTACCTCTTGCAACATCTACAGAAGTAGCAGCAGAGGTAGATGAGTAGAGCTAGCAGCAGTAGCAACAACAGAAGCAGCAACACCAATACCAACCAGAACACAACTAAAAATAAATTACAAAAACACCTGTATGTTTCATTTATGTCTAATAAATAAATTTGACCCCATCATACAGAATAAAGGATATTGACATGTCCGTTTCATATTTATAGTCATCTAGTTGATCCTGTATTACCCCCCTGTTCCCCTCTACCCCACCTCCACACCACACTCATCCATGCCTTACCATAACACCACCGCTGTAGGTTCGAATCCAACTGTGGGTGTCGAATTATTTCCTGTGGCTAAGTTATTCAGCTGGCTTGCGGAAGGTGGGTGGTTCTACCAGAGTACCCGTCCGTGTCTGAAATACTGCTCCGGTGGGACCGCCGGGGTCTTTCTCCGTCAATAAGTGTTGGAGAGGCGCTACATGACCTATTTTATTGGAATGATTTAAAACACAAAACCATATATCGACGGTGCCGAATCAAAATGTCGTATAACCAGATTATACGTCTTTTTGACCGAAACATGTTTTTCAGTTATACGGATTTATTTTTAAATTTCGCGCCTTTTGCTCTTGGTCCCATTGCTATTGGATGACTATAACCTTTTGAACTGGGCATGTGACATTTTGCACTTGACTGATTGGTCCGATTGTGTAAAGGCAAAAGGTCGTATAAATTATACGTATTAATATTGGCCAGTAAAACGCGGTAAAGTTAAAATCAAAAAGTCGTATAATTTCTAGTTTTGCCGGGAAAATTCAAATCCGAATACTGATGATGTGATCAAGCAATGGTAAGTTTTAATATACTTGTAATTTATGTATTTATTAACCATATTTTCTATGCAAGTCCCTTTAAATTCTGTTAATAGTATCCTTAAATACAAAATCATAAGTGGAATTTTTAAAAATAAATTCTAGACTCATAAAAACAGTCATGTTTTCGTTGTAATGCGGGTGAGTTATGCTTATGCACTGATCGATAGGTGTAATTAACAGATTGTTCATGGAAGATGCATCAAAATAAGATATGGATTCGCAGCATGTTGAAGTTAACATTTATACGAGGTTTTATAATACAACACATTAGCGGGAACAGGCGGGGTCGCTCATGTTGCCCGTTCTGCCCTCGAATGTGATGCTATTCTAAATGAGTAAAGTCACTTCTTTTCATATTGCCTCTTTATTTCGGTTTCAGGATACCGACGCTGATCTGGAATGGACATGTTTTATTTGTGACAAAAAGGCTGAGAACTCTACACGTTGTTGAAACAACTAGTTTCGATGGACAACGTCCTTTTATACGACGCAGGTGGTAAGGTCTGGTTATTCTGCAAAGGATATCAAAGAGCGTATCATCGCCACGTGTGGACAACATTCACAAACATGCCATATAGTCCGATTTTGAAGACTTCTATTTGTGTGAAATTTGCGGGTGGTATATGGCAGGTGGCAGCTACCGGTGCGACTAAACCCCAACAACACTATGTTTTCCATAGGGAAAAGGATCCTGCAAATGTCACTGAATGCAAACTTGTGCGGCCAGACGAATACAAGTTGTAGCGATAATAGGAGTAAAGACAATACTTACATACCTAAAGAAATTGAAAGTGATATCGAAGGTCTATCAGATGATTCAAACGTTGATCCGGATTGGGCTCCAAGTAAACGTAAACGGTGTGCAAGTAGCAGCGACACTGATGACGATACCTTGTACGAATCACGACGTAGATATTTCGTCAAGAAAGGTCTAAGGAAAAGCATATGTCAATCAAAGAACATTAACAAAAAGCATTGTGTGGTCAACAATCTTCCGGGGACGAAAACTGTAATTAACCAAAGTAACAAAGTTGACATTAACCGGAAGAGGACAGAAGAATCTCAGGAGAATATCGATGTCGAAAGGAACAAGAAAAACAAGGTCGAACATCTTCAGAACAGAACTGTCTCTTCCCAAGCGCAGGTGCCAGAAACAAGTAACCAGATTGCCATGGTACAGGCAGGCTGCACAAAGCTTACGACTGAGAACCCCAGCAGCACTATTGTTCATGTACCACTACAAACTACACGAGATTGTGCAATGAAGGTCTAGAAACCGTAGCAATATCCTGTGCTGATACAGATCCGGATAGTGTAATGGTACATACAGTTGATGAACTTGATGTATACGAAAGCAGGACTGCCCAAAGCGAGCATGCAGTCGATGCACTTACCAACCAGAATCAAGTTCCTGTAATAAGAAATGTTAACGATTCCGATGTAATAACTGATAATGGCGACCTAGACAACGTCGACCATTTACTAGATGCTCCCAATGTAGTACAATCAGACGATGGAAATATAGATATCATTGATCATGTGGAAGAAGTAGATCAGGTTATGGATGTTGGTCAGAATAAGAGACAGAAAGGCATAAACAAACGCAGAACGAACAAAACCTATAGAATGGTAGGCAAACAGTATGTTAGTTTAATGAAAGATACTAATGGAAACAAGAAAGTTAAACCGGAACGTATACTCACTGAACGAGGTTGTTCAAAACGTTATGAACGTCGCAATCAATGCGGTGAGTCCTCAGAAGAAGATAGGACGTTACTTTTTGATTCGTTCTGGCGAAATATGTCATGGGATGAGAAGAAAATGTACGTGTGCGAACATACTGACAAACAAGAGTGTCCAAAGAAATCGGACACTAGCAAAAGAAACTTAACATTTAGCATAGCGGAGTGTCCATGAGAGTGTGCAAGAACATGTTTCTGTCTACACTAGGTATAGGGGAGAAGTCAGTATACCAATGGGTGAAAACGGTAGATGGAAGAACGGGTATTCCAATTAGAAGCGAAAACGAGAAGAAAAAGAAGCATCCTTCTGCAAATGAACTCACAGCTAGAAAATATCTAGAAAGCCTACCAAAGGTACCATCTCACTACTGCAGATCCGAAAGCAAAATGGAATACATAGAACCTGTCTTTGGATCAATGTCCGAGCTTCACATGGTATACAAAGAGTATTGTGCTGAACATGACAAGCGTTCAGTCAGCAAGACAAAGTTATATGAAGTGTTCAATGATATGAACCTGTCCTTATTCGAGACCCGCAAAGATCAATGTGACACTTGCGTAAGTTTCGAGGCTGGAAATATAACAGAAGATATATATAGTGCACATATAAAGCGTAAAGACAAAGCTCGAGAATCAAAGGCTAAGGATAAACTACATGCAGAAGATAACCCAACAGTAAACGTTATTACAGTTGATATGCAGGCAGTATTATTAGCGCCAATGCGCTTTATTACAAGACAAGGCTTGCGTGTCATAACTACACGGTATATGACGTCGTGACTAAAGATGTAAGTTGTTACTTTTGGACTGAGAGTGACGGGGACCTATCAGCAAATTCGTTTGCCAGTTGCTTGACTGACTATATTAATAATCTGCCTACATCTGTCGAAAAGGTTATTGTGTATAGTGATGGATGTAACTATCAAAATAGGAACGTAGTGTTAGCCAACACCTTACTAAAACTATCCAAAGATAGGAATATCCTAATCGTGCACAAGTTGTTAGAAATGGGTCATACCCAAATGAAGGTGGACAGCGTACATGCCACAATAGAACGCAAATTTAAGGATCAGGCGATGTATAGTCCAGCGTGTTATGTCAGCAAGATAATAGCTGCTAGGCTGACAAAGTCATACGAGTCAAATACCTCGGCTATGACTTTTTCAAAGACTTTTCTAAGTTGAACTACTACACCAGCATTAGACCAGAACGAAGGCAGGCGATCCGACGGTATATGCCATTCGTTGCCTTCATTATTTGAAAGGGGAAGGCATTCAAGTACAACTGAACTTCGATGATGTTGAACAGGATTTACCTCGACGAGCCAAGCGAGATAGTCCGAAGCCTGAGGATACTGTTGGATGGCTGTACACAGGAAGACTACCAATTAAAGGTAGCAAGTACAAGCACCTCCAGGAGCTCAAAAGTGTCATTCATAGAGACCACCATGGTTATTACGATAGTCTAAAATATGCGTAATGGCCTCGTAGGCAAGTGTTGGACCGTAGTCACTACTAGTAGACCGTAGTTGACAGAGTTAACCGTGCAGTTAACCGTAGTACAACGCACATGTATATAGTTATACTTAACGTAGTTTGAACTTCATGAAACCCATGATTTGACCGTGTTTAGTCTAAACATGTTCAAACTATCTCTACGGTGAGCTTGGAACAACCCAGGTCCCGATTGTAAAGGTAGTTTTCAACGTAATTGACCCTACTTGACCGTAGAGTACACCGTAGTTGGTCAATGGCTCAATTGCTGATACTGATAGGGACTTATTGGCAATCCATCACATTCAAATTTGTGTAATCGTTCTATTGTTAGAGAGCTGGATAATATTCAATTTTATAGAATGTTTAGTGTGTTCCACGGTTTCACGTTGCAAGTAGCGTTAACTCTGTGTAGTACTGTTCAATATTAATTTTGTTTTGCAGTTCTTTTCTTTCAATAAACGGTTAATATTAAACAAATTAATATGTTTGTGTTTTCAATACAAATGCAAAATGTCGTAAAATGTAAGATTGGAAACTGTTTTCACCAAATCAAAATGTCGTATAATGTTTATGTTGCCAATTTTCGCTGTAAACCTTTACTATTTTCCAAAGCAATATCTGTTATATATATATTGTTAATTAATTGACCAAAAAAATGTATTTTTTGTATTTTCTGAAAAATCTTTTTTTGAGACGGAACAAGTTATGCGAGATTTTGATTCGGCACCGTCGATATAAAGTATTTACTAGTAATGCTTTAACTATGGGTAGACATCGAACTCACACAAGTGGAGGCCGGACGCCTTCCGGGGCCCTTGGCTATAATTCTTATGGCCCCTCTCCACATCGGATACAAAACGCACCGCCCGGTGGGAGATAATTTGGAAATTGGGGAAGAAAAACGCCAAATCCTTCACTCTAGAGTGGAATTGGACAATAATTCAGTTGTTCATTAATTGAAGGTCTTCTCATATATGACTGCACGAATCGACCGCTGCCATTGATTTTTTCTGGGAACTCGGGTTTTGCGTTAGTACTTTCGGTTTAATAAAATATGTTTATCGGGGGGAAACTCGGAAAAGTACGGAACAGAGATTTGGTAGAAAAATTGATATTTCAGCGCGCAAAGCGTGCAAACATTTTTCAGTTCGTATACATGAGATTGTGCATCCTGAGGGGCAGTGGGGGGGGGGGGATTTTCCAGAAAAACTCCTAATTTATTTTTTTCCTTCTGGTCTTCGGGGCCCCTTTGGGCCCGGGGCCCCTGGCTATTAGCCAACCACTCCCCATGGACCGGTCGCCACTGACTCACACACAACTGCAGTAAGTTTGTATACTGCATTATGATATTAACAGTACATACGAAATCAGTATAATTAGGCACAATAATTTCCATAAATAAAGTAATAAAAATAAATAAATAAAATAAACCAATTGAAAATGAATAAATAATATTTATATCCATATGATCTTGACTAAGGATATCACCATAGTTATTCTGACTTGGCTCGAGCTCACAACCTCTTGGTGGCACGACCGACACTCTATGCATTACACCAGGGAAGCTCCACTAGTCAGTGTTACAATTATGTTTCATATATATATAGATATATACGTACTTTCTGTCTTTAAGTGGTATTCGCATTTTGGAACAATGCCATCCCAAGAGGACGTTCCCGTGTTGCATGTTAGCCTGTCGTTATCCACAAGTCCGTAGTATTTAAAACACTTGTATATGACAACATCGGCATCAGCCCAAGCTGTGCCGCTTGTCAGAGAATCGTACGAAACATAACCGTTTGCTACTTCTATTGGTGCTGGACAGGAGGCCATGACGACGCACCTGTAGAATAATCGCATATGTTGTTGTTATACACAAATTCGATAATAATACTATGACTGTGCCTACGTATCGACTGTGATTAAAATGCCCGTGTATTTAATCAAATAAACGTGCAAACATTGTTGAAAGTCAAGTGATGATTTATATCAATTATTTTTTAACTCGATTCTTACAACTCTAGACGAGATATCATTCCGGATGTTGACATTAGTCACGAGGGAGATAGAAGATACCTCATTCCGGATGGAGCCACGAGGGAGATAGAAGATACCGCATTCCTGATGGAGCCACGAGGAAGAGAGAATATACCGCATTCCTGATGGAGCCACAAGGAAGAGAGAATATACCGCATTCCTGATGGAACCACAAGGAAGAGAGAATATACCGCATTCCTGATGGAACCACAAGGAAGAGAGAATATACCGCATTCCTGATGGAACCACAAGGAAGAGAGAATATACCGCATTCCTGATGGAGCCACGAGGAAGAGAGAATATACCGCATTCTGATGGAACCACAAGGAAGAGAGAATATACCGCATTACTGATGGAACACAAGAAGAGAGAATATACCGCATTCCTGATGGAGCCACGAGGAAGAGAGAATATACCGCATTCCTGAGGGAACACAAGGAAGAGAGAATATACCGCATTCCTGATGGACCACGAGGAAGAGAGAATATACCGCATTCCTGATGGAGCCACGAGGAAGAGAGAATATACCGCATTCCTGATGGAACCACGAGGAAGAGAGAATATACCGCATTCCTGATGGAACCACAAGGAAGAGAGAAATAGCATCGATGGAGCACGAGGAAGGAGATATACCGCATTCCTGATGGAGCCACGAGGAAGAGAGAATATACCGCATTCCTGATGGAGCCACGAGGAAGAGAGAATATACCGCATTCCTGATGAGCCACGAGGAAGAGAGAATATACCGCATTACTGATGGAGCCACGAGGGAGAGAGAAGATACCGAATTCCTGATGGAGCCACGAGGAAGGGAGAATATACCGCATTACTGATGGAGCCACGAGGAAGAGAGAATATACCGCATTCCGGATGGAGCCACGAGGAAGAGAGAATATACCGCATTACTGATGGAGCCACAAGGACGAGAGAATATACCGCATTCCTGATGGAACCACAAGGAAGAGAGAATATACCGAATTCCTGATGGAACCACAAGGAAGAGAGAATATACCGAATTCCTGATGGAACCACAAGGACGAGAGAATATACCGAATTCCTGATGGAACCACAAGGAAGAGAGAAGATATCGTGTTGATTTAGGTGTCATGCCTAAGGACATCACCACCGTGGTTCTAGTGGGGCTCGAACACGCAGCACATAGGTTACTAGGCTCACCCCGTATCCATTACACAATGGACGTATGTTTGCTATGCAACGTCGAATAACATATATATGTCAGCGGGGATAGTCGTGTCAGAATGTAGGTACACACATGTAAATCGTTATATACTTCAAATTAGATGTGTGTATTATTCAGGGTTAATATTGTTTAATATTGTACATGTATCTAAATTATATATAACAGTACATGACAACTAGGGATGACAACGAATATTCGAGAAGATCGAACGTCCGGTTATCCGAATACTATTCCAGTATTCGAATATTGGAAAAAATATTATATTGTCCTCAAAGATGCCACACGCTCAGTCACACATTTGGAAATGCTTGAATCGCTCTGAGAAAACTAAGACTGCTAGGTGTAATCTATGCAAATTGGGCGTAGCATATTCCGGTACAATAGCTGTTATGTATCAATTCAATATCAATCTGAATAATCATTTGAAGAAGATGACGTTTACACGTAAAACAGAATTTAAGTTAGTTTGGCAATTGTTATAAGAGTTTGAGTGAGTTTGAGTTTTTGATAGAATTCTATCAAATATTCCAATATTCGAATACCTTCCCGACCGAAGATTCGAATAGTAAAATCGCTATTCGTTGCCCTCCCTAATGAAAACGATGATAAAGAGTAACAGACAATGTTGCATACCTCTAGTTGGTGTTTGTAATTATCCAAACCCAAGTGTGGATTATGTCTCATCAGTATGCGAAATGTGCAGTATCAAATAAGTGCAACAGTATGTGCATCGCCAGATAGACATCACCCGTTATATTTAATATATTCATACCATAGTAACTCATAAACAAACCTCGCCTACAACAGATTCCGTATATACGTATATATAGTGTACCACGGCATACAACTTCATTTCATCAGATTGTTATACATTGGAATTCATCCAATTCATATCCCAAATTATGCAGAAGCACATAATGGTAAACGCGAAATATCAATCAATATTCAATCACATGTTGCGCCATTCGAAACATTTGTAAATCATTTTGTCAGAGATGAATGTAAATTGATGACTTATCTGACTGCTTGATTTGTTGATTCTAATTATAAAGTATTTCTTTAACGACACGCTTGTGGATAGTATTGATAACTGTATTCATTTTAATAAATTAATGTTCAACTGCTGTGAACATTAATATTTCCCAAATACTGTCCTAACTATATGCCATACCAGGCGACAGACTGATCGGTAACACTTGCTAGCTAGCGGCTCACCAACCGGCCATTGCATAACGAACCCTTTGATAGACCAGAATGTGTGTTTACGTTTATTTATCGTAGCTACCAGTTGCCTATATGAGCGAAGCCTCCTGAAGAGATTAGTTAAGTTTAGATTTGGGAGGAAAGTGCAATGATACAGACAGAGACCCATTCCAGGGTCTCCTCTGGTTCTTTTACGTGCACTGTGTAAAGCACCGACACTAGACCTCGGTTTTAAGTCACATCTGAAATACTGTTAATATTAATAAGATCAGACGGGGGCTCGAACCTAGCCAGAACCTTCCACACCCTCCTCATATACCTGTGATCCCTGGATTGCTAGTCTAGGTTAATTAATTATCCACTGGTCGGGTATGTATGGTGTAGGTAGCGGATGTAGTATGTGGTGCAATTGTCTCGGTATTTTTGCAAATAACATAAAAGTATTGACTTTAATTTATCACGGAATTAATTGTATAGTCAAGTAAGAACGACAAGTAGTGTGTCCTAATCAATGGTGTTTAACCATCCAATGCCAGCATATGTCTGTGCTTCAATGTGTGCTTTACGTTTATTTATCGTCGCTACCGGTTGCCCATATGAGCGACGCCTCCTGAAGAGATTAGTAATTTTAGATTTTGGAGGATAGTGCAATGATACAGACAGACACCCATTCCAGAATCTCCTCTTGTTATTTTACGTACATGGTGTAAAGCACCGACACGAGACCTCGGTTTAAAGTCCCATCTTAAAGACTGTTCATTTGATTAGGGTCAGACGGGGGATCGAACCAGCGATCCTTGGATTACGAGTCCAGCGTGTTAACCACTGGACTACAGATCCGTCTGTGCTTCAGCATGGCGTACTGTGGTTACATAGCAGGTATACAGATACATATGTGCTTGTATATCTGTTAGTGCTTCAGCATGGCGTACTGTGGTTACATAGCAGGTATACAGATACATATATGCTTGTATATCTGTTAGTGCTTCAGCATGGCGTACTGTGGTTATATAGCAGGTACACAGATACATATGTGCTTGTATATCTGTTAGTGCTTCAGCATGGCGTACTGTGGTTACATAGCAGGTATACAGATACATATATGCTTGTATATCTGTTAGTGCTTCAGCATGGCGTAATGTGGTTATATAGCAGGTATACAGATACATATGTGCTTGTATATCTGTTAGTGCTTCAGCATGGCGTACTGTGGTTACATAGCAGGTATACAGATACATATGTGCTTGTATATCTGTTAGTGCTTCAGCATGGCGTACTGTGGTTACATAGCAGGTATACAGATACATATATGCTTGTATATCTGTTAGTGCTTCAGCATGGCGTACTGTGGTTATATAGCAGGTACACAGATACATATATGCTTGTATATCTGTTAGTGCCTCAGCATGGCGTACTGTGGTTACATAGCAGGTATACAGATACATATATGCTTGTATATATATCCGGTTAGCGCAGGGGTTAGCGCACTGCGTCTCATCAACGAAACCAGGATTCGAGCCTCGGACCTGTAAGTATATGAGATGTTACGGAGGCCGCCAGATCGGACAGGTGGATTTTCTCCGGGTACTCCGGTTTCCTCCAACACGAATGACCACTATCATCAGCGCCAAAGAGAGTGGTCAATACAAGTTGTTAATGCGTGTTTACAAAATAAATAGCGTTTATCCTAGACTACAGATACATACACACACAGACTATGATATGCAGGAGGGAATAATTAGTATTACAAAATATTGTCCCAGATTCAGCACGTTATTCATCTTGGATAATACGTAGCATAACAGATAGCTACATACACCACTGTCCGGTGCATTCCATACCCGGTAAGCCAGCTATGACCGCAGATAGCCTACTTCTGATGCATTGTATTTATAAATAGTTCGGTATATAATAATAATAATAATAATAAAGACTTTATTTAACGCGAGTACTCATTTAATTTAATCTACCATGAGGCCCTCAACATATATACAATCAAATGCAATCAAAAGATAGCACTATAAGTGAGAACTGCACATTGGAATAATATAGTAATGTAAAAGCTGAAAAATAGAGAAACTATATTTAATATGTAATGGAATATGATGATATATGGAATTGGCTAGCAGAGTAGAAAATGGGAATGAGACAATTAATGATACTAGATCTATCTAACAATGTGCAGATTTGACTTGTAATGGTATCTTCAAAATATGTATGAAATCAACTTAAAGACAGCAATTTTCCGATTCTAATAAATATAGCAATGGCAATACACGTTTATAATAACAGTAGAAGTACGCGATTAGTTTGAATTGTTATAGTTCCACCTTAAGTAGAGCATTTTGAACTGTTGGATAGTTGGAGCATTTTGAACTGAGTAAGGCAATGAATTCCAAATAGATGATCCTGAAAATTCAAATGTATTACGAAATAATTCACAATTTGATCTTGGTATGTATAATTGATATTCTGAGGTTGATCTAAGAATTCTAGGATGTATATCAGAAGTAAAAGTGAAGGACGATTTTAAATAGTCTGGAGCAGCTCCATGTAATGTTTTATACATTTGTATAGCCTTCTGATATATGACTCGTTCTGGAAAGGTCATCCTTGCGATGGAGTGTCAAAGTCCTGATCTAGAATTAGTCTAGCTGCTCTCTTTTGTAACCGAACTATTTTATCTTCTAAAGATGAGTTGCAGTTACCCCAAATCACACAACAAAAGTCTAAGTGAGGCAATATGCAAGCATTGTAGAAGAGGTTACGATTGGGAATAGAGAGATACCTTTTTATACGAGACAATAAATATAAATAAGTATTTTTTTTAGCTTTGAATATAACAGCTGATGCTATACATAACATAAACATAACATAACATAACATAACATAAACATAACATAACATAAAGTTTATTAGCATAAAACATTTACATGTTCGTAGCCTTAAACATCGATTAATATGGTGAAACATAAATTCGCAAGTATAACTAGCATTAGCAAGGAAGAACTCATTATATACGAGTCATAATCAAATAATGCTGCATGGGATGAAACTACATAGTAATATATATTACGTTATTTGTGCTCTAAGTTTGAAAGCATGATATACAAATTTAGCTGTACTGTTAATATATAGTATACACACAGAAGGTAACTCAGTTACGAATCCATTCCGACTGATATATATTTTAATAATCATTTTTAGTTTATACAAATTTATTTTACCTCGATTGCGAAACAAGTTCTTAAACTTACATGAATCACTCTCGAGACCTCATTCCTGATGGAATCCATCGCCACGAGGGAGAGAGAAGAGGCAACGTGGAATTTAAATGCCTTACCTAAGGGCATAATCGTAACGGCTCCAGCGGGTCTCGATCTCCGGACTTGAAACGAAGTGGAAGTGGTATATGTAGCTAGCTAGTATGCTATGTATTGTCAAGATGAATAATCATTTTTCGTGTGAGTGTTTCTATTTCAAGACTTGTCATGTATTCTCAGAACGCGTATTACACATATGTACGATTTATTCATTTGGGTTGTGCTTATGAAGTTGATCAAGAATCCGCTTCTTAGAGAAAGCAAAAGAAACAGTACCTAATGTTATTGCAAATCAATAGTACATATGTCATACACATAAAGATACAATACATAGCATGAACATACAAATGGTTTGGTCCACAAGTATTAACAACATTAGACAACGGCCCGCACCAGAAAGTCAAGCTAACGTTAACTGCGATTAAATTAAATGACTGCATTTCTTTCTTGAAAAGAGTACGCAAAATAGAATGTAAATACCTAATATAGAGAACGAAATATACTAGAACTGTTATTAATGGTCTACATGTATATATTCTTTAAGAACATCTCAACTGTCACACATATATCTTGGATGTCCGATTAGCGCCGTTGTTAGTGCTCTCGCTTCTCACCAATGAAACCAGGGTTCGATCCTCGGACAGGGAAGCATGTGAGATGGTACCGTGGTGGCCAGATCGGACATGTGGGTTTTCTCCGGGTACTCCAGTTTCCTCCCACACGAATGACCACATATATGCTTTCATCCGCGCCAACGAGAGTGATTAATATAATTTGTTAAAACTTGCTTCGCAATCGTTGCAAAGTAAATACATTTTAAACTTTAAATGCATTGTATGGACACTGTCTCCATCTGCGATCGTAAAGTATGACGTTTACATAGCTATGTAAAGGGAAGTACATAAAATGGCTAAAAGAACACCGACCTTAAGCTTAGTACAAATAGTGTGTGTTTCTTTTAAAAGTCCCACCTACAGCTTGGATCCCTCTCCATAGCTATTATTGGTGGAAAGGAACCAGGGTATTTGAACAGTATTGCTGGTGCGGATGGGTGGACACCCGGGTAAAACCACCCACCTAGCACACCTGGATATATTTACGATGCTAGAAATAACATTTGCTGTTTTAATATGATCAAGATGTTGTCTTATGTTTTACAAAGTGTCAATTTTATTTACCCATAGTCTCTCATAACTCATTATTGAGTGGCTTTGTATTTTATTTGATAATACATGTAAAATATCATGCATTTTGTGTATAATATTTATGTTGTATCATTTACTGTATAATGGTGAGACTTAAATAAATCATCTGTCTGTCTGTCTGTCTGTCTGTCTGCCTGTCTGTCTGCCTGTCTGTCTGTCTGTCTGTCTGTCTGTCTGTCTGTCTGTCTGTCTGTCTGTCTGTCTGTCTGTCTGTCTGTCTGTCTGTCTGTCTGTCTGTCTGTCTGTCTGTCTGTCTGTCTGTCTGTCTGTCTGTCTGTCTGTCTGTCTGTCTGTCTGTCTGTCTGTCTGTCTGTCTGTCTGTCTGTCTGTCTGTCTGTCTGTCTGTCTGTCTGTCTGTCTGTCTGTCTGTCTGTCTGTCTGTCTGTCTGTCTGTCTGTCTGTCTGTCTGTCTGTCTGTCTGTCTGTCTGTCCGTCTGTCTGTCTGTCTGTCTGTCTGTCTGTCTGTATGTCTGTCTGTCTGTCTGTCTGTCTGTCTGTCTGTCTGTCTGTCTGTCTGTCTGTCTGTCTGTCTGTTCGTCTGTCTGTCTGTCTGTCTGTCTGTCTGTCTGTCTGTCTGTCTGTGTCTGTCTGTCTGTCTGTCTGTAGCTGTCTGTCTGTCTGTCTGTCTGCGGTCTGGTCTGTCCTGTCTGTCTGTCTGTCTGTCTGTCTGTCTGTCTGTCTGTCTGTCTGTCTGTGTCTGTCGTCTGCTTCTGTCTGTCTGTCCGTCTGTCTGTCTGTCTGTCTGCTGTCTGTCTGTCTGTCTGTCTGGCTGTCTGTCTGTATGTCTGTATGTCTGTCTGTCTGTCTGTCTGTCTGTCTGTCTGTCTTGTCTGTTGTCGTCTGTCTGCGTCTGTCTGTCTGTCTGTCTGTCTGTCTGTCTGTCTGTCTGTCTGTCTGTCTGTCTGTCTGTCTGTCTGTCTGTCTGTCTGTCTGTCTGTCTGTCTGTCTGTCTGTCTGTCTGTCTGTCTGTCTGTCTGTCTGTCTGTCTGTCTGTCTGTCTGTCTGTCTGTCTGTCTGTCTGTCTGTCTGTCTGTCTGTCTGTCTGTCTGTCTGTCTGTCTGTCTGTCTGTCTGTCTATGATAATGTATTAACTCATGTTTGACAGTACATTGTACTGTTAAGACTAGTCGTGATTTAATGAACACAGCTTCTGCGAGGTAGTCTCCGATATGGCCTGTATCGTACACATAGTATTCCAATGCATGTGTTTAAAACATTTATCATTTCTCTAAACGAAAATTAAGATAATAACGAATTTAAGACTATTAATCTTATAAATATTATCATGTCTCCGGTAACGTCATCGTACAGTTATTATCACTGTCTAATCGTACACAGCAGCTGTACAATACAGAACAACATCGAAGTGGCATAGGTCAGTATAGCGGTACCATACAGAACATCAGAGGTCAGTAGCTCGATATACGGAACAGAACTGTAGATATTGAACATTAGAGAACCAGGTGTCAATAGATAGCCTATAAATACCACAATGCCTGTGAACTTTTAACAAGACTTAATAACAATACTTCAATCCAAAGTAGGGCCTACAGTTCTAACAAAAATGGCAACATACATTCTCGTGGTCTGTCTCTCCGTTGTTACGGTTTCGAGCGCTACGTTGGACTGTTCTGAAGCGTTCCCGGAGTCCAGATTGACATCTCGCTACAATGAAACGATCGCGCATGCCATCCATTCCATGACGGTTGAAGGGCTTAGACTGTTTAATGCTGTGTGCAAAACCACCATTATTTGCACGAAATGTTTATTATTGTTATATATAAATAGTAATGTATTATATAAATACATTAAACTGTTTCTATATATGGCCAAGTGTTTACCATGTAATATATATATATTTGTTTTATGCATAATCGTCTGCTATTATTTTCGCGCCTAAAATTATCAGTCTCGCTTCGTGCGGGAAATGACTTAAGATTTTAGGCCTAATCTCAGTTTATCGAGTCCGTGGTTGCAGGTGTCCAGTTATGTAATATAAAGGCGACGAACTGGTTTGATGGTGTAATATTAGATAACATAACAGATGTTTTAGGAATAACAGATGTTTTAGGAATTGTTATATCATATAGACATTGATTCAATCGTGTATATAAGAAATGGATTTTATTAACTAAAATCAGAACACTTAGGCCTACCTCCAGGATAGAGTGTGGCGTGATCTCATTCTATAGAACATAGAAACTGTTTCTATGATACTTAGATATTATGGACATTATAAGAATTATAACTTATAAAGATTTGTCGAATAATTAAATAAAATCGTTCAGCCATAGAAGAAACAGAGAGTTTCGGCGAACCATATCGAAGGTGATTAAAAGTTAATAAATCAGAAACATTGATTAGATTATAGTGATATTGAGTAATGACGGATTAGAGGAACTGGAGTTAATTATATTGTGTAGCGCATAGTCGGCTCACACAAATTGGATTGTTAAATAAGCGTTTAATGATACGATGTATATATATATAAATCACTGATTATATATATCAGAATATCTCTGATGCCAATTTAAACAAGATATTATATAGAAGAAATGTAAGACTGTGTTGAGTTATTATTAATACATATATTGAAGAAGAAACCCCCTAGACAACTCCAGCGAGTCTACAATAGGATAGACCCTGGTAAGAGCCGTAGCAACTGAGATATATAAATACGAGAAGAAAAAGGAGAGTTTGCGACAATTGGGACGCTCGTCCGGGATTGGAAATACAATACAATACAAAACATTTTATTGCATGAGATAATAAAATACAATAAAGAAGAAGTGACATATTGTGAAGGACACTAGAATTTATATATGGAATATTGTGAAGGACACTAGGATTTATACATGAAGAATACAAGGGACTATTAATTAACGTGTGAAAACAGAAGTGCATGCGAGACAGTGTTAGTATTTGTAAATAAGTGAAAGACGTCAACGAATTATTAAATTAATGAAATGGATTAAATTATTGGAAATGTGCAAACTTGGAATATGTGATAAATTATATATTGGATTAACGGACGAGACAGACTTCGGTAAGTACCAGTTTTCTTTTCATAGAGGCTTAATATTATCATTAAAATTATATTAGTGATTTACTTCCTTTTATTGAACTCAATTCTATAATACATTTGGAGATACATTCTGGGGATTAAAAATTTTGGGAAATAAAAAAAATAAAATGGCTACAACTAGGAGTGCTAATAAGGAAACTGAGGGGCCGGTTCACCCCGACTTGCAGACAACAGGTGATGAGATATGGGACAAATTAATGAGACTTCCCTTCTTTAATCAGGCAAATCTGGAACGTCAGAGTGAGATTTATGAGAAAGAAAGAGAAGAAGTAAAACAAAGAGAAGAAAGAGAGAGAGAAAGAGAGAGGGAAAGAGAAGAAAGAGAGAGAGAAAGAGAGAGAGAAAGAGAGAGGGAAGAAGTAAAACAAAGAGGGGAAAGAGAAGAGAAAGAAAGGGACAGGGAGGAAAGAATGCAAAGGGAGAAAATGCAGATGGAGATTCGCCTGAGAGAAATCCAGAGAGATCAGGAATCTCAGCAAAATAACCCCCTCCATACAGATAATAGGCCCTCTAAGACAAACATTTCTGTTCCTATTTGGACCCAGACTATGAGGCCAGATAAATTCTTCGCAACATGTGAGAGACTGTTCGAAGCTAGCCAGGTCGCCAAACAAACATGGGTGGGACATATTATAGACAAGTTGTCCGACAAGGCCAGAAATATATATGCCACTCTTCCTGTCCAAGACGCTAATAATTACGATACCCTCAAGGCCGCCATCTTGGATGAATATAGACTCTCACCCACTGTATATAGAAAGAATTTCTTCTCTTGGGTAAAGAAACCTCAGCAAACATATTCCGAATTCATTAAGGAATTAAGGGAGCAAATGACTCTATGGACGGAGAACAATGATCCGAGCGAGGTCAACTGGATCGAGCTGCTCTTGAGATATAGGTTCGATTCCCAGCTAAGTGATGAGCTTAATTTGTTCATTCTGGATAAGAAAGCATCTACTCTCCAGGAATGTATTTCCCTGGCTGATGAATATAACCTCCATCGCAGATTAGCGCCCAGGACACGGATTAATTCAAATCCGAATGTGAAACCCAGAGATACAGAACACCGACCTCCAGCCCCAAGGCCATATATCCCATCACCCATGTATCGACCCAGTATGAGGATAGATAATTCCCAAGCTACCCATAGAACTCCCCGGATAGAAAAATATTGTAGTTATTGTAGGCGTAATGGCCACGGACGAATAGAGTGTTGGGCAGATCCCAATTCACCAAGGTACAGGGGTACTAGAAACCTAGCAAACGGACACCACGTGTCAAACACTACTCATAGTTCAGCCTTTATAACCAATGAGCCAGTGAACTCATGTGAAAATACCGAGATGGTAAATCCATTACTTGCCAAATATACAGGTCAAGCACGCATAAATACTAACACCGCACAAGTGACGTATTTGAGAGATACAGGTGCGACAATCAGTTTATTGTCGGCTACTGATCAAACCGCTGATCATTTAGAATACACAGGTGAACGGGTAACAATCCGCGGTGTCAATTATATCCCTGGTAATTACCCGATAGCAAAGATTAGCGTTGATTGTCCAATATACCAAGGAACATTGAAGGTGGCTGTATTAAAGCACAGATGCACCGCGGGGGTGGATCTTATAATAGGTAACGACTGTGAAACTGCCCCTGTCACTGATTTGATTACCTGTGGCGTGGTTACACGCTCCAATAAGAAAATTATTCCGTTTGATGAAACTGTCACGTCCAACCCAGACTCAGAAAACACGACCGATACAAATCACAATGTCTTACCTTTTCGGAATACAATTGAGATCAATTCCCCCTCTGAGAAAGCCAGTGCAGTTAAACCCCAAAATATTCCCTCTATTGACGATTTGAGTCCTGATAAATTATTGCAAGAACAGAATAATGACCCGACCTTAGCACCCCTCTGGGAAATGGCTCAAGAAGGAACACCTATTCGGCAAGGATATTACATCCAGCTCGAACCCCGACTACTTATGAGGAGAGAACAACCTCAAGACACGTCCAAAGTTCGACCCTGGAAACTATATGATCAGGTGGTAGTTCCACGGGGATTCCGGGATCATATAACGGGACTCGCCCATGACAGTTTAAATACGGGACAACAGGGACCTAGTAAGACCCTGAAGCGCATTAAGCGCCGCTTCTTTTGGCCGGGAATCCGCGCAGATGTTAAACGATTCTGCCATAGCTGTGGGCCGTGCCAGAGAGCGGGTAAGGGACAGAAAGCCACTGTAGCCCCATTGAAACCCCTGCCCATTATATCCCAACCATTCAAATTTATATCCGCTGATTTCGTTGGACCCATGAAGAAAACTATTAATGGGAACCAGTATATCTTGAATGTTATTGATCATGCCACTAAATATACGGAATCTTTCCCATGCGCCGCAGCGACTGCTGTTAATGCACAAAAAGCCCTGATCGAGATAATATCTCGACATGGAAAACCCCAGACCCTGTTGACTGACCGAGGAGGCGCTTTCATAGCTGAAACATTCACACGCTTCCTAGCCGAGCACGATATACGTCACTTAACTAGCACGAGTTACAGGCCTCAAACCAACGGATCAATAGAGAAATATAATGGTACATTGAAAACCATGATTAGAATCCTTGGGGAGAACTCTTTATCGTCTTGGGATGAGATGCTACCCTGGCTATTATTTGCATATAGAAGTGCAGAGCACTCTAGCACAGGATATTCTCCCTTCTACCTTCGATATGGGCGCGAACCTAGAGATAATCTAGATTCCACTTATGATCTCTGGGCTAGAAATGAGCGGGATGAAGGGATCCCCATAAATAACTATGTACAAGAATTATGTCATAGATTAGCTGAAGCGTTAAGTGACGCCAGCGAGAATGCACAACAGGCCGCAGATGGTCGTAAAACAAAGTATGACAGAAGTAAGAAAGCGAAAATGCGTGTATTCCAGCGTGGTGAATTAGTGTTAGTACGATTACCGTTAAAAGGTAATAAGCTGAAAAATGCCATCCAGGGACCGTATCCGGTACACGAAAAGGTAGCGTCGCATACCTATATTATATACATGCCTGATAAGAGAGTAAAATACCGCGTTATGCATTATTCTATGTTTGTTTGTTTTTATGTCTTGTTTTTTTATTTTCTGTTTTTTTTTTTTGTTGGTATTTTATATTGTTTCCTTTGTTGATTTTTTTGTTTTTTTTTATTTTTTTTTATTTTTTTTTGTTTGTTTTTTTTTTTGTTTTTTTTATTATTTATTTTTTTTTTTTTGGTTTTTGTTTGTTTTTGGTTTGGTTGGTTGTTTTTTGATTTGGGTTGCTTGATTTTTTGTTGATTTTTTCGTTTTGGGTATTTTTTTATTATGTTTTTATTTTGTAAACCAGTTGAAGCCCTGGACAGGTAGGGAGGAGGGTGCAGCTCTAGCTGATAGTAGTCCGGTGTATGAGTCCCAAGACCCTACCCTATTAGATTACCAAGCCCTTACGGACATTGAGAAAGAATTCGATTCTTGCAGTCCTCTTGAATCTGTACCTAAGAAAGCCTGGCCGGATATCAGTCATTTAAACCCAGACCACAGGGACGATATTAGTCAGTTATTTGACCGTTACCCCCGTCTATTCTCTGGACAACTGGGACGTTTCCACGGTGTCACCCATGATATTGATGTGCAAGGTGCTTCACCCGTAGTCCAGCCTTACTACCGCATGTCTCCAGAAAAGAAACAAATATTAAAAACTGAGCTAGATCAAATGTTGGAGTTAGGAATTATCCGCCCTAGCAGAAGCCAGTGGGCCTCTCCCATAATATTGGTACGCAAATCAGACTCGGAATGGCGACCATGTATTGATTATCGGAAAATTAATGATCTGACTCGAGGAGAAGCCTTCCCCATCCCGAGATTAGACGATCTCATTGATCAGGTCGCAGGTTCGAGTCTGATATCAATTTTAGATCTTAATAAAGGATATTGGCAGATTCCGCTAACCCCTCGAGCTAGTGAAATTGCAGCGTTCATAACCCCCTGGGGCTTGTTTGAACCATTAACTCTCCCATTTGGTTTAAAAAACGGTGGAGTTACCTTCCAGAGGGCCATAAACGAGATAATCGCTCAATCCACGACAGAACCCATCCGTGATAGATTTGCCGACGCATATCTGGATGATATTGCTGTTCGATCCAATTTATGGTCACAGCACATAAATCACTTGGATTGGACATTTCAGAGACTAGAGGATAGTGGTGTTACTTTGAATCCGAAGAAGTGTAAAATTGGGTCTGGAACAGTCAAGTACTTGGGACATGAATTAGGGTCGGGAAAAATCAAACCAATTTCCAGCAAGGTTGAGTGTATTAGTAAGATCTCTCCCCCACAGACCAAGAAACAATTACGAGGATATCTGGGATCAGTAGGATTTTACAGGAAATTAATTCCCCAGTTCGCTGAGATCGCCGCTCCCCTGACTGACTTATTAAAGGGCAAGCGATCAGGGAACATCATAACTCAGTGGAGCGATAAACATCAACTTGCTTTCGAATCCTTAAAGAAAGCTTTAACCAATAAACCCATACTGAAGGCCCCTGACTTTAACCAAGAGTTCGAACTCTATACGGATGCTTCCGATTTGGGAATTTCGGCTGTACTGACTCAGACCGTTGACCAAGTACCACACCCAGTAGCATTTTATTCCCGAAAACTTATTCCACGAGAGAAAAACTACTCTACAATAGAGAAGGAAGTATTAGCTATAGTGGCCGGTATCGAACATTTTCGCATATATGTAAGCACAAGCAAAACAATAATTAATTCAGATCATAATCCCCTTGTATGGTTAAGTAGGTCGAAAACGTCCAATCAACGCCTCTTAAGATGGGCACTGTGTCTCTCAGAATTTAATCTGACCATTAAACATATCAAAGGGGACTCAAAATGTTCTAGCAGACTTTCTCAGTAGAGTTCAATGACTGTGATGTTTGACTTAGTAAATGTACTTGGTATTATTTCAGTTGTTCAGTAAATAGTTATTGCCTCTATGATTAGAATGTTGGTACCGAGCGAAAGAAATGCTATTTTAGGACATATGATGTATTGATATTATGATTGTTTTCTACTGTATATTCAAAGGAATGAAGATTTGTAAATCGGCCGATAGCGGGCGATGTCAAACTTCTCCCCGGGTAGGGAGGATTGTGCAAAACCACCATTATTTGCACGAAATGTTTATTATTGTTATATATAAATAGTAATGTATTATAAAAATACATTAAACTGTTTCTATATATGGCCAAGTGTTTACCATGTAATATATATATATTTGTTTTATGCATAATCGTCTGCTATTATTTTCGCGCCTAAAAATTATCAGTCTCGCTTCGCGCGGGAAATGACTTAAGATTTTAGGCCTAATCTCAGTTTATCAAGGCCGTGGTTGCAGGTGTCCAGTTATGTAATATAAAGGCGACGAACTGGTTTGATGGTGTAATATTAGATAACATAACAGATGTTTTAGGAATAACAGATGTTTTAGGAATTGTTATATCATATAGACATTGATTCAATCGTGTATATAAGAAATGGATTTTATTAACTAAAATCAGAACACTTAGGTCTACCTCCAGGAGAGAGTGTGGCGTGATCTCATTCTATAGAACATAGAAACTGTTTCTATGATACTTAGATATTATGGACATTATAATAATTATAACTTATAAAGATTTGTCGAATAATTAAATAAAATCGTTCAGCCATAGAAGAAACAGAGAGTTTCGGCGAACCATATCGAAGGTGATTAAAAGTTAATAAATCAGAAACATTGATTAGATTATAGTGATATTGAGTAAGGACGGATTAGAGAAACTGGAGTTAATTATATTGTGTAGTGCATAGTCGGCTCACACAAATTGGATTGTTAAATAAGCGTTTAATGATACGATGTATATATATATAAATCACTGATTATATATATCAGAATATCTCTGATGCCAATTTAAACAAGATATTATATAGAAGAAATGTAAGACTGTGTTGAGTTATTATTAATACATATATTGAAGAAGAAACCCCCTAGACAACTCCAGCGAGTCTACAATAGGATAGACCCTGGTAAGAGCCGTAGCAACTGAGATATATAAATACGAGAAGAAAAAGGAGAGTTTGCGACAGCTGGAGCATCGGAAAAGAATTTCGTGCCAACGGTAAACCAAGATCTTAGCGAGGCGAATGCGGTCCTGGATCACGCTCCTGGAGAACCACTGAATCACGACTTCACAACAATGACAATGAATATCGTAGACAATATAATGTCTACGCTTGGACATTCCAAAGACGGTTTCGGTAAAGTATGCTATTCAATTTCACCATCCATTTACTCTGGACTTTTGTCCGGAGAATTGCGAGAATTACTTTTAGTTTATACACATTTGTTTTAGTTCGATTGCGAAACAAGTTCTCACAACTTATAATAATCACTCTCTAGACCTCATTCCTGGTGGAATCCATAGTCACGATGGAGAGAGAAGGGGCAATGTGGAACTTAAATGCCTTGCCTAAGGACACAATCGTAACGGCTCCAGCGGGACTCGAACTCCGGACCTTTCACACATTAACCTACCGCGCTGTCACTGCGCTATCACGTCTTCCACTTTTACCATGAGGATGGATATACGGGTACTTATATTTAACCATGGTAATGTGCAGACGCGCACAATTTTGCACAAAAAACCCATATTTTTAATGCTGATAATTCGTTACAATAAAATAGTGAGATACTAACGAATCGACTACATATTGTATTGTTTCAGGTCCACACTGGTCGCCAGTTGAGCGCGTGGCGCATGTGTTCCACATGTGGGATCTTTGGTATAAGATAAAGGACAGTTCGTGGAAAGACGTCCAGGACAACAAACCCAGTGATGACGTGTGCACATGTCTCTCTTCTGTCGAATTCAATGGAATAAAGGTAATCCAGTTACACGACGTACTTCATATATTTTACGTTAGCAATAATATATACATGTATCATTTAAAACCAACAAATGATATTATAATATTGTTTACCAAATTAGCTTTATGTGTTGGAAAAGCCTTCAAGAAAATAAACCATTTATTATATTCACCCTTTGCGTGTTGAGTAAATAAAATCACATTTACAAACAACATAGATTCAGATCAGCCGCGGCGTAACGCCGCTAACTATATAAATGCATTTGGGCGACTACTCAAAGTTATATATATCAGGTGGTGAAAAGAACAGACCGTTAACCTAATATAAGTGGATAATTATGCATGTATATAAGTATTAGTTCTTGCAGATTATATCCGATTGCCCATGCCAGTTTGCATTGTGCATTGTTGGTTATTGCTAACATATGTACCAATCATTAATGCAACCCGGGTTCGATCCTCGGAGCGGGAAGTATGTGAGATGGTACGGTGGTCGCCAGATCGGGCAGGTGGGTTTTCTCCGGGTACTCCGGTTTCCTTCCACACGAATGACCACATTTACGCTTTATCCGCGCCAACGAGAGTTAGTTTAAACATATTTTATTTTATCAATATTTACATCATGTTGTAACATTAATATACAAGAACAAATGGAGAGTTATTAATATCAGTTGTTAAAACTTGCTTCGCAATCGTTTTAAGATAAATACAGTTTAAACATATACATGTGTCCTTGTGCGATTGCGTGATTGCATTTGTTAATTGCTTAATTGTAGATATATAATTGTTCAAATCAGTTCTTTATATTATAAGAATGCTGTTGGCTGGGTTGCAACTCACTATAAAACCGGTACACCTATCACGTTACTAAACCGTCCGATTCCGAAGCTCACCGATGCGAACTCCTGGACCATCTGGAAGCAGCGACTTCTGCACTACTACACGCCCGGTGCTCTCCATGACGCTGCCATGTATCTGCACTGTGTCTCCCAGTTCTGGTAACAATGACGTGTGCTCATATTTTAATAAACGTTTTTTCTGAAAACAGTATTTGCTTTGTGTATGTGTGAGTGTTAAAGGTGCAGTATGTATATGGTTAGTAGACTCGTTAGTAGACGGTAGTCACTATATAACTGCTCATGTACCTCATGTTCCAGCAGGAACGTTACCACCCCCTCATTTAGATTGTAAAACAACAAATAAAGTGCCTATTAAATACATAGTAAAAAGTAAAAACATACAGTATGTTCATTTATATTTCCAATCTTTCATTTCTTCTGATACCACATCCAATGTGAAGAGCTATTTAAATCAAACTGAAAAATAGCAAAAATAGCCCAAATGTAATGTTCCACATTGCTAGTTGTCACCTGTGAATAACGTCACTGTGCTTACACACTGTATTCCTCCGCCAAATAACACAGTATACCAACCTTCAGTTTGCTATGGCCTGAATTCTTGTACCACATACTTTCTACAAAAAAGTAAAAGTAAATTAAAGTGTTTGTTTATTATAGTGTCACCCCTATTTAAAGAGCCAGCCATTTCTGACTTATGAGACACCTCGTTTTATGAACATCAGTAATACCCGAATCCTGTATTGCATGCCAGGCGCCAGGCTGGTAGGCAATCGGTAACCATTATTTAACTAGCTGGCGGCTCACCAACCGGCCATATCAGAACGAACAACTGACGAGGTTCGAACCTTCGACCTCCCGCTCCGTAGGCGGACGCCTTAACCACACGGCCACATATCAACTAGTCTGAATTCTTCTCAAGTCACATCATTTCTCAAAAAACACAAAAACTATACACTGCCTGTCATGAAAATGCATTTTTACCAAAAAGAAAAATGAACTATATTAGTCTACATAGGACCTCATATGCACTTCCGCCTATTTACGTATATACAACCTATAATGATTACTGCTGTTTTAAACCCTTGTATGTGCTGCTTATGCACTTAGTCACCAATGGAGAGGTCATGTAAGCGACTCGGCTAGCTCAGTCGGTATGGCATTGGCCCTATAAGTGAAAGGTCCCGGGATCGAGTCACGTGTTGGCTGCACATTTTTCTTAACCAATATGTCTTTCTTAGATGGTACACGTAAATTATGATTGTCTCTCGTCCAACCACAAACATTAATATGTGCAATTCTTATTGTCCCACTGGGCCGATGTAACCCCTAGTTTCCTTCGCGGTTAGTATTCTCCTGGCGATCTCGGGGTTGAATACGACCGTTTGCGTCCACACGAAAATTCCGTCCTTCTGGCAGCTGTCGTAAGAGCGCGCGCGCATTCAATTCAATTAGTCTCAATATTTCTCAAGACCAGAATCTTCTCATTGACGTTACGGAAACAAATTTTCACAGGGCCTGGTCTCCCGATATAACGTGTACGAAATCGCACCGCCCCAGTGATGGTAACATGTGACTTGAGTATGTAAACATGGCCAATTTTTTGATACAGATCATTTAGACGATTGCGACGATTGATCCGAATAAATGGCATGTATTTTCTCATTCCACGTTGTATGTCACAGTATTTAAGTAGTATACAGACTAGTGATCATTATTTACTGGTTACATGCCACTGACATGAGGACAAATCCGGGACCCTCAATTCCTAAACTGACTTGTGCATCTGAGACGGGGTTTCTTGAAGACTTGAGCAATCATCTCACTGTACGAGTGGCTATATGTGTTCCATTAATGTCAAACCGCTTGCGAGGACGTGTCTTCCTAGGGCAGATTTAGCCGACCTAAGCGGTTAACCAGTAGGCAGTATTAAGCAATGTGTGTGTGAGGTGCATTGTTCAGTAACACTACATACGTGGCCTGACGAAGTATTGAACACTTCGATTCCAAATCCAATGCTCTACCATGGATGCCTCACTATGATACTTTTGTATTACATGTAGTGTTTTGGATTTATTTATCATCGCAACAATTTGGAGGATAATGCACTTATGTAGACAGAACCCCATTCTAGGGTCTGCTCCGATTTTAATTCGTTTACATACAGTTATAAGCCATATCCAAAACGCTAGGATTGCAGTCAAACCCGGGACCCAACAATTCAAAATGCCATGCTGTATGACTGGACTACATACTCCACACACATTAGTATGGTATATTGCCATGCTGTATGAGTGGACTACATACTCCACACACATTAGTATGGTATATTGCCATGCTGTATGAGTGGACTACATACTCCACACACATTAGTATGGTATATTGCCATGCTGTATGACTGGACTACATACTCCACACACATTAGTATGGTATATTGCCATGCTGTATGACTGGACTACATACTCCACACACATTAGTATGGTATATTGCCATGCTGTATGACTAGACTACATACTCCACACACATTAGTATGGTATATTGCCATGCTGTATGACTGGACTACATACTCCACACACATTAGTATGGTATTGCCATGCTGTATGACTGGACTACATACTCCACACACATTAGTATGGTATATTGCCATGCTGTATGACTGGACTACATACTCCACACACATTAGTATGGTATATTGCCACGCTGTATGACTGGACTACATACTCCACACACATTAGTATGGTATATTGCCATGCTGTATGACTGGACTACATACTCCACACACATTAGTATGGTATATTGCCATGCTGTATGACTGGACTACATACTCCACACACATTAGTATGGTATATTGCCATGCTGTATGACTGGACTACATACTCCACACACATTAGTATGGTATATTGCCATGCTGTATGACTGGACTACATACTCCACACACATTAGTATGGTATATTGCCATGCTGTATGACTGGACTACATACTCCACACACATTAGTATGGTATATTGCCATGCTGTATGACTGGACTACATACTCCACACACATTAGTATGGTATATTGCCATGCTGTATGACTGGACTACATACTCCACACACATTAGTATGGTATATTGCCATGCTGTATGACTGGACTACATACTCCACACACATTAGTATGGTATATTGCCATGCTGTATGACTGGACTACATACTCCACACACATTAGTATGGTATATTGCCATGCTGTATGACTGGACTACATACTCCACACACATTAGTATGGTATATTGCCATGCTGTATGACTGGACTACATACTCCACACACATTAGTATGGTATATTGCCACGCTGTATGACTGGACTACATACTCCACACACATTAGTATGGTATATTGCCACGCTGTATGACTGGACTACATACTCCACACACATTAGTATGGTATATTGCCACGCTGTATGACTGGACTACATACTCCACACACATTAGTATGGTATATTGCCACGCTGTATGACTGGACTACATACTCCACACACATTAGTATGGTATATTGCCACGCTGTATGACTGGACTACATACTCCACACACATTAGTATGGTATATTGCCATGCTGTATGACTGGACTACATACTCCACACACATTAGTATGGTATATTGCCACGCTGTATGACTGGACTACATACTCCACACACATTAGTATGGTATATTGCCATGCTGTATGACTGGACTACATACTCCACACACATTAGTATGGTATATTGCCATGCTGTATGACTGGACTACATACTCCACACACATTAGTATGGTATATTGCCATGCTGTATGACTGGACTACATACTCCACACACATTAGTATGGTATATTGCCATGCTGTATGACTGGACTACATACTCCACACACATTAGTATGGTATATTGGGGGATCAAATATACAACCTCTGGATTACGAGTATGTTAGCCACCGATCCGCTAGTATATAATATTTTCTGATATTGTTTCACATTTATATATTTCAGCATTTTCCAGAAGGGCACCCAACCGACACATATCCAGATCCTTTGCCTGCAAATCATTTCGACAAATGTACACCGGTCAGACAGCCAGCCAGACGCGAGCGAGAGCCTAACACAAAACCGAAGAAAAGGAAACTTTTGTCAGAGCTTGACATCAGGTATTTACACACAAACATGAGAAATATAGTTTCAAACATTTATTTTGCAATGATTAGTATAGATATTATAAAATAAATATAAGTAGCATTATTATATATACTATAGAAAGAAACATTCATGTACTAGTAATCAAATAAATATAGTTTTTACATTCATTTATATACATTCTTATAGATCTGCACCTCCCACCTGGAATAAAATATACACCATTTTTATCTGACCCTCCATTTACATAATATGTTGTATACATTTTACATCCCCCAGTTAACATTCACCCCCTCAGTTTATATACATTCATGTCCCTCCATCTTTTCCAGTAGTCAAAGAAGCACAGATCAGCCTCAAGATTGCAATAGTTTCATCTCCACACCAGCCTTCGACAGTAATACTATGACCACCGACACACCTAAAGGTATAAACAGTTAATATATCATGTCCACACCAGCCTTCGACAGTAATACTATGACCACCGACACACCTAAAGGTATAAACAGTTAATATCTCATGTCGACACACCTAAAGGTATACACAGTTAATATCTCATGTCGACACACCTAAAGGTATACACAGTTAATATATCATGTCCACACCAGCCTTCGACAGTAATACTATGACCACTGACACACCTAAAGGTATACACAGTTAATATCTCATGTCCACACCAGCCTTCGACAGTAATACTATGACCACTGACACACCTAAAGGTATACTGTTACAGTTAATATCTCATGTCCACACCAGCCTTCGACAGTAATACTATGACCACTGACACACCTAAAGGTATACTGTTACAGTTAATATCTCATGTCCACACCAGCCTTCGACAGTAATACTATGACCACTGACACACCTAAAGGTATACACAGTTAATATCTCATGTCCACACCAGCCTTCGACAGTAATACTATGACCACCGACACACCTAAAGGTATAAACAGTTAATATCTCATGTCCACACCAGCCTTCGACAGTAATACTATGACCACCGACACACCTAAAGGTATACACAGTTAATATATCATGTCCACACCAGCCTTCGACAGTAATACTATGACCACTGACACACCTAAAGGTATACACAGTTAATATCTCATGTCCACACCTGCATACACAGTAATAATATGACCACTGCCACACCAGCCTTCACAGTAATACTATGCCGACACACCTAAAGGTATACACAGTTAATATCTCAGGTCGACAGAAAATCAGTGTATATCTCGCTCATTCTGCACAGTATTGACTCCATAGCTTTCTTGTCTGGCACAATACGTTGAATAAACAAGTATTGTCGGGTGTACACCACAAAGTCACAAAACTGGACACCAGTCACCAACAGTTGCCCTTGTACTTGGTACCAGTAGGGATGTGTTTCCTTTAAGCTGATATTACCCCCCACCTTTTCAACGCATAATTTCTATCGTTTGTTTTCATCTGTCATAGCTTCTAATATAGTAGAATCTCTTATTGAGAATGGGCACTTGATTTCAAGAATCCCTACATGACCGTTTTCACACACTTTGCCATCAGGTGACGCACCAATATACGGAAAATCTGGATGTATTACTAATCCGCAGTCGTGTACATGATTGTTGGTTCTTTTTCTGTACATGTTCCGTGCCACTTTTGCATTAGCAGTCCCATAGATAGTTGCTGCACTAGTAAATGGTTTCGATCTTAACACACTGTCAACACATTTTTGTGTTACTGCTGATTTCCGAATTATGAATCGGCCAAAGTTTGAAGCAGTTACACGTTTTGATCTTTCTTTGTGCCATATATTGTTATTTGCCTGATCCATTGTATTCACTTCGATGTTTTCAGCATCCTCCATGCTTAATTTAACCTCTGATAGGTTGTTCTCTGTGAGTTGTGGTACATTTGTAATGTCCGTTTTGTATGGAAATGTAAGGTTACCACATGGTGTACTTTCCTGCGAGGGTCCTACTGGCTGCAATAGCGGCAACTGAAAGAGATAAATCAATTCATTACAACAACATACATCTGTTTCTTACATTTCAGAGTTGTCTGCCCTGGATATATTGGCCTTAGCAGCAGAGAACAAGATGATACAACAGCAATTATCCAAGCAGGTGTTGTTAAATGAAGAACTCCGCTGGGACAATGCTACTCTAAAGGACAGAAGTAAATCGAAATCAGTAATCTCTGAAAGACGTGCAAAAACATTTACTGTAGAAGCAGTCAGAGACAGCCGTATAAAGGATAACTTTAAATACTATACAGGATTTATATTTTTACAGTTCATGAATATTTTTAAATTTCTTGTTCCTAACAAATTTGAATGTCCTGTGAACTTCTCAAGAACAATATCAAACATCAGAGACATCAAACTGGAGGATCAGCTTCTTCTAACATTGGTCAAACTTAGGCTTAACTTAGACGTTAAGCACTTGGCAAATCTTTCTCAAATTTCTAATCAAGATGCTGGTCTGCTTTTCCGTACCTGGATTAATTACATGTATTTTAGATTTGGTTCCGTCTCCATATGGCCAGACAGAGACATACTAAAGTCAAAAATGCCAAGTAGGTTTAAGGAGGATTTTCCAGACACATTGATCATTTTAGACGGGATAGAGATTAAAATGGAACGTCCCAGTTCACTGAGATCACAAAGTCAGTGTTACTCTGACTACAAGTCGGCAACTACATTGAAAGGGCTAGTAGGCATTGACCCTAGAGGTTCATTCACATTTATATCTATGTTGTTTTCCGGATGTATATCGGACAACGTTATAACAACTAAAAGTGGATTATTAGTGCTCTTACAACAGTTGATCGGTTGTCTAGGGGTATATTTCATTTCTCTATCAATACAATAACCACGTAACACAATGTTCTTTTTCTATCTATTTTACTGGTCGTCTGGTATATCTTCTATTTCATATATTTAAGTCCCGTGAATCTATGATTTATTATCTATATCATAATCACTTCAAGCCTCATTAATTTCTAGTGTCTTTATTAGATCACCGCCCTGTCGATAATTGGATTACATTTTTAATCTTCAATATACAATCAAGGTTATCTCAATTAGATGGCTAATTAGATCAGCCGCTCGCGTCTTTTAATAAATTCAATATCTCTCCGAACTGTTCTGGTATCAATTTATTACCGCTATATTTTAGAGATAATGTGTATCTCTTATCTATATCATATCATCTATCATGTATTCTATACTAGACATACGGTGCTATTTAATCCATCGCTATTCAAAGTGTTCGTAACACTTAAGTTCGTTTTATAAGTATATTTAAATTAATATACAGGTAACATCTCATCTTGTATCTTAGCTTTCACGTATTCTATTTAAGACATACGGTGCTAGTTAATCAATCGCTATTCACTGTGTCCATAACACTTAAGTTCAGTTTATAGTTCGTTTTATAAGTATATTAAATTAATATACATTAAGGCATCTCGCCTTTAGCGTCATAGAAACAGTAATTGTTTTCTATTTGAGATACACAATCAATCCTTGCATAAGGACAGCCTATTGTGTTCTAATTTCTCATCACAATTACTAGGAATTATATACATTTAAGTCAGACAGCGTGGCGCTGACCACCTGTTACCTTACGCAATCAAAATCGTAACTTTAACGAAACAGCCAGACATATTGGCGCCTCATCAAAAGAAACCGACAACTATTACATAATTTCTCACGGTAAGATAAATTAGCCATACACAAATTAATATCTCATGTACTCATCTTTTTGCGCGCCTAAATAGCTTGTTGATTTTTAGGCGCGAATATTTATAATATATACATTAGACAATCACAATACTTAGTATCGTGTGCAAAATAGCTGTTTTTTTGCACACTACCCTATTAGATTACCAAGCCCCTACTGACATAGAGAAGGAATTCGACCCTTGCAGTCCTCTTGAATCTGTGCCTAGGAAAGCTTGGCCGGATATCAGTCATTTACCCTCAGGCCACAGGGATGACATTACTCAAATATTAGACCGTTACCCCCGTCTGTTCTCTGGAAAACTGGGATGATTCCATGGTGTTACCCATGATATTGATGTGCAAGGTGCCGCACCCGTAATCCAACCATACTACCGCATGTCTCCAGAAAAGAAACAAATCTTAAAAACCGAGCTAGATAAAATGTTGGAGTTAGGAATTATCCGCCCGAGCCGAAGCCAGTGGGCCTCCCCTATAATATTGGTATGAAAGTCGGACTCGGAATGGCGACCGTGTATTGATTATCGCAAAATTAATGACCTGACACGAGGAGAAGCCTTCCCCATGCCTAGATTAGACGATCTAATCGATCAAGTCGCAGGTTCGAGCCTGATATCCATTATCGATTTGAACCGTTTGTACTGGCAGATACCGCTTACCCCTCGGGCCAGTGAAATTGCAGCATTCATAACCCCCTGGGGCTTATTTGAACCATTAACTCTCCCATTTGGATTAAAAAAAGGTCTGTGAAGTTGGCTTGTAGATGGTAGTTGGTTATTGAGATGTTTATTGGCGAATACACAGCCAGGTGTTTATTCAAATGTTTATTCAGATGTTAATTGGCGAATACATACCTAGATGTTTATTGAGATGTTTATTGGCGAATACACAGCCAGCTATGTATTCAAATGTTTATTCAGATGTTAATTCGCGAATACATACCTAGATGTTTATTGGCGAATACACAGCCAGCTATGTATTCAGATGTTTATTGAGATGTTTATTGGCGAATACACAGCCAGGTGTTTATTCAAATGTTTATTCAGATGTTAATTCGCGAATACATACCTAGATGTTTATTGAGATGTTTATTGGCGAATACACAGCCAGCTATGTATTCAGATGTTTATTGAGATGTTTATTGGCGAATACACAGCCAGGTGTTTATTCAAATTTTTATTCAGATGTTAATTCGCGAATACATACCTAGATGTTTATTGGCGAATACACAGCCAGCTATGTATTCAGATGTTTATTGAGATGTTTATTGGCGAATACACAGCCAGATGTTTATTCAAATGTTTATTCAGATGTTAATTCGCGAATACATACCTAGATGTTTATTGAGATGTTTATTGGCGAATACACAGCCAGCTATGTATTCAGATGTTTATTGAGATGTTTATTGGCGAATACACAGCCAGGTGTTTATTCAAATGTTTATTCAGATGTTAATTCGCGAATACATACCTAGATGTTTATTGAGATGTTTATTGGCGAATACACAGCCAGCTATGTATTCAGATGTTTATTGAGATATTTATTGGCGAATACACAGCCAGGTGTTTATTCAAATGTTTATTCAGATGTTAATTCGCGAATACATACCTAGATGTTTATTGAGATGTTAATTGGCGAATACACAGCCAGCTATGTATTCAGATGTTTATTGAGATGTTTATTGGCGAATACACAGCCAGGTGTTTATTCAAATGTTTATTCAGATGTTAATTCGCGAATACATACCTAGATGTTTATTGAGATGTTTATTGGCGAATACACAGTCAGCTATGTATTCAGATGTTTATTGAGTGGTTTATTGGCGAATACACAGCCAGGTGTTTATTCAAATTTTTATTCAGATGTTAATTCGCGAATACATACCTAGATGTTTATTGGCGAATACACAGCCAGCTATGTATTCAGATGTTTATTGAGATGTTTATTGGCGAATACACAGCCAGATGTTTATTCAAATGTTTATTCAGATGTTAATTCGCGAATACATACCTAGATGTTTATTGAGATGTTTATTAGCGAATACACAGTCAGCTATGTATTCAGATGTTTATTGAGTGGTTTATTGGCGAATACACAGCCAGGTGTTTATTCAAATGTTTATTCAGATGTTAATTCGCGAATACATACCTAGATGTTTATTGAGATGTTTATTGGCGAATACACAGCCAGCTATGTATTCAGATGTTTATTGAGATATTTATTGGCGAATACAGAGCCAGGTGTTTATTCAAATGTTTATTCAGATGTTAATTCGCGAAAACATACCTAGATGTTTATTGAGATGTTAATTGGCGAATACACAGCCAGCTATGTATTCAGATGTTTATTGAGATGTTTATTGGCGAATACACAGCCAGGTGTTTATTCAAATGTTTATTCAGATGTTAATTCGCGAATACATACCTAGATGTTTATTGAGATGTTTATTGGCGAATACACAGCCAGCTGTGTATTCAGATGTTTATTGAGATGTTAATTGGCGAATACACAGCCAGGTGTTTATTCAGATGTTTATTCAGATGTTAATTCGCGAATACATACCTAGATGTTTATTGAGATGTTTATTGGCGAATACACATCCAGCTATGTATTCAGATGTTTATTGAGATGTTTATTGGCGAATACACAGCCAGGTGTTTATTCAAATGTTTATTCAGATGTTAATTCGCGAAAACATACCTAGATGTTTATTGAGATGTTTATTGGCGAATACACAGCCAAGTGTTTATTCAAATGTTTATTCAGATGTTAATTCGTGAATACATACCTAGATGTTTATTGAGATGTTTATTGGCGAATACACAGCCAGGTGTTTATTCAAATGTTTATTCAGATGTTTATTCGCGAATACATACCTAGATGTTTATTGAGATGTTTATTGGCGAATACACAGCCAGCTATGTATTCAGATGTTTATTGAGATGTTTATTGGCGAATACACAGCCATGTGTTTATTCAAATGTTTATTCAGATGTTAATTCGCGAATACATACCTAGATGTTTATTGAGATGTTTATTGGCGAATACACAGCCAGGTGTTTATTCAGATGTTTATTCAGATGTTAATTCGCGAATACATACCTAGATGTTTATTCAGATGTTTATTGGCGAATACACAGCCAGGTGTTTATTCAAATGTTTATTCAGATGTTAATTCGCGAATACATACGTAGATGTTTATTGAGATGTTTATTGGCGAATACACAGCCAGCTATGTATTCAGATGTTTATTGAGATGTTTATTGGCGAATACACAGCCAGGTGTTTATTCAAATGTTTATTCAGATGTTATTTCGCGAAAACATACCTAGATGTTTATTCAGATGTTAATTGGTTGTATGCCCATAGAGGTTTGACACCCCTGCACACTTATAGTTTGTAGGTAGAACATGAATGCTAGAACCTAGGTGGCCACTCTTTGCCACATGCTGATACCTCATGTGTCGACATGTGGCACACCGGATGGCCAATCAACAGTTTTTAATCAGAACGTGTTTATAAAACTCGAAACCAGCACAAATATCATGATCTGGGTTTGCGGAACCCCTGAATGTTGATGCAAAGTTGGATGCCTATCTTTTTGATACATGATCATGTAGGTATGGGTATTGCATTTAATTTATAGAGAATGCGGCCATCTGATGTCCAGTAACTATCGATGTTGCCACCTTTCCTCGCATTTTCCAGTTTTTGGATCATAAACTGTCTTTTCCTCGTTAGATGTTCGGTGAGGAATACTTTGACAGTGTCAGAATTATGTGATTTTAGGTTTTTCTTGCTTGCGTACACTCGGTGCTTGATTTTCCAGGCTTTAAATTTACATAAAATTTGGACACCTCCGTTATATACTGGTCCAATGGGATGAGCACGTTCAATATCGTCCGGCGTAATAGGTGGTGAAACCTTCATGCGGTTGTTGCATATATATCAATAACCAGTTGGTCGTAATTCGGACGATGGTTATATTCGGCACTGGGTCCCTTCTTGTCATTGACAAATCCCAGGTCTGATGTTGTTTTAGCACGACCAGAAGCTTGTGTACTGGTAGTGACAGACGAATTTGAAGAAGGGATAATTACCCTATGAAAGCGTAGAAAATTCCTTCTTCCATATTGCTCCAGATCGTCGATGTTGTTTTCTAGTTGATCAATCTGATCGTGAGCATCGTTCAGTTGACCTTTGAGGTTTCCGTTAGCATTCTGGAGACTAATAATATTCTTGTTTTGATTGTCAATTTTGTCAGTTTATTGTTCATTGGTAGTAACATTCTTTTAAAAATGACAGTTAGAGAGGGCACAATTGCCTCGGATATGGCCGTCTGCACACTGCAGTTTTGACTAAATCACTTATATTTATTGTCTCTAGGAATTGGTGATCAGTGATATCATCCTCAGGTACTAGGTGTAAATTGTTACTTGAGTTGGTGTCCTTCCTGCGCAGCGGGTGAGGAGAATTTGCATGAGCCCCCTGAGGTCCATCTGATGGACTAACAATTGAATCGATATTCCGTTTCTTGCTGGTGTCGGGAGTTTTATGATTGCGTAGCTCTGCCATTGCTAGTTGTCCCAAAAAGTTCAAAAGTACGAGATTCAACACAAAGGAATTTCTAATCCAATATGGCGCGCTCTTTGTTCCATCAATGACTATTGATTTTTATTAGATATGTCTATCAAATGTATCCTTTTTACACTTTTTAATGAACGTATTAATCCAACATAATGAGTTAATCCAGCATGATCTATTTTGTAATTATATAAAAGTCGTTAAAGTGATATATTCATTTTATTTCCTCTGCCCACACACAAATTTCAGTACGTTACAGGCGCCATTGTAACAATAAACAATGCCAGGAATCGTATATCAAACATAATTATATAGATATATATTGATATGTTTTCATGGGGTCCAAGCCCACATGTGCATATAACCTATAAATGTGATACTTGGTATGTAGGTAGGGATGTTACCTACAGAATAAAACAACACAGATAGTCATAGGTGGACCAATGAGGTCTCAGATGCTGATAGAGTAGGGCCACTCAGGTTCTAACATTCATTTTCTCGCGCTTGGCAAAATGTTTTACGAGTGTTCAAGCCCCTATGGGTGTATCACCTATCAGTGTTATACATGGTTAGGTATGTATGAATACTACCTACAGAACGTTACCATCATATGTGCCACAGGTGGATAAGTCACGTCTCAGTGGGTGGCAAAGCATGGCCACCTACGTTCGAACTTTCATTTTCTACTTACAGGCTATGGGGATTCAGGAGGTTCAGACCCCTATTGGCGTACCAACTGTAAGTTTGATATATCATTACGTTGTAATAGGTGGTTACTACAGTACGAGACCATCCAGCAGGTAATTGCTCGACCACTGAGATATCAAGAACTTGTAGAGCTTCCAGAAACACGATCGAACTTGTATATTTGTTTAATGATTTGATTAGTATTTTAAGTATTCGAGCCCATATGGGCGAATAACCTATATTTGCGACACATGATCATGTATGTATGGGTATTGTCTACAGAACAAGACTATCCCCATGGTTATATGTTGATTACTGAGGTGCCAGGAGCTGGCAAAGTATGCCCACACAGGACAGAACTTGAATAGTGTACTCTATTGAATACTTTATTGAAATAAGCGATACGTTTTCATGGGCCCCTAGCCCACGTGGGCATATAACCTATAAGTGTGATACTTGGTTATGTAGGTATGGGTGATACCTACCAGAGCAAAACTATCCCCATGGTTATAGGTTGACCACTGAGGTGCCAGGAGCTGGCAGAGTATGCCCATACAAGACAGAACTTGAATTGTGTGCTCTATTGAATACTTTATTGACATATGCAATATGTTTTAATGGGACCCAAGCCCATATGGGCATATAACCTATAGGTGTGATACTTTATGTGTAGGTATGGATGTTACCTACAGAACAATACAACCCAGATGGTCATATTTCGACCAATGAGGTCTCCGATGATGGCAAAGTAGGGCCACACAGGTTCCAACATTCATTTTCTCGCGCTTGACAAGGGGTTTTACGAGGGTTCAAGCCCCTATTGGTGTATCACCTTTAAGTGTTATACATGGTTAGGTATGTATGAATAATTCCTACAGAACTTGACCGTCCGGTCTCAGTGGGTGGCAAAGCATGGTCACCTAGGTTCGAACCTTCATTTTCTACCTACAGACTATGGGGATTCAGGAGGTTCAAACCCCTATGGGCGTACCAACTGTAAGTTTGATATATCATTACGTAGGAACAGATGGTTCCTACAGAACTAGACCATCCCGTGTGCCACAGGTGGATACGTGAGGTGTCAGTGGGGAGGCCACCTTGGTTCGAACCTTCATGTTATTACTCTTGGCAATGGGATTTTAGGGGGTTCAAGTCCCCATGGGTGTATCACCTATACATGTAATACATAATTATGTAGGTATGAGTAGTGACTATGTAGTAAGACCATCTGGAGGGTCATTGGTTGACTACTGTTGACCAAGGACCTTGCAAAGTATCACAACCAAGGATCGAACTTGTGATTGTTGAGTGGTTTTCGAGGGTTCAGAGTTCATATGGGTTCAAGACCTATATATTTGACAAATGATAATGTATGTATTGGTGTTATCTATAGAAGAAGACCATCCCCGTGTATACATGTGCACTATTGAGATCCCAGGGACTTACATGGCAGCCCAACCCAGGATCGAGCTTGTGTATTTCTAATGTTGAACTTACTTTGGCATACTCTGCGAGCTCCTTGCGCTTAAAGAGTGTACCTAGAAACACAGTGGTGGTCTTAGTCTATGCCCAACATCTGCTAATACGTGAACACGTATCAAACATGTAGCTTAGGTATCCCACGGACCTTAAATAATCTTAAATTATATCATAATGTAGTAAAAATGAAACATGCGAACATGGATTGCCATACTCTGCGAGCTCCCTGAACTCCTTGTGTCCACCTATGTACATGGATTTGGTCACATATGATACATACCAACGTGAACACCTATGCATCAGGTGGTGCTATATCAAATAGGGTCACAAATAAGATCTGAACCGATGTTATATATAATATGTAACAATAGCGATTTTTAGTGATTTTTATTAATTCCGAAGGAACGGCAGTCGAATATGGAATTAGTACCCAGCAGTCCTTTAGGACACTAATCACATGTTTCGATTCACTTTATCCCATTGTAATATTGTTCTCCCTTAAGTCTCCCTTAATATTTGAAGTTGAGTGAATTACACGAGAAATGTGCGAACGTTTGGTTATAATTGATCATTAACATTCACGTACAGACGGACATACGTATATATTGTCATAAATCATGTTAATGTCGGAAAAACTAATATGGATCTAGTCAAACAAATATTAAACATTAAAAGAGGATGGTATACTACCCATATGGCTTTATATTAGCTGACACTCTATGATAATTTAACAAAATTGAAAGATTCGAACTTAGGTTGCCATACTGTGCAAGCTCCCAGAAAGCAATTAGTCAAACTGTGGTCTTATTCTATAACAGATACCCACACCTACGTGAATACGTATGATTCAGGTAGGTACTGTATCCAGTTGGTCATAAATAAGGTATGACTTATTGTTACAGCTTTGAATAATAATGATCTTAGCATTAGTTATGTACCGGAACAAATTAATTTCAGACGGAAGGGCCGGCGGATAAGAAATTAAAACTACACACTCCTGTGTGGCATTAATCACTTATACTAACACACTTTATTCCACATTAATATCTTTCTCCCTTAAATCTCTCTTAATATTTGAAGTTGAGTGAATTTCACGCAAATACACTTGAATAAACATCTGAATAAACACCTGGCTGTGTATTCGCCAATTAACATCTCAATAAACATCTGAATTCACAGCTGGCTGTGTATTCGCCAATAAACATCTCAATAAACATCTAGGTATGTATTCGCGAATTAACATCTGAATAAACATCTGAATAAACACCTGGCTGTGTATTCGCCAATAAACATCTCAATAAACATCTGAATACATAGCTGGATGTGTATTTGCCAATAAACATCTGAATAAACATTTGAATAAAAACCTGGCTGTGTATTCGCCAATAAACATCTCAATAAACATCTAGGTATGTTTTCGCGAATTAACATCTCAATAAACATCTCAATAAACATATAGGTATGTATTCGCGAATTAACATCTGAATAAACATTTGAATAAACACCTGGCTGTGTATTCGCCAATTAACATATCAATAAACATCTGAATACACAGCTGGCTATGCTGTGTATTCGCCAATAAACATCTCAATAAACATCTAGGTATGTATTCGCGAATTAACATCTCAATAAACATCTGAATAAACACCTGGCTGTGTATTCGCCAATAAACATCTACGTATGTATTCGCGAACTAACATCTGAATAAACATCTGAATAAACATCTGAATACATAGCGGGCTGTGTATTCGCCAATAAACATCTCAATAAACATCTAAGTATGTATTCGCGAATTAACATCTGAATAAACATCTGAATAAACACCTGGCTGTGTATTCGCCAATAAACATATCAATAAACATCTGAATACACAGCTGGCTGTGCTGTGTATTCGCCAATAAACATCTAGGTATGTATTCGCGAATTAACATCTGAATAAACATCTGAATAAACACCTGGCTGTGTATTCGCCAATAAACATCTCAATAAACATCTAGGTATGTATTCGCGAATAAACATCTGAATAAACATTTGAATAAACACCTGGCTGTGTATTCGCCAATTAACATATCAATAAACATCTGAATACACAGCTGGCTGTGCTGTGTATTCGCCAATAAACATCTAGGTATGTATTCGCGAATTAACATCTGAATAAACATCTGAATAAACACCTGGCTGTGTATTCGCCAATTAACATCTCAATAAACATCTGAATAAACACCTGGCTGTGTATTCGCCAATACACATCTCAATAAACATCTAGGTATGTATTCGCGAATTAACATCTGAATAAACATCTGAATAAACATCTGAATACATAGCGGGCTGTGTATTCGCCAATAAACATCTCAATAAACATCTAGGTATGTATTCGCGAATTAACATCTGAATAAACACCTGGCTGTGTATTCGCCAATAAACATCTTAATAAACATCTGAATACATAGCTGACTGTGTATTCGCCAATAAACATCTCAATAAACATCTAGGTATGTATTCACGAATTAACATCTGAATAAACATCTGAATAAACACATGGCTGTGTATTCGCCAATAAACATCTCAATAAATATCTGAATACATAGCTGGCTGTGTATTCGCCAATAAACATCTCAATAAACATCTAGGTATGTATTCGCGAATTAACATCTGAATAAACATTTGAATAAACAACTGGCTGTGTATTCGCCAATAAACATCTCAATAAACATCTGAATACATAGCTGGCTGTGTATTCGCCAATAAACATCTCAATAAACATCTAGGTATGTATTCGCGAATTAAAATCTGAATAAACACCTGGCTGTGTATTCGCCAATTAACATATCAATAAACATCTGAATACACAGCTGGCTGTGCTGTGTATTCGCCAATAAACATCTCAATAAACATCTAGGTATGTATTCGCGAATTAACATCTGAATAAACATCTGAATAAACACCTGGCTGTGTATTCGCCAATAAACATCTCAATAAACATCTAGGTATGTATTCGCGAATTAACATCTGAATAAACATTTGAATAAACACCTGGCTGTGTATTCGCCAATAAACATCTCAATAAACATCTGAATACATAGCGGGCTGTGTATTCGCCAATAAACATCTCAATAAACATCTAGGTATGTATTCGCGAATTAACATCTCAATAAACATCTGAATACATAGCTGGCTGTGTATTCGCCAATAAACATCTCAATAAACATCTAGGTATGTATTCGCGAATTAACATCTGAATAAACATTTGAATAAACACCTGGCTGTGTATTCGCCAATAAACATCTCAATAAACATCTGAATACATAGCTGGCTGTGTATTCGCCAATAAACATCTCAATAAACATCTAGGTATGTATTCGCGAATTAACATCTGAATAAACATTTGAATAAACACCTGGCTGTGTATTCGCCAATTAACATCTCAATAAACATCTGAATACACAGCTGGCTGTGTATTCGCCAATAAACATCTCAATAAACATCTAGGTATGTATTCGCGAATTAACATCTGAATAAACATCTGAATAAACACCTGGCTGTGTATTCGCCAATAAACATCTCAATAAACATCTAGGTATGTATTCGCGAATTAACATCTGAATAAACATTTGAATAAACACCTGGCTGTGTATTCGCCAATTAACATCTCAATAAACATCTGAATACATAGCTGGCTGTGTATTCGCCAATAAACATCTCAATAAACATCTAGGTATGTATTCGCGAATTAACATCTGAATAAACATGGCTGTGTATTCGCCAATAAACATCTCAATAAACATCTGAATACATAGCTGGCTGTGTATTCGCCAATAAACATCTAGGTATGTATTCGCGAATTAACATCTGAATAAACATTTGAATAAACAACTGGCTGTGTATTCGCCAATAAACATCTCAATAAACATCTGAATACATAGCTGGCTGTGTATTCGCCAATAAACATCTGAATACATAGCTGGCTGTGTATTCGCCAATAAACATCTCAATAAACATATAGGTATGTATTCGCAAATTAACATCTGAATAAACATTTTAATAAACACCTGGCTGTGTATTCGCCAATTAACATATCAATAAACATCTGAATACACAGCTGGCTGTGCTGTGTATTCGCCAATAAACATCTCAATAAACATCTAGGTATGTATTCGCGAATTAACATCTGAATAAACATCTGAATAAACACCTGGCTGTGTATTCGCCAATACACATCTCAATAAACATTTAGGTATGTATTCGCGAATTAACATCTGAATAAACATCTGAATACATAGCGGGCTGTGTATTCGCCAATAAACATCTCAATAAACATCTAGGTATGTATTCGCGAATTAACATCTGAATAAACACCTGGCTGTGTATTCGCCAATAAACATCTTAATAAACATCTGAATACATAGCTGACTGTGTATTCGCCAATAAACATCTCAATAAACATCTAGGTATGTATTCACGAATTAACATCTGAATAAACATCTGAATAAACACATGGCTGTGTATTCGCCAATAAACATCTCAATAAATATCTGAATACATAGCTGGCTGTGTATTCGCCAATAAACATCTCAATAAACATCTAGGTATGTATTCGCGAATTAACATCTGAATAAACATTTGAATAAACAACTGGCTGTGTATTCGCCAATAAACATCTCAATAAACATCTGAATACATAGCTGGCTGTGTATTCGCCAATAAACATCTCAATAAACATCTAGGTATGTATTCGCGAATTAAAATCTGAATAAACACCTGGCTGTGTATTCGCCAATTAACATATCAATAAACATCTGAATACACAGCTGGCTGTGCTGTGTATTCGCCAATAAACATCTCAATAAACATCTAGGTATGTATTCGCGAATTAACATCTGAATAAACATCTGAATAAACACCTGGCTGTGTATTCGCCAATAAACATCTCAATAAACATCTAGGTAGTATTCGCGAATTAACATCTGAAAACATCTGAATAAACACCTGGCTGTGTATTCGCCAATAAACATCTCAATAAACATCTGAATACACAGCGGCTGTTATTCGCCAATAAACATCTCAATAAACATCTAGGTATGTATTCGCGAATTAACATCTGAATAAACATTTGAATAAACACCTGGCTGTGTATTCGCCAATAAACATCTCAATAAACATCTGAATACATAGCTGGCTGTGTATTCGCCAATAAACATCTCAATAAACATCTAGGTATGTATTCGCGAATTAACATCTGAATAAACATCTGAATAAACACCTGGCTGTGTATTCGCCAATAAACATCTCAATAAACATCTGAATACACAGCTGGCTGTGTATTCGCCAATAAACATCTCAATAAACATCTAGGTATGTATTCGCGAATTAACATCTGAATAAACATTTGAATAAACACCTGGCTGTGTATTCGCCAATAAACATCTCAATAAACATCTGAATACATAGCTGGCTGTGTATTCGCCAATAAACATCTCAATAAACATCTAGGTATGTATTCGCGAATTAACATCTGAATAAACATTTGAATAAACACCTGGCTGTGTATTCGCCAATAAACATCTCAATAAACATCTAGGTATGTATTCGCGAATTAACATCTGAATAAACATCTGAATAAACACCTGGCTGTGTATTCGCCAATAAACATCTCAATAAACATCTGAATACATAGCTGGCTGTGTATTCGCCAATAAACATCTCAATAAACATCTAGGTATGTATTCGCGAATTAACATCTGAATAAACATCTGAATAAACACCTGGCTGTGTATTCGCCAATTAACATCTCAATAAACATCTGAATACATAGCTGGCTGTGTATTCGCCAATAAACATCTCAATAAACATCTAGGTATGTATTCGCGAATTAACATCTGAATAAACATTTGAATAAACACCTGGCTGTGTATTCGCCAATAAACATCTCAATAAACATCTGAATACACAGCTGGCTGTGTATTCGCCAATAAACATCTCAATAAACATCTAGGTATGTATTCGCCAATTAACATCTCAATAAACATCTGAATACACAGCTGGCTGTGTATTCGCCAATAAACATCTCAATAAACATCTAGGTATGTATTCGCGAATTAACATCTGAATAAACATCTGAATAAACACCTGGCTGTGTATTCGCCAATAAACATCTCAATAAACATCTAGGTATGTATTCGCGAATTAACATCTGAATAAACATCTGAATACATAGCGGGCTGTGTATTCGCCAATAAACATCTCAATAAACATCTAGGTATGTATTCGCGAATTAACATCTGAATAAACACCTGGCTGTGTATTCGCCAATAAACATCTTATAAACATCTGAATACATAGCTGACTGTGTATTCGCCAATAAACATCTCAATAAACATCTAGGTATGTATTCACGAATTAACATCTGAATAAACATCTGAATAAACACCTGGCTGTGTATTCGCCAATAAACATCTCAATAAACATCTGAATACATAGCTGGCTGTGTATTCGCCAATAAACATCTCAATAAACATCTAGGTATGTATTCGCGAATTAACATCTGAATAAACATTTGAATAAACAACTGGCTGTGTATTCGCCAATAAACATCTCAATAAACATCTGAATACATAGCTGGCTGTGTATTCGCCAATAAACATCTGAATACATAGCTGGCTGTGTATTCGCCAATAAACATCTCAATAAACATATAGGTATGTATTCGCAAATTAACATCTGAATAAACATTTTAATAAACACCTGGCTGTGTATTCGCCAATTAACATATCAATAAACATCTGAATACACAGCTGGCTGTGCTGTGTATTCGCCAATAAACATCTAGGTATGTATTCGCGAATTAACATCTGAATAAACATCTGAATAAACACCTGGCTGTGTATTCGCCAATACACATCTCAATAAACATCTAGGTATGTATTCGCGAATTAACATCTGAATAAACATCTGAATACATAGCGGGCTGTGTATTCGCCAATAAACATCTCAATAAACATCTAGGTATGTATTCGCGAATTAACATCTGAATAAACACCTGGCTGTGTATTCGCCAATAAACATCTTAATAAACATCTGAATACATAGCTGACTGTGTATTCGCCAATAAACATCTCAATAAACATCTAGGTATGTATTCGCGAATAAACATCTGAATAAACATCTGAATAAACACCTGGCTGTGTATTCGCCAATAAACATCTCAATAAACATCTGAATACATAGCTGGCTGTGTATTCGCCAATAAACATCTCAATAAACATCTAGGTATGTATTCGCGAATTAACATCTGAATAAACATTTGAATAAACAACTGGCTGTGTATTCGCCAATAAACATCTCAATAAACATCTGAATACATAGCTGGCTGTGTATTCGCCAATAAACATCTCAATAAACATATAGGTATGTATTCGCGAATTAAAATCTGAATAAACATTTGAATAAACACCTGGCTGTGTATTCGCCAATTAACATATCAATAAACATCTGAATACACAGCTGGCTGTGCTGTGTATTCGCCAATAAACATCTCAATAAACATCTAGGTATGTATTCGCGAATTAACATCTGAATAAACATCTGAATAAACACCTGGCTGTGTATTCACCAATAAACATCTCAATAAACATCTAGGTATGTATTCGCGAATTAACATCTGAATAAACATTTGAATAAACACCAGGCTGTGTATTCGCCAATAAACATCTCAATAAACATCTGAATACATAGCGGGCTGTGTATTCGCCAATTAACATCTCAATAAACATCTAGGTATGTATTCGCGAATTAACATCTGAATAAACATCTGAATAAACACCTGGCTGTGTATTCGCCAATAAACATCTTAATAAACATCTGAATACATAGCTGGCTGTGTATTCGCCAATAAACATCTCAATAAACATCTAGGTATGTATTCGCGAATTAACATCTGAATAAACATTTGAATAAACACCTGGCTGTGTATTCGCCAATAAACATCTCAATAAACATCTGAATACATAGCTGGCTGTGTTTTCGCCAATAAACATCTGAATAAACATATAGGTATGTATTCGCGAATTAACATCTGAATAAACATTCGAATAAACACCTGGCTGTGTATTCGCCAATTAGCATATCAATAAACATCTGAATACACAGCTGGCTGTGCTGTGTATTCGCCAATAAACATCTCAATAAACATCTAGGTATGTATTCGCGAATTAACATCTGAATAAACACCTGGCTGTGTATTCGCCAATAAACATCTCAATAAACATCTAGGTATGTATTCGCGAATTAACATCTGAATAAACATTTGAATAAACACCTGGCTGTGTATTCGCCAATAAACATCTCAATAAACATCTGAATACATAGCGGGCTGTGTATTCGCCAATTAACATCTCAATAAACATCTAGGTATGTATTCGCGAATTAACATCTGAATAAACATCTGAATAAACACCTGGCTGTGTATTCGCCAATAAACATCTCAATAAACATCTGAATACATAGCTGGCTGTGTATTCGCCAATAAACATCTAGGTATGTATTCGCGAATTAACATCTGAATAAACATCTGAATAAACACCTGGCTGTGTATTCGCCAATAAACATCTCAATAAACATCTGAATACATAGCTGGCTGTGTATTCGCCAATAACACCAATAAACATCTGAATACATAGCTGGCTGTGTATTCGCCAATAAACATATCAATAAACATCTGAATACACAGCTGGCTGTGTATTCGCCAATAAACATCTCAATAAACATCTAGGTATGTATTCGCGAATTAACATCTGAATAAACATCTGAATAAACACCTGGCTGTGTATTCGCCAATACACATCTCAATAAACATCTGAATGCATACTGGCTGTGTATTCGCCAATAAACATCTCAATAAACACCTGGCTATGTATTCGCCAATTAACATATCAATAAACATCTGAATAAACACCTGGCTGTGTATTCGCCAATAAACATCTCAATAAACATCTGAATAAACACCTGGCTGTGTATTCGCCAATAAACATCTCAATAAACACTGGTATGTATTCGCGAATTAACATCTGAATAAACATTTGAATAAACACCTGGCTGTGTATTCGCCAATAAACATCTCAATAAACATCTGAATACATAGCTGGCTGTGTATTCGCCAATAAACATCTCAATAAACATCTAGGTATGTATTCGCGAATTAACATCTGAATAAACATCTGAATAAACACCTGGCTGTGTATTCGCCAATAAACATCTCAATAAACATCTGAATACATAGCTGGCTGTGTATTCGCCAATAAACATCTCAATAAACATCTAGGTATGTATTCGCGAATTAACATCTGAATAAACATTTGAATAAACACCTGGCTGTGTATTCGCCAATAAACATCTCAATAAACATCTGAATACATAGCTGGCTGTGTATTCGCCAATAAACATCTGAATACATAGCTGGCTGTGTATTCGCCAATAAACATCTCAATAAACATATAGGTATGTATTCGCGAATTAACATCTGAATAAACATCTGAATAAACACCTGGCTGTGTATTCGCCAATAAACATATCAATAAACATCTGAATACACAGCTGGCTGGCTGTGTATTCGCCAATAAACATCTCAATAAACATCTGTATGTATTCGCGAATTAACCAATAAACATCTGAATACATAGCTGGCTGTGTATTCGCCAATAAACATCTCAATAAACATATAGGTATGTATTCGCGAATTAACATCTGAATAAACATTTTAATAAACACATGGCTGTGTATTCGCCAATTAACATATCAATAAACATCTGAATACATAGCTGGCTGTGTATTCGCCAATAAACATCTCAATAAACATCTAGGTATGTATTCGCGAATTAACATCTGAATAAACATCTGAATAAACACCTGGCTGTGTATTCGCCAACCAATAAACATCTGAATACACAGCTGGCTGTGTATTCGCCAATAAACATCTCAATAAACATCTAGGTATGTATTCGCGAATTAACATCTGAATAAACATTTGAATAAACACCTGGCTGTGTATTCGCCAATAAACATCTTAATAAACATCTGAATACATAGCTGGCTGTGTATTCGCCAATAAACATTTCAATAAACATCTAGGTATGTATTCGCGAATTAACATCTGAATAAACATTTGAATAAACACCTGGCTGTGTATTCGCCAATAAACATCTCAATAAACATCTGAATACATAGCGGGCTGTGTATTCGCCAATAAACATCTCAATAAACATCTAGGTATGTATTCGCGAATTAACATCTGAATAAACATCTGAATAAACACCTGGCTGTGTATTCGCCAATAAACGACTCAATAAACATCTGAATACATAGCTGGCTGTGTATTCGCCAATAAACTTCTCAATAAACATCTAGGTATGTATTCACGAATTAACATCTGAATAAACATTTGAATAAACACCTGGCTGTGTATTCGCCAATAAACATCTCAATAACCAACTCCCATCTACAAGCCAACTTTACAGACCTATTAAAAAATGGTGGTGTTACATTCCAAAAGGCTATAAATGAGATCATCGCTCAATCCCCGGGAGAACCCATCCGTGATAGATTTGCCGACGCATATTTGGATGATATTGCAATCCGATCCAATGTATGGTCACAGCATCTAAATCACCTGGATTGGACATTTCATAAACTAGAGAAAAATGGTGTTACTTTGAACCCAAAGAAATGTAAAATTGGGTCAGGAACAGTCAGTTACTTGGGACACGAGTTAGGTTCGGGGAAAATCAAACCAATATCCAGTAAGGTCGAATGTATTGATAATATCTCTCCCCCACATACCAAGAAACAATTACAATGATATCTGGGATCAGTGGGATTTTACAGAAAATTCATTCCCCAGTTTGCTGAAATAGCCGCCCCCCTGACAGACCTTTTAAAAGGCAAGAGATCAGGGAATATTCTTACTCAGTGGAACGATAAACATCAATTTGCGTTTGAATCATTAAAGAAGGCGTTAACCAGTAAACCCATACCGAAGGCACCTGACTTTAACCAGGATTTCGAACTCTATACTGATGCCTCCGATTTGGGAATGTCAGCGATACTGACTCAGAGCGTTGACCAAGTCTCACACCCAGTAGCATTTTATTCATGAAAACTAATTCCACGGGAGAAAAATTATTCTACAATCGAGAAGGAATTGTTGGCGATCGTTGCAGGCATCCAACATGTTCGCATATACGTAGGCACAAGCAGAATATTCATCAATTCTGATCATAATCCACTGGTCTGGTTAAGTAAATCAAAAACGACCAATCAACGCCTCTTAAGATGGGCACTGTGTCTCTCAGAATTTAATTTGACCATTAAACATATTAAAGGGACTCAAAATATACTGGCAGATTTTCTTAGTAGAGTTCAATAATTGTGATGTGTACCGATAGGAATTCAGTAGTTTAGTATACAAACACTGCCTCTATGATTAGACTGTTGGTACCTAGCGAGAGAAATGCTATGTTTGTAATATATGATGTATTGATGTTATATTGTTTTCTCCTATATATCCGATGGAGTGTAGATTTGTAAATCGGCCGGTGGCGGACGATTTCAAATTTCAAGTTGGGTAGGGAGGATTGTGCAAAAGATAGGGAAAAAAACAAACATCTATTTGCACGAATACATATTGTCATATATAAATAGAAATGTATTTTATAAATACATTTATTTATATATATGACACATTGTTAACCATGTAAGATTATGATTTTATGTAATATGTATAATCGTCTGCTATTATTTTCGCGCCTAAAATATCAGTTCTCTGTTTGCGCGGGAACAATTTTCACTACCGAGTGCAGGTGGTCAGTTATGTAAGATAATAGCCGCTTTATTGATGACAGAGAAACATGTAATAATATTGTATAACATCACAGATGTTTGGCGCCGTTATGTCTGTTATAGGTGTTAATTTTGCTATTTAAGAAATGAGAAATGATGAAGAAATTAGTGCATTATTATCCTGCCAAGGAGGCATTTATGGAATATATGTAACTCACTTTTAAGATATAAACTGTTTCTATGATAGTTAGAAAAAATAATATTTAAAGAAGTATTAACTCTTAAATATTAAAGTCGTATTAAATACGTGAACGGAAGATAATTAGGCCGTTTAAGAAACGATTGTTTTGGCTAATATATCTATTGGAATAGTTTGATGAAGGAAGGAAATTAATATAGTCATATGGGACTATTATGAACATATGGAAATAGTGAGGCGAACAATAAGATTGTCACAACATGACTCTTGTATTAATGAACACATTATTATAACCCTAAGTCGGGGCCTCATTTTCCCATTTTATAGAAGGGGTTTTCCAATCAAGGTAAACACATCTTCGAAGATCCAGGTATAAGTGGAGTATAAGGGGAGGTATGGTGATCTAAGGTGATCCAATCTTCTTGTATGTTATAGGGGAACTATTTAAAGCGTTTCCTGGCTAATATCGGACAGAGATAACATAATAAGGTTTAGTTCTGTGTAACCTATTGTAATAAATCCATATACCAGGGCCTCTATAAACTAGTTTATTTTACATATCACATGATAACGGTAGCACAGGGATTTAGTGAATTGTGAGATTAGCATGGGCTGAACAACTATTTAACACAGTAAGAGACCTGACATATTACCATTCACTTCAAACGACACAACACGAACTGACCGTGAGTGGAGCAAACGTTGTGAGAATTTGGTCAGAGCGAAATGCGGATTTGATCACGTAAGTGCAATTTATAGATATTTCTTTTTAAACTCAATTTGGCTACTATTCTCACTGTATATTTATAGCCAAATTGTGCAAGGAATCTTGACTGTTTTCACCAGCCTACAGAAGGGGGTGTCTTGTGCGTTATAGCTATTCGAGTAAATTATTGCAATGGTTTAGTATATAGTTTACTTTCACTTGAGTGCGAAACAAGTTCAGTATATAGAACTTGGTATGCAGTTTGCATTCACTTTATTACGATGCATTCACTTGATTACGAAACAAGTTCATTATGTAGAACTGACCGGGGTTTCATTCATTGTAAATTAGTAACCAGGTGGTTATTTATACAACTCTAGTTCGCCCGATGGCGAAACATGTTCCATTGGAATAAGGAGTCTAAGGCATGTTACTATGTTGCATACTTTGAATGTAATTACTTTATATTGTTACTTTATATTGTCAGGGATGGATGAATGGTGCCAGTCCGATACATTATACGGCATCCGTCCGTTATGAACTAGTGTAACCATACACCGCGTACAGTGAATAATTAAGGTGTTATGTACACAGCTTACAGTGTACAATTGACGTATTATGTATATACTCGTGTATGAGGGAACTTGATTGATATCATGTAACGTTGATATATTAGAATGTCGATCATGGAACATTGATATACTGGAACTTAATTTGTATAATGGAACTTTGTCGATGTAATCACATAATTGATGAGATGTCACGAAATTGTATGTATTGACGCGGAAACTGGTGAATTAGATGCGAAGGGCACTATGAGATAGGAGCTGAGCCTACCCCAGGTGGAACCGACTTAGTGAAGTCACAGGTATGGAATACAAATGAACATGCATACTAGATGCTCGTCTTTAATATGACGTACTTATAAAATTGTAGCCGCACGCAACATGGAGTGGAGTGTGAGATGCTAACAGCTGGGGAACTGCCAATGTCAAAGGACGTCACCCACGTAATCGCCAGATGAGCGACGACAGACCCACCAGGCTAAGCAACGAACAGTGGAACTGCAGACCGGAACGACCCGGAGTTACCACGTGACCGGACAACCAGGAAACCGTCATAGGAGGTTGGCCCGACACGCTAAGATCGGACCAACCCAGATATATGTAAAAACGTTACATCATTGAAATAGTCCGCGAATGATTAAATAAATCAACAAGTGTCTAACCCGCAAAGAGAACTAACAACGGAACACGTGAACTTTTCCAGGCCGCCACATAACGTTTCAGTCATTAAATATATATATATATAGTATCGTCATTCATTTATATGTAAATAAATTGTAGATATTGTCTTAGTATTCTACCATAGTGAGTAATCCCCCTTGGATCATCTTGTGTCAAAGATACGAGATATTACGAATATATGATGCATGTAATAATATAAATTAAAGGCGATTATTATAAATTATAGTATACAAAGGAAAATGGACTGTGTTGAGTTATAAATTATTGAAGGATCATAGAGAAACCCCCTAGACAACGCAAGCGAGTCTACGATAGGATATACCCTGGTTAGAGCATTATTGAAGGACCGTAGAGAAATCCCCTAGACAACTCCAGCGAGTCTACGATAGGATAGACCCTGGTTAGAGCATTTATACCGGACAATATATATAAGTAGAAAGAGAGGTTTGCTACACTATCCACACGTGTGTCGTTAAAGAAATACTTTATAATTAGAATCGACAAATCAAGCAGTCGGATAAGTCATCAATTTACATTCATCTCTGACAAAATGATTTACAAATGTTTCGAATGGCGCAACATGTGATTGAATATTGATTGATATTTCGCGTTTACTATTATCTGCATAATTTGGGATATCTTCTTCTTCTTCTTCTTGTCGTTCGCGAATCACATGGACAAGCCGGCAGCAAACACGAAATGGGCCGTCCTCAGATCCTCCCGGCAGCCATGTAACTTCGTCTGGAGAGAAGTATCTGTTGCCCAGATTGTTTTCCTCAGCCCATGGAGATTGGGACACTCCTGGAGGATGTGTTCTGCGGTCTGGCCCCCTAGTTTGCAGCTGCAGGCAGTTGATGGAGCTAGTCCAAGCTTCCGACACATATGGAAGTTCAGGCGGTTATGCCCTGTTCTAAGCCGGAATATCGTGACTTGCTCCTGTCTGATGAGAAGGTGGTAGTCATCCTTCTCGACTGTTGGCTTTGATGCAGATTTGATTATGGTGCATTTCTCCTTGTAAGTCGAATCTTTGTCTGGTTGCCTCTCGGTAGAATCTTGCTTGGCAAGCTGGTCAGCGGCTTCATTGCCAGGAATGTGTGCAGGTACCCACTGGAGGACAGTTCTTTTAGTTACGCTGACTGTTCGAAGGGCTTCCATCAGGTGGGGTTCTTTGTTGTTAGACAGGGCATCCAGAACTGAGAGCGCATCAGTCGGGAAGACAACCTGGGCACACTCCAGTGTTGTGTACTAGAGATGCTGCTGTTTCAAGGGCCTGTACTTCTGCCCCATAGTAGCTGCAATGTACTCCAGTAGGTAGAGCAACTGACTGTGTGTGTCCATCTGGGTGTCCGACATACACGCCTACTCCTCCGTTTGCTACTGCTCTTGTAGCTGAACCATCTGTGTAGACTTGTAGCCATGCTTCTCCAGGATAACTCTTGTCGATGTGTGCTAGTGTGAGGGAACGTTTGACATCATCATGTTGTCTATCTCTGGATGTCCTGTATGGGATTGTACTGCAGATGGTAACCTTGGATTCATCGCTAGTCAACCATGGCTTGGATAGAAATGTCTTGGCTGGGAGATGGCTGGTGTGCTTTCGAGCAAGCTTCTTGGACTGGTGGATGAAACTGCTTCGCTTTAGACGATTCTTCGTTAGTGCCTCAACTCTCTGCTTCATCGGTTGTTCTTCCTGACATCGAAACTTCTCTGTCTGTAGAAGAATTATTGTGTCGCGACGTTCTTGCAGTGGCTGGATGGAAGTAATTTTCTCCATGGCCTTGATTGGAGTGCTCTTCATTGCACCTGTGATCAGCCTGAGAGCCTTGTTCTGAACCTTGTCGAGTGTCTATTGGTTGGTCTTGGCTGATGCTGTCCAGGCAGTGGATCCATATTCCAGGTGAGGCCTGACCACACCTTGGTATATAGTCTTCAGGATGTGATCATTGGCACCCCATGTGGTGCCAGCAAGCTTCCGAAGGATTGCAAGCTTGCGCTTGGCTTTGGCCTCTGCTTTCTGGATATGTGGCTTCCATGTCTGTCAAATGTCACCCCCAAGAATGTTGGCTCGTTGTCCGTCTTCAAGGCAGTTCCACCGACTTTGATGGTTCCAGCTTTCTGTTTGGTGGAAAGTGTGAAGAGTGTGGTTGACGACTTCTCCTTATTAATAGAGATGCACCAGTCTTCTGCCCATGCTGTGAGCTTGTCTGCGGCCATCTGCATTCTGTATGTGGCAGTCGTTGCATGTTCTTCAACACATCACATGACCAAGTCGTCAGCATAGAGTGCTGCTTTGATACCTTTTGGGAGCTCTGCAAGCAAGTCATCGATGAAGATGAGGAGAACAGCGTAGGCGAGATCACTCCTCCTTGAGGAACACCGTGTCGGATGAGGAATTTCTTGCTCTTCTGGTTGTCAACAAGTACTCTGGCTCTGCGATTGTGTAGGACGGAGTTGGTCCATCGGAGCATCTTGTCGGCAATTCCGCATCGTTGCATCTTGACCAGCAGCCCATCAGTCCAGACTTTGTCAAAAACCTTCTGGAGGTCTATCCAGGTTGCAAAAACTACATTCTGGCCTTGGAATGCATCCTCAACTTCCTGAGCGAGGTATGTTGCCTGGTCCTCTGTGCATCTGAACTGTCGGAATCCTGCTTGGTTTTCTGTCTCAAGGTACCACATGAGTCTCTTGTTAACTATCCTCTCCATTGTCTTGACCACACAGCTAGTGAGACTAATAGGGCGATAGCTGGAAGCTTTCTTTCTATCCTTGCCGTTCTTGTAGATTGGGATAACGTTGGCTTCCTTGCAGATCTGCGGAACTATGCCTTCTTCCCAGCTAAGATTGAAGATGTCAAGAAGTTTCAGCATGGCTGAGCATCCAAGATGAGTTAGCATCTCATTGGAGATTCCATCTGGTCTAGGTGACTTCATCTTTTTCAGTTGTCTGAGCGCTGTGTACAGTTCCTGGTATGTAAGTGGAAGTTTCATGGAGTCTTGTTCCGTATGTCTTACTTCTATCCTTCTGTTCTTTCCGTGCCTCTCTTTGCGGTTGGCGTGTGACTTTGATGTTGCCCTCTTTCTGGTAGGCTTTGGCGAGACAGTCTGCAGTCTCTTTGCCGGTCAACAGTTTCCCATCCTCATCCAACGTGATTTTCTGTCTGTTATTTTCTTCATCATTTAGCTGTTTCGTGAGCCTACACAACTTCCTCCCGTCCTTCTCAAGGTTCAGGGCAGCAGTTTTCTCCCTCCAACTTCGTCGTGTAGCTTCCAGTTTAGATTTTTGAAACTGTGCCTTTGCTTTCTGAAGTTGTTCATGGTTTTCTTGTGATGGCTGTTCTTCTGCCCTGTTCCTTGCTTCAGTGAGTTCATCTTGGAGGGTCTGCAACTGATTGGTCCAGTAGGTCTTGTATTCTCTTCTCGCACCTCTAGGGATGGTTTCATAGGCAGCTTTGAGTATGCAGCTGTTGAACTATTTCACCACGTTGTTAACATCTCTTCCTTGTACCTGTATGCCTCGAGTGAGAGAATTGGACCTAATAGCAAAGAGACTCCACTTGGCTTTCTTGTAGTTATATCTAGGGTAGGGATGGTCTGTCTGTATCACTTCACTGCTGAGTGTGAGGAACACTGGTTAGTGGTCACTTCCACCAAGTTGATCGCCAACTTCTCTAACCGTACCTTTCTGGATGTCCTCTGTGCAGAATGCTAGATCTGGAGAGGTAGTAGTGTGCCATCGCCTTGAGTAGAAGGTTGGTACATCATAGGGCTGGTTGACAAGAATCAAGTTGTGCTCATCCTGCCAGTCCTCCACTTCATCCCCACGCCTATCATACTGTGCATATCCCCAACTCTGGGAATGACTATTGAAGTCACCAACAACCATGTATCGACTGTTTGAAGTTCCAATAGTGTCAAGGGCAAGGGCTTTGTCATTTGGGCAGTAGTAGTTGACGAGGTTCAACTCAGTTGATTTGGTCTTGAACTCCTGGTATTCCACTCCTTCAAGGTAGGTTTTCACTTCGCTCGCATTGATGTTGTTCCGGACTAGAGTGAGCACACCACCCTTGTATCTGTCTTGTCGGTCTGCTCGGAGGCACTGATAGCCTCGTACTTTGAACGTCTTGTCTTTGTTCAGGTGTGTTTCCTGTATGCAGCAAACACTTACCTCTTTGTCCTGTAGTACTTGCTCCAGTTCAGTCTTTTTGTTAAAGGCTCCTTCAGCATTCCACTGCATGAGCACAAGAGGTTTCTGCTTCACGTTTCGTCGGCCAGTAGCTGTCCTTCACCGTCCCCTGGCTCCACAGGGCGGCTTAGGGTGACCTCCAGTAGCTAAGGGTGGGTTCCTTCGAGGTATGGAACCCGGCACTGTACCTGCCTGGCGGATCTTCACAGGTCCAGCACCATCTCGGTTTACTCTTTCTGTCATTGCGATTCATTTTGCGTTTATGCGTAGTACCGTGGTTTATTAGAATGCGCCGTGCGGCCCAGTACTTCCGGCTTCAGCATTCGAGGTTTCTGTTGGGGTTACCTCACCCTTAGGCTAGGACTTTTAAGGCGGTCCATATATTCGCCTGATGCACCCGTTGTGGGACACGTGGAGTATGTAATAGGAGTAGCTTTGCCTTGTGCTATCCTGCCCCGTCCTGGTAGGTACACCGCCGTATGGTCCGGGACTGCTTATTTGATTCACAGCTAACCCCCATATCTGAGGGCCGTTCCCCTATCCGCCACCTGAGGACCCGCTGGGTAGGGGATGATCGCCCCACTACTGAATTGGAAGCAGCATGGACCCAGCATTTGGGATATGAATTGGATTAATTCCAATGTATAACAATCTGATGAAATGAAGTTGTATGCCGTGGTACACTATATATACGTATATACGGGTGGAACGGAATCTGTTGTAGGCGAGGTTTGTTTATGAGTTACTATGGTATGAATATATTAAATATAACGGGTGATGTCTATCTGGCGATGCACATACTGTTGCACTTATTTGATACTGCACATTTCGTATACTGATGAGACATAATCCACACCTGGGTTTGGATAATTACAAACACCAAATAGACAGGTATGCAACATTGTCTGTTACTCTTTATCATCGTTTTCATTAGGGATGGCAACGAATAACGATTTTGCTATTCGAATCTTCGGTCGGGAAGGTATTCGAATATTGGAATAGTTGATAGAATTCTATCAAAAACTCAAAATCACTCGAACTCTTATAAAAATTCCCAAACTAACTTAATTTCTGTTTTACGTGTAAACGTCATCTTCTTCAAATGATTATTCAGATTGATATTGAATTGATACATAACAGATATTGTACCCGAATATGCTAAGTCCAATATGTATAGATTACACCTAGCAGTGTTCGTATTCTCAGAACGATTCAAGCATTTCCAAACGTGTGACTGAGCGTGTTGCATCTTTGAGGACAATATAATATTTTTTTCCGATATTCGAATACTGAATATTATTCGGATATTCGGACGTTCGATCGAATATTCTCGAATATGTATTCGTTGCCATCCCTAGTTTTCATGTATTGCAATATATAATTTAGATACAATATTAAACAATATTAACCATGAATAATACACACATATAATTTGAAGTATATAACGATTTACACGTGTGTACCTACATTCGGACATGACTCTCCCCGTTGCATAGCAAGCATACGTCCATTGTGTAATGGATACGGGGTGAGCCTAATAACATATGTGCTGCGTGTTCGAAACCCGCTAGAACCACGGTGGCGATGTCATTAGGCATGACACCTAAATCAACACGATATATTCTCTCTTCCTTGTGCTCCATCAGGAATGCGGTATATTCTCTCTTCCTCGTGGCTCCATCAGGAATGCGGTATATTCTCTCTTCCTTGTGGTTCCATCAGGAATGCGGTATATTCTCTCTTCCTCGTGGCTCCATCAGGAATGCGGTATATTCTCTCTTCCTCGTGGCTCCATCAGGAATGCGGTATATTCTCTCTTCCTCGTGGCTCCATCAGGAATGCGGTATATTCTCTCTTCCTTGTGGCTCCATCAGGAATGCGGTATATTCTCCTTCCTCGTGGCTCCATCAGGAATGCGGTATATTCTCTCTTCCTTGTGGCTCCATCAGGAATGCGGTATATTCTCTCTTCCTTGGGCTCCATCAGGAATGCGGTATATTCTCCTTCCTTGTGGCTCCATCAGGAATGCGGTATTTCTCTCTTCCTGTGGCTCCATCAGGAATGCGGTATATTCTCTCTTCCTTGTGGCTCCATCAGGAATGCGGTATCTTCTCTCTTCCTTGTGGTCATCAGGAATGCGGTATATTCCTCTTCCTCGTGGCTCCATCAGGAATGCGTATATTCCCTTCCTTGTGGCTCCATCAGGAATGCGGTATATTCTCTCTTCCTTGTGGCTCCATCAGGAATGCGGTATATTCTCTCTTCCTTGTGGCTCCATCAGGAATGCGGTATATTCTCTCTTCCTTGTGGCTCCATCAGGAATGCGGTATATTCTCTCTTCCTCGTGGCTCCATCAGGAATGCGGTTATTCTCTCTTCCTTGTGGCTCCATCAGGAATGCGGTATATTCTCCTTCTCGTGGCTCCATCAGGAATGCGGTATTTCTCTCTTCCTTGTGGCTCCATCAGGAATGCGGTATTTCTCTCTTCCTCGTGGCTCCATCAGGAATGCGGTATATTCTCTCTTCCTTGTGGCTCCATCAGGAATGCGGTATATTCTCTCTTCCTTGTGGCTCCATCAGGAATGCGGTATATTCTCTCTTCCTCGTGGCTCCATCAGGAATGCGGTATATTCTCTCTTCCTCGTGGCTCCATCAGGAATGCGGTATATTCTCTCTTCCTTGTGGCTCCATCAGGAATGCGGTATATTCTCTCTTCCTCGTGGCTCCATCAGGAATGCGGTATATTCTCTCTTCCTTGTGGCTCCATCAGGAATGCGGTATATTCTCTCTTCCTTGTGACTAATGTCTACATCTGGAATGATATCGCGTCTAGAGTTGTAAGAATCGAGTTAAAAATAATTGATAAAAATCATCACTTGAGTTTCAACAATGTGTGCACGTTTATTTGATTAAATACATGGGCATTTTAATCACAGTCGATACGTAGACACAGTCATAGTATTATTATCGAATTTGTGTATAACAACAACATATGCGATTACAAGTGCGTCGTCATGGCCTCCTGTCCAGCACCAACAGAAGTAGCAAACGGTTATGTTTCGTACGATTCTCTGGCAAACGGCACTTGGACTTCTGGCACTAATGTCACATACAAGTGTTTTAAATACTACGGACTTGTGGATAACGACATACTAACATGCAACACGGCTACGAATTCTTGGGATGGCATTGTTCCAAAATGCGAATACCACTTAAAGACAGAAAGTACGTATATATCTATAGATATATGAAACATAATTGTAACACTGAATAGTGGAGCTTCCATGGTGTAATGCATAGAGTGTCGGTCTTGCCACCAAGAGGTTGTGAGCTCGAGCCAAGTCAGAGTAACTATGGTGATGTCCTTAGTCAAGATCATATTGATATAAATATTATTTATTCATTTTCAATTGGTTTAGTTTATTTATTTATTGTTATTACTTTATTTATGGAAATTTTTGTGCATAATTATACTGATTTCGTATGTATTGTTCAAATCATAAAGCATTACACAAACTTACTGCAGTTGTGTGTGAGTTCGATGTATATCCATAGTTAAAGCATTACACAAACTTACTGCAGTTGTGTGTGAGTTCGATGTATATCCATAGTTAAAGCATTACACAAACTTACTACAGTTGTGTGTGAGTTCGATGTATATCCATAGTTAAAGCATTACACAAACTTACTGCAGTTGTGTGCGAGTTCGATGTCTACCCATAGTTAAAGCATTACACAAACTTACTGCAGTTGTGTGTGAGTTCGATGTCTACCCATAGTTAAAGCATTACACAAACTTACTGCAGTTGTGTGTGAGTTCGATGTATATCCATAGTTAAAGCATTACACAAACTTACTGCAGTTGTGTGTGAGTTCGATGTATATCCATAGTTAAAGCATTACACATACTTACTGCAGTTGTGTGTGAGTTCGATGTATACCCATAGTTAAAGCATTGCACAAACTTACTGCAGTTGTGTGTGAGTTCGATGTATATCCATAGTTAAAGCATTACACAAACTTACTGCAGTTGTGTGTGAGTTCGATGTATATCCATAGTTAAAGCATTACACAAACTTACTGCAGTTGTGTGTGAGTTCGATGTATATCCATAGTTAAAGCATTACACAAACTTACTGCAGTTGTGTGTGAGTTCGATGTATATCCATAGTTAAAGCATTACACAAACTTACTGCAGTTGTGTGTGAGTTCGATGTATATCCATAGTTAAAGCATTATACAAACTTACTGCAGTTGTGTGTGAGTTCGATGTCTACCCATAGTTAAAGCATTACACAAACTTACTACAGTTGTGTGTGAGTTCGATGTATATCCAGAGTTAAAGCATTACACAAACTTACTGCAGTTGTGTGTGAGTTCGATGTATATCCATAGTTAAAGCATTACACAAACTGCAGTTGTGGGTGAGTTCGATGTCTACCCATAGTTAAAGCATTACACAAACTTACTGCAGTTGTGTGTGAGTTCGATGTCTATCCAGAGTTAAAGCATTACACAAACTTACTGCAGTTGTGTGTGAGTTCGATGTCTACCCATAGTTAAAGCATTACACAAACTTACTTGCAGTTGTGTGTGAGTTCGATGTATACGCGAAATTTGTTTATCAACACACGAAATGTAAACACGCACAGCGCGTATGCGTGAAACAACAGAGGATGTAGAAAACAACGTATATATTTTGAACATGAAAGACTATCTATCTATCTTTCTCTAATGTCGAACCCCTCACGGGGATGTAGAAATGTCCTTAAAGGACTTAGCTAACAGAGGTATGAATCAACATATCAAGTCATTTAATTAAAAAAGACAACGTGGGACAAATGGGGACGATGCATTCCGAATATAAACAAGTGCGGCCGATGCGTTCCGGTTGTAAACAAGTACGTGACCGATCGACTCGGAAAGTCCTACTTTTGGTTTCGAGTTTGTTTTATCGCATAAAAACGCTGTTTACCAAATGAACATAAGCATACAAAGTATAATATTAGAATGTGTAGCAGCATTGCTACCCATACGTAAAAATTGAATTGTTCAAATATCTTTTATTTCATACGATGTAATGCTGCTTTAATGGTCATATTGTGTATTTTAATCCTATTTGTTGTAATTAACTAAATAACACAATTTAAGGACGCATTCACGCACTTTCTCACTTCTCAAAATTTATTACCTAGAATGAGCCCTGGCCCCGAGGCTATAAAACTTTCCTCCAATCACAAGCTCAGTCTCAAGCTTCTGGTTGGCTCAGCTGACAGTAAAACTCAGAATCAACCAATCAAATCACCTGAGCTTGAGTTTGAAATCTGAGAAAAGGTTTATAACCTTGGGCACAGAATATTCCACACAATTCCACTTGGTGGATAGGAGTTACAGTGTAATATCTGTATAGAGAATTACAGATCTTCTCTAGAGATTGTATGTATGTATGCTCCATTAATGTCAAACCCCTCTCGGGGACCTAGACATGTACAGTGGGGCTGGAGTTGTATAGAAGAATCTGGTTACATGTAGAGAGTGGGGCTGGAGTTGTATAGAAGAATCTGGCTTATAAACTGGTTACATGTATGCCCTATGCCCATTTCAGACCGAATTCCATCCAGACCCGGCAACAGATGACGGTTATCCAGGAATTTGAGCAGTACCTGAGACCGTTCAGAACTGTGTTTGCTTTCAGGTAACACATAATTCATGCCCCTCGAAGCCCTGCATATGCCGAAACACACCTGTACGCTACAGGTGCTGTAATACACGTGTATAAAGCATGCCTCAATGCATCTCTGATACCGTAGCACCCCTATATACCGTACTTACTCACTTATAAGATGGCTATTTAGTAGTTAGTATTTCATACCACAATTATTTGGAATTTGCATATTGAGTCTTTTTTAATCCGGCTGTTAATGAATTTAAATCGTCGTAGAATCTTTCAATATTAAGATTTTTTTTCTGGTAACCATGGTGACAAACATCAATCTCAGTTTCATCTGCCATGTATTTAACAGCAAAAGTAGGAGATTTATCTTAAACGTGCTATGATATTTGAGATTTAGTCACCATACCCGAAGGATATCAATAGTAGTTTGGGTATTACAGGCTAATTTGTTCCTTAGCAACACAAACAGGAAGTGAACAACAATTATCTCTTAACAACACAAACAGGAAGTGAACAAAACATTATCTCTTAACCCATTTCATTCTGGATACATTTAAAGGCTTTTGCAAACAACAGAGATCCAGGATCTATGTTGTTTGCTACATAGCTAAGTATCTTCTGAATAGCAAACAGCATAGAGCCTGATCAGACGGCATGTTCCGTGGCGGCTGATATGGCTCTATGTTCTTTGCAAATACTGTTTGAACGGTATCCAGAATCAAATGGGTTAACAACACAAACAGAAAGTGAAAATATTATCTCATAATACCAGTGGTCTCTTAATAGATAGTTGTGTTTCGAGGAAGTTTGACTGTACATAGATCAGTAGTTCACCATATCAATGAGTAATTACGGTAAGGCATGCCTTGATCACCCACAGAAGCATGTCATGCATATATGAATGATTGATGTTAGAAATTTGATTATCTGTTGCTATATATAGACGTTGTGATTCACCAGAGGAATGGCATGATATATGAAACTAAATTATGTTATTTATAGACATGTAACTGTATAATTTATGTATGCCTCATAATAGTATTAGCTCACGTTAGCAATGCGCAAGGTGAGTTATTAATATAACCGGTTGTCTCGCGTCCAGTGTCTGTCCCTGGAGCGATGGGGATACTGATAGATGGCCACCCTGGTGGGATGGGGTACTGATTGACCACCCTGGTGGTGAGATGGAGGTACTGATTGATGACCACCATGGTGGGATGGGGGTACTGATTGATGACCACCATGGTGAGATGGGGTACTGATTGACCACCCTGGTGAGATGGAGGTACTGATTGATGGCCACCATGGTGGGGTGGGGGTACTGATTGATGACCACCATGGTGGGATGGGGGTACTGATTGATGACCACCATGGTGACATGGGGGTACTGATTGATGACCACCATGGTGAGATGGGGGTACTGATTGACCACCCTGGTGAGATGGAGGTACTGATTGATGGCCACCATGGTGGGTTGGGAGTACTGATTGATGTCCACCCTGGTGATATGGGGGTACTGATTGATGACCACCATGGCGGGGTGGGGGTACTGATTGATGACCACCATGGTGGGATGGGGGTACTGATTGATGACCACCATGGTGGGGTGGGAGTACTGATTGATGACCACCATGGTGGGGTGGGGGTACTTATTGATGGCCACCATGGTGGGATGGGGGTACTGATTGATGACCACCATGGTGGGATGGGGTACTGATTGATGACCACCTTGGTGGGGTGGGAGTACTGATTGATGACCACCATGGTTGGGTGGGGGTACTGATTGATGGCCACCATGGGGGGTACTGATTGATGACCACCATGGAGGGATGGGGGTACTGATTGATGACCACCATGGTGGGATGGGGTACTGATTGATGACCACCATGGTGGGATGGGGGTACTGATTGATGACCACCATGGTGGGATGGGGGTACTGATTGATGACCACCATGGTGGGATGGGGATACTGATTGATGACCACCATGGTGGGATGGGAGTACTGATTGATGACCACCATGGTGGGATGGGGATACTTATTGATGACCACCATGGTGGGATGGGGGTACTGATTGATGACCACCATGGTGGGATGGGGGTACTGATTGATGACCACCCTGGTGAGATGGTGGTACTGATCTCCGTAGCCAAGTCGTTCATGTGTGGGACTGCTAACCCCTCACCATTGTGGGTTTGAGTTCTACTGGTGTCAGCAGTGTGAGGAAGCTATCCAAGCATGGTTTATTCCATACGGTGCCTAACTCCGTTTGACATCATGCCTACCTACGGGTCTTCCTCCACCAGATCGGGCTGGACAATTGCTATATGAGCTGAGATGTTGTCTATGTGGCCATTCCAAAACAAGATACAGACTAATTAAGTTATTGAGTTTGTCTATTTTGTATCACTATTATGTTACAGACACCTTGTTGGACAAGGGAGGTAATTAATGTCAGTTATCTCTGGTTTTGTATATAGTGATTGGTAGGTTTGCAAGTGGCTTGCTCATGCTCGTTATAAAAGGACTCCCCACACCCAGCAGTCTTTCAGATGGGACGTTAAACCAAGGTCTCGTGTCGGTGCTTTACACCGTGCACGTAAAAGAACCAGAGGAGACTCTGGAATGGGTCTCTGTCCGTATCATTGCACTATCCTCCAACAATCTAAAATGACTAATCTCTTCAGGAGGTGTCGCTCATATGGGCAACCGGTAGCGACGATAAATAAACGTAAAACACACACACACACAGCATGTTATTATTATACGCACATATAGATTTGATGGTGTCCCATCGAAATGTTTATGTGATGTATCCATGTTATTCTGACCTTTTTATGGGCGTGTTTATTTGATGACTACTATGTTGCATTAGTAATGTGGTCGAGAGTCGCTCTTCTATTTGGAAATAGATAATGGTGTCGAGAGGCGCTCTTCTATTTGGAAATGGATAATGGTGTTGAGAGGCGCTCTTCTATTTGGAAATAGATAATGGTGTCGAGAGACGTTCTCCTATTTGGAAATGGATAATGGTGTTGAGAGGCGCTATTCTATTTGGAAATGGATAATGGTGTTGAGAGGCGCTATTCTATTTGGAAATGGATAATGGTGTTGTGAGACATTCTTCTATTTGGAAATGGATAATGGTGTCGAGAGGCGCTATTCTATTTGGAAATGGATAATGGTGTCGAGAGGCGCTCACAAACGGGACAAGGTTAATCCTACTATATATGAAAACTCGTGTCATGAAGACCACATTGTACTTGTTTATTTGTGCATGGGCAAGCTACTTCCAACGTTGCACGTAGATACAGATATTGTGTTGTACCCCAACCCTATATAGCACCATAACACTAGGATGTCTTTGGCATGATACTTGTTAGCTCGACTGTACAAAGAGATGGCGGAGCTACTGCACTTGCTCATTTGTCAGCGCTGCAATCAAGCATTGCATGTAAGCGTGTGTCTCACAAACTACTTCTTGTAATCCAATGAAAATTCTCAAATATCTGGCATAAAATATAACCCAGATGTCTTGCTATAATTGTATCAATATTATCAGCTTTTAAATTCGTATTATAGGGCATGAATGTTTGTAAGCGGGTACAGTCAAATTGGGAAACATAATATTTGTTTGAGCATCAGTCTGCAGACATTGTTACCCGTGTAGTTACAAATTTATTTTAGCTCGATTGCGAAACAAGTTCTTATAACTTATATTACTCACTCTCGAGACCTCATTGCTGATGGAATCCATCGCCGCGAGGGAGGGAGAAGATGCATGTGGAATTTACATGCCTTTCCTAAGGGTACAATCGTAACGGCTCCCATTCAAGATGCTGCGTAAATAACTTGGAACAGTACAACTTGGTTGTCCTTCCGAAATCTCTTCCTATGATGTTGGCCTACTATTATAGCTTGGTCAATCAGAGATTTAACATGTTCATTCCAGCACAAAGAAATAGTTGTTTCATCAGGCGTAATAATATTTCGATCATTTCTGATTGGTTTAAAACATATTTATTCGACATTATATAACATAATTTACTACTAATAATTATGTACACAATAAATACAAGTGGATTGAAATGAAAGCTAAAAACCTATTGAATTTCTCTCCACTCTCTCATTTCTGATTGGTTAATTATTTAAATTACAACTAGTGCCCTTACAGCGTGTACGCTATTTTGATTATTGTACAATAGTTTGAATACATGTAGTCTTCTTTAGAACGAGTGGCTGAGTGGTTAAGGTCGGTCACTTCAAATCACCTGCCCCTCACCGCTGCTGGTTCGAATGTGAAATTATTGCTTGTGGAGGGTCGGTGGTTTTACCCAGATGTCCGTCTGTGCCTGAAATACTGCCCGAACGTCCTCCGCTAATACAATCTGGAGAGTCGCAATATAACCTAAGCTGTTTGTACGATCTGAAACCACAAAAACAAAAGAAATGTCCGATAGAAGTGAAATGTACACATAGAGTCTTACAAGAACACATGCCAAAGCGTAACAAATACTCTGTAGCAATTAATCTATATTTATTTGTGCACCTTATTGTAGCTTAGAGTATGTTTCCATTTATTATTTTACCTAGTGGCGTCCGTGGTCCAGTTGTAGTGTAGAATTTGGAATCGAACTGTCCCTGGTTCGATACTCGGTCAGGCCACGTATTGTCATTGACCAAGGCACCTCACACACATTGCTTAGTACTGGTTAACCGCTTAGGTCAGCTAAGCCTACCTGTCCAGGAAAACATGTGTCTAGGTCCCTGCAAGGATGGAACATCTAATGCTTAAAGCGACATTACATTATAAAAAGCCAAAAAAAAGCATTTTTTTTACATATATATGCATTGCTACTACAAATTCTTTCGAAATAATTCGAACACTAACTTTCAATCAATAAACAAGGTTTTTGCAGTCTGCAAACATTCACAAGTGAAAGTAGAATTTCATATCACGGTCAGCCATGCTCCTGAATTAGCGTGTGTTTATTATTGGAGTCGAAATCAAACTAGTGATACTGTCATTTATGAGATAATTTAAATTATTTGCGTTTTCACCGATGTAGCGTCGCTTTAAGTGACCAATTGTGACAAATGTTCAGTCATCTCCGTGTCTCTCAACTTTTGCCTTGAAAATAAAAGAAACCTTTTCAGTCTATTATCCCATTTTTGTAACATGCCGTCTGATCAGCCTCTATGCGGTTTGCTATTCAGATAGTGGAGCTAAAACACTTGGCTGAATAGCAAACAACATAGATCCTGATCTTGATCAGACGACACAGAACGTGCTGTTTGCATGATCAGGTTCTATGCTGTTTGCTATTCAGATAGTAGGAGCTAAAACACTTGGCTGAATAGCAAACAACATAGATCCTGATCACACGCGGCATTACGCTGTGGCTGATCTGGTTCTATGGTGTTTGCAAATGTGATTTTATTTACTTAGTGTAGTTTATACAAATTTATTTTAGCTCAATTGCGAAACTAGTTCTTACAACTTATATTAATCACTCTCTAGACCTCATTCCTGATGAAATCCATCGCCATGAGGGAGAGTGAACAGGCTGTGTGGAATTTAAATGCTTTGCCTAAGGGCACAATCGTAATGCCTTCAGCAGGGCTCGAACTCCTTGCCTTCTGCACCTGAATTGAAAGCGACCTCCATTTAATTTCCTCAGCATGCAAAGGGTTAATATTGGAATATTACGTTGTTTTTCATGCAACTTTATTTGATTCTTTTGAATAAAATATAGAAAACTCGAAATGAATTGAAATGTGATTTTATTTCACTGGTTTGAATGAGTTAAATAGCATATTTTATTTTACGCTTTCCATTGAAATTTAGAAATTTATCAGTGAAATTACAATGTGTTATTCTACATGTGTTGACTGGGTTACGTGTTGGCGATGTTCTAAAAATGTATAAACATGATACACATCATACTCCAGGCAATCTGAATAACATTAACATGTGTTGTATGATAATTATTATAAGCTGGTATATGTATATATGTCTGGTTACATTATATGTATATATGTCTGGTTACATTATATGTATATATGTCTGGTTACATTATATGTATATATGTCTGGTTACATTATATGTATATATGTCTGGTTACATTATATGTATATATGTCTGTTACATTATATGTATATATGTCTGTTACATTATATGTATATATGTCTGGTTACATTATATGTATATATGTCTGGTTACATTATATGTATATATGTCTGGTTACATTATATGTATATATGTCTGGTTACATTATATGTATATATGTCTGGTTACATTATGTCTGGTTACATTATATGTATATATGTCTGGTTACATTATATGTATATATGTCTGGTTACATTATATGTATATATGTCTGTTTACATTATATGTATATATGTCTGTTTACATTATATGTATATATGTCTGGTTACATTATATGTCTGGTTACATTATATGTATATATGTCTGGTTACATTATATGTATATATGTCTGGTTACATTATATGTATATATGTCTGGTTACATTATATGTATATATGTCTGGTTACATTATGTCTGGTTACATTATATGTATATATGTCTGGTTACATTATATGTATATATGTCTGGTTACATTATATGTATATATGTCTGTTTACATTATATGTATATATGTCTGTTTACATTATATGTATATATGTCTGGTTACATTATATGTCTGGTTACATTATATGTATATATGTCTGGTTACATTATATGTGTATATATGTCTGTTACATTATATGTATATATGTCTGTTACATTATATGTATATATGTCTGTTACATTATGTCTGGTTACATTATATGTATATATGTCTGGTTACATTATATGTATATATGTCTGGTTACATTATATGTATATATGTCTGGTTACATTATATGTATATATGTCTGGTTACATTATATGTATATATGTCTGGTTACATTATATGTATATATGTCTGGTTACATTATATGTATATATGTCTGTTTACATTATGTCTCTTTACTTTATATGTATATATGTCTGGTTACATTATATGTATATATGTCTGGCTACATTGTATGTATATATGTCTGTTTACATTATGTCTGTTTACTTTATATGCATATATGTCTGTTTACTTTACATGTATATATGTCTGTTTACTTTATATGTATATATGTCTGTTTACATTATATGTATATATGTCTGTTTACTTTATATGTATATATGTATGGTTACATTATATGTATATATGTCTGGTTACATTATATGTATATATGTCTGTTTACATTATGTCTGTTTACTTTATATGTATATATGTCTGTTTACAGACAAAAAGGAAGTCATGAGTTTCCCTGCAACAATTCCTTAATAGACAACGACATATTCTACACGGTTACGAGGCCCGCAGATTGAAACATGTACCAAATAGTGACATCTTACATTTGACAATACATGTACTTGTTTGTTTGCAATACATTTATATGAACAGAATAATATTACCCATGATTTGGAAACAAAGTTTTAACAACTTATAATTATCGATTTTGTTATCACAGTTGCAAGAGTATTTGTCCGATTAGCGCAGTGGTTAGCACGCTCGCTTCTCACCAATGCGACCTGGGTTCGATCCGCGGACCGGTGGTCGCCAGATTGGACAGGTGGGTTTTCTCTGTGGTGTCCTCCCACATACACATATACGAGAGTGATTAATATAAGTTGTTAAAGCTTGTTTCGCAATCGTTGTAGAATAAATAAAGTTTAAACTAAAGAGTATTTGTTGTTTTCGTGTGTGAGTAAACCGAGTACTGAGAGAAAACACACCTGTCTCCTATCTTGTGATCACCCGACCATCTTGCATGTCCTGTGTTCTTGTGCCAGACAACACAATTCAGGGCGTATTTGATCCTTAAATGTGTGGGGTTTTGGCATGCACTCACATATATGACGGGTTGATAAAATGGACACCAGACACAAGTATAAATGTTTAGCCAGCCAGTGCAAATTGTATTTTCAGTATCAGGGTGCTTGCTTTGTATTTTCAGTATCAGGGTGCTTGCTTTGTATTTTCAGTATCAGGTGCTTGCTTTGTATTTTCAGTATCAGGTGCTTGCTTTGTATTTTCAGTATCAGGGTGCTTGCTTTGTATTTTCAGTATCAGGTGCTTGCTTTGTATTTTCAGTATCAGGTGCTTGCTTTGTATTTTCAGTATCAGGTGCTTGCTTTGTATTTTCAGTATCAGGTGCTTGCTTTGTATTTTCAGTATCAGGTGCTTGCTTTGTATTTTCAGTATCAGGTGCTTGCTTTGTATTTTCAGTATCAGGTGCTTGCTTTGTATTTTCAGTATCAGGTGCTTGCTTTGTATTTTCAGTATCAGGTGCTTGCTTTGTATTTTCAGTATCAGGTGCTTGCTTTGTATTTTCAGTATCAGGTGCTTGCTTTGTATTTTCAGTATCAGGTGCTTGCTTTGTATTTTCAGTATCAGGTGCTTGCTTTGTATTTTCAGTATCAGGTGCTTGCTTTGTATTTTCAGTATCAGGTGCTTGCTTTGTATTTTCAGTATCAGGGTGCTTGCTTTGTATTTTCAGTATCAGGTGCTTGCTTTGTATTTTCAGTATCAGGTGCTTGCTTTGTATTTTCAGTATCAGGTGCTTGCTTTGTATTTTCAGTATCAGGTGCTTGCTTTGTATTTTCAGTATCAGGTGCTTGCTTTGTATTTTCAGTATCAGGTGCTTGCTTTGTATTTTCAGTATCAGGTGCTTGCTTTGTATTTTCAGTATCAGGTGCTTGCTTTGTATTTTCAGTATCAGGTGCTTGCTTTGTATTTTCAGTATCAGGTGCTTGCTTTGTATTTTCAGTATCAGGTGCTTGCTTTGTATTTTCAGTATCAGGTGCTTGCTTTGTATTTTCAGTATCAGGTGCTTGCTTTGTATTTTCAGTATCAGGTGCTTGCTTTGTATTTTCAGTATCAGGTGCTTGCTTTGTATTTTCAGTATCAGGGTGCTTGCTTTGTATTTTCAGTATCAGGTGCTTGCTTTGTATTTTCAGTATCAGGTGCTTGCTTTGTATTTTCAGTATCAGGTGCTTGCTTTGTATTTTCAGTATCAGGTGCTTGCTTTGTATTTTCAGTATCAGGTGCTTGCTTTGTATTTTCAGTATCAGGGTGCTTGCTTTGTATTTTCAGTATCAGGTGCTTGCTTTGTATTTTCAGTATCAGGTGCTTGCTTTGTATTTTCAGTATCAGGTGCTTGCTTTGTATTTTCAGTATCAGGTGCTTGCTTTGTATTTTCAGTATCAGGGTGCTTGCTTTGTATTTTCAGTATCAGGTGCTTGCTTTGTATTTTCAGTATCAGGTGCTTGCTTTGTATTTTCAGTATCAGGTGCTTGCTTTGTATTTTCAGTATCAGGTGCTTGCTTTGTATTTTCAGTATCAGGTGCTTGCTTTGTATTTTCAGTATCAGGTGCTTGCTTTGTATTTTCAGTATCAGGTGCTTGCTTTGTATTTTCAGTATCAGGGTGCTTGCTTTGTATTTTCAGTATCAGGTGCTTGCTTTGTATTTTCAGTATCAGGTGCTTGCTTTGTAT
>CM026394.1:48348971-48381731 GCA_014843695.1 Archivesica marissinica
AAATATATATATACAAATATAACACATAGTGAAATATATATACAAATATAACACATAGTGAAATATATATATACAAATATAACACATAGTGAAATATATATACAAATATAACACATAGTGAAATATATATATACAAATATAACACATAGTGAAATATATATACAAATATAACACATAGTGAAATATATATATACAAATATAACACATAGTGACATATATATACACATATAACACATAGTGAAATATATACAAATATAACACATAGTGAAATATATATATACAAATATAACACATAGTGAAATATATATATACAAATATAACACATAGTGAAATATATATATACACATATAACACATAGTGACATATATATACAAATATAACACATAGTGAAATATATACAAATATAACACATAGTGAAATATATATAAACAAATACATATATATATATACTGTAGGGAACAGATGTGCTGTATACATCGATATTGCAAGGAACAGATGTGATGTATACACATATATTGTATGGAACAGATGTGATATATACACATATATTGCAAGGAACAGATGATTGCAAATCGCTAAATATTACTTTTATTATATTTGCACTTTTCAATAATAAATTATGTTGGTTTTAAGAAGTTTTAACAACTTATATTAATCACTCTCGTTGGCGCGGATGAAAGCGTAAATGTGGTCATTCGTGTGGGAGAAACCGGAGTACCCGGGGAAAACCCAGGTCTGTCCGATCTGGCGACCACCGTACCATCTCTCATTCTTCCCGATCAAGGATCGAACCCGGGTTGCATTGGTGAGAAGCGTGCGCGCTAACAACTGCGCTAATCGGACAGCCAATGAGTCCCTTAATTTTACAAGATCAGCTATGAGTTTATTAATGTTAACTAACACTAGCATAAATGCATTCATAGTCTTCATGATATATTTGTAGAACTACACCTGAGACATCAGTGGTGTAATGCATATGGCGTTTGATTCTTAATCGAGAGGTTGCGAGTTCGATACACTTAAATCCACATTGCCTATTATCTCTTATTCGTGGCGATAGATTCCAACAGAAAAGACGATCCGATATGGATTAAATGTTTTAATGCTTGTTTCGGAATCGAATTAACTGAAATGTGTACAAAGAATGCTCGTTTCGCAATCGAACTAAATGAAATGTGTATAAAGAATGCTTGTTTCGCAATCGAATTAAATGTGTATAAAGAATGCTTGTTTCGCAATCGAATCTAATGACATGTGTATAAAGAATGCTTGTTTCGCAATCGAACTAAATGTGTACAAAGAATGCTTGTTTCGCAATCGAACAAAATGAAATGTGTATAAAGAATGCTTGTTTCGCAATCGAATCTAATGAAATGTGTATAAAGAATGCTTGTTTCGCAATCTAACAAAATGAAATGTGTATAAAGAATGCTTGTTTCGCAATCGAACTAAATGAAATGTGTATAAAGAATGATTGTTTCGCAATCGAACTAAATGTGTATAAATAATGCTTGTTTCGCAATCGAACTAAATGAAATGTGTATAAAGAATGCTCGTTTCGCAATCGAACTAAATGAAATGTGTATAAAGAATGCTTGTTTCGCAATCGAACTAAATGTGTATAAAGAATGCTTGTTTCGCAATCGAACTAAATGAAATGTGTATAAAGAATGCTTGTTTCGCAATCGAACTAAATGAAATGTGTATAAAGAATGCTTGTTTCGCAATCGAACTAAATGAAATGTGTATAAAGAATGATTGTTTCGCAATCGAACTAAATGTGTATAAATAATGCTTGTTTCGCAATCGAACTAAATGAAATGTGTATAAAGAATGCTTGTTTCGCAATCGAACTAAATGAAATGTGTATAAATAATGTTGTTTCGCAATCGAACTAAATGTGTATAAAGAATGCTTGTTTCGCAATCGAACTAAATGTGTATAAAGAATGCTTGTTTCGCAATCGAACTAAATGAAATGTGTATAAAGAATGCTTGTTTCGCAATCGAACTAAATGAAATGTGTATAAAGAATGCTTGTTTCGCAATCGAACTAAATGTGTACAAAGAATGCTTGTTTCGCAATCGAACTAAATGTGTACAAAGAATGCTTGTTTCGCAATCGAACTAAATGAAATGTGTATAAAGAATGCTTGTTTCGCAATCGAACTAAATGAAATGTGTATAAAGAATGCTTGTTTCGCAATCGAACTAAATGTGTACAAAGAATGCTTGTTTCGCAATCGAACTAAATGTGTACAAAGAATGCTTGTTTCGCAATCGAACTAAATGAAATGTGTATAAAGAATGCTTGTTTCGCAATCGAACTAAATGTGTACAAAGAATGCTTGTTTCGCAATCGAACTAAATGTGTATAAAGAATGCTTGTTTCGCAATCGAAATAAATGAAATGTGTATAAAGAATGCTTGTTTCGCAATCGAACTAAATGAAATGTGTATAAAGAATACTTGTTTCGCAATCGAACTAAATGTGTACAAAGAATGCTTGTTTCGCAATCGAACTAAATGTGTACAAAGAATGCTTGTTTCGCAATTGAACTAAATGAAATGTGTATAAAGAATGCTTGTTTCACAATCGAACTAAATGAAATGTGTACAAAGAATGCTTGTTTCGCAATCGAACTAAATGAAATGTGTATAAAGAATGCTTGTTTCGCAATCTAACTAAATGTGCATAAAGAATGCTTGTTTCGCAATCGAACTAACTGAAATGTGTACAAAAATTCTTGTTTCGCAATCGAACTAAATGAAATGTGTATAAAGAATGCTTGTTTCGCAATCGAATCTAATGAAATGTGTATAAAGAATGCTTGTTTCGCAATCAAACTAAATGTGTATAAAGAATGCTTGTTTCGCAATCGAACTAAATGAAATGTGTATAAAGAATGCTTGTTTCGCAATCGAATATAATGAAATGTGTATAAAGAATGCTTGTTTCGCAATCGAACTAAATGTGTATAAATAATGCTTGTTTCGCAATCGAACTAAATAAATGTGTATAAAGAATGCTTGTTTCGCAATCGAACTAAATAAATGTGTATAAAGAATGCTTGTTTCGCAATCGAACTAAATAAATGTGTATACAGAATGCTTGTTTCGCAATCGAACTAAATGAAATGTGTATAAAGAATGCTTGTTTCGCAATCGAACTAAATGAAATGTGTATAAAGAATGCTTGGTTCGCAATCGAACTAAATGTGTATAAAGAATGCTTGTTTCGCAATCGAACTAAATGAAATGTGTGTAAAGAATGCTTGTTTCGCAATCAAACTAAATGTGTATAAAGAATGCTTGTTTCGCAATCGAACTAAATGAAATGTGTATAAAGAATGCTTGTTTCGCAATCGAACTAAATGAAATGTGTATAAAGAATGCTTGTTTCGCAATCGAACTAAATGAAATGTGTATAAAGAATGCTTGTTTCGCAATCGAACTAAATGTGTATAAAGAATGCTTGTTTCGCAATCGAACTAAATGAAATGTGTATAAAGAATGCTTGTTTCGCAATCGAACTAAATGAAATGTGTATAAAGAATGCTTGTTTCGCAATCGAACTAAATGTGTGTACAAAGAATGCTTGTTTCACAATCGAACTAAATGTGTACAAAGAATGCTTGTTTCGCAATCGAACTAAATGAAATGTGTATAAAGAATGCTTGTTTCGCAATCAAACTAAATGAAATGTGTATAAAGAATGCTTGTTTCGCAATCGAACTAAATGTGTATAAAGAATGCTTGTTTCGCAATCGAACTAAATGTGTACAAAGAATGCTTGTTTCACAATCGAACTAAATGTGTACAAAGAATGCTTGTTTCGCAATCGAACTAAATGAAATGTGTATAAAGAATGCTTGTTTCGCAATCAAACTAAATGAAATGTGTATAAAGAATGCTTGTTTCGCAATCGAACTTTTGAGAGAAACTATATAAGCTCTGCATCCGCTTTAATCCTTTACTATTCTTTGATTCTGTGTACATGTTTTGTGAATGTATATAGTGGAATAAATATAGTTTAGTTTATACAAATTTAGTTATTTTAGATTTTGGAGGATAGTGAATGATACAAACAGAGACCCATTCCAGAATCTCCTCTGGTTCGCGTACGTGCACGGTGTACAGCACCGACAGGAGACCTCGGTTTAACATCCCATCTGAAAGACTGTTAATGTTATTCTGGTCAGACGGGGGATCGAACCTGCGATCCCTGGATTACCAGTCCAGCGTGTTACCACTAGACTACATATCCGTCTGTATGAAATGTGTATAAAGTATAGACACTTTAAATGTGTCGGGGAAACAAGAACTATAATTATGTTGGCCTCGTCGAGAGAGACAATAAATATCTCACTATGTAATGCTGCATTTGTCTGGGCTGCGTCAACAGCTAATGTGTTCTCTCAATTAACATTTAAGTGTGGTTCTATCATATTAAAGCTTTCATCTCTGCAAACGAGTTCTCTCACAGGAAATGACAGTTTGTCCTTGAACTTTAACAATATAAGTATGTTTATTGGCGTATATATATTAAATAGTGCGTGTTACGTCGCTACCGGTTGCCCATATGAGCGACGCCTCCTGAAGAGATTAGTTATTTTAGATTTTGGAGGGATAGTGCATGATACAGAGAGAGACCCATTCCAGAATCTCCTCTGGTTCTTTTACGGGCACGGTGTAATGCACCGACAAGAGACCTCGGTTTAACGTCCCATCTGAACGACTTAATTTTATTAGGGCCAGACGGGGGATCGAACCTGCGATACCTGGATTACCAGTCCAGCGTGGTACCACTGGACTACATATCCGTCTGTATTAAATAGTATTTATCTTAGTACTTATATATGTATTAGTATGTATTCACGAGTATATTAATAAAACATATCTATGTTCTCGATAAAATCCATCTCCATGCTGAAACATGCTGGTATTTTTGGATATTGTATGTGTGGTACCAGGAACTTTGATAGAAATAGACCATAGTGATATCAAGGTTACTGATGTGTCATTACTGTTTCCATTGCCAACATGATGGTTTTCCCACAGTACGACTCTGTCGATTCAAGTACGCCTTTGTCCACTCAAGTACGCCTTTGTCCACTCAAGTACGCCTCTGTCCACTCAAGTACGCCTCTGTCCACTCAAGTACGCCTCTGTCCACTCAAGTACGCCTCTGTCCACTCAAGTACGCCTCTGTCCACTCAAGTACGCCTTTGTCCACTCAAGTACGCCTCTGTCCACTCAAGTACGCCTCTGTCCACTCAAGTACGCCTCTGTCCACTCAAGTACGACTATGTCCACTCAAGTACGCCTTTGTCCACTCAAGTACGCCTCTGTCCACTCAAGTACGCCTCTGTCCACTCAAGTACGACTCTGTCCACTCAGGTACGCCTCTGTCCACTCAAGTACGTCTCTGTCGATTCAAGAACGCCTCTGTCCACTCAAATACGTCTCTGTCCACTCAAGTACGACTCTGTCCACTCAAGTACGACTATGTCCCTCAAGTACGACTCGGTCCACTCAGGTACGCCTCTGTCCACTCAAGTACGTCTCTGTCCACTCAAGTACGCCTCTGTCCACACAAGTACGCCTCTGTCTACTCAAGTACGCCTCTGTCTACTCCAGTACGCCTCTGTCCACTCGAGTACGTCTCTGTCGATTCAAGAACGCCTCTGTCCACTCAAATACGTCTCTGTCCACTCAAGTACGACTCTGTCCACTCAAGTACGACTATGTCCACTCAAGTACGACTCGGTCCACTCAGGTACGCCTCTGTCCACTCAAGTACGCCTCTGTCCACTCAAGTACGTCTCTGTCCACTCAAGTACGCCTCTGTCCACTCAAGTACGACTATGTCCACTCAAGTACGCCTCTGTCCACTCAAGTACGCCTATGTCCACTCAAGTACGCCTCTGTCCACTCAAGTACGACTATGTCCACTCAAGTACGCCTTTGTCCACTCAAGTACGCCTCTGTCCACTCAAGTACGCCTCTGTCCACTCAAGTACGTCTCTGTCCACTCAAGTACGTCTCTGTCCACTCAAGTACGCCTCTGTCCACTCAAGTACGCCTCTATCCACTCAAGTACGCCTCTGTCCACTCAAGTATGCATCTGTCCACTCAAGTATGCATCTGTCCACTCAAGTACGACTCTGTCCACTCAAGTACGACTCTGTCCACTTAATTATTATTTGGGAAATCATGCCTATAGTGTGTGTTTGTTTATTATAGTGTCACCCCTATTTAAAGGGCCAGACATTTCTGACTTATGAGACTCCTTTTTTTATGGACATCAGTACTTCCCGAATCATATGTTATGCCATATTTAACTAGCTGGCGGCTCACCAACCGGCCATATCAGAACGAACCCCTGACGAGATTCGAACCTTCGACGCCTTAATCACTAGGCCACGGAGACGGTCCTATATTAAATTAGTGTAGTGGTCAAGGGGTACTTTTTGGTCGGGTACCCCTCCCCATGGTAGAACAAGACACAGCCTATTTTTTCTTGAAGAGGGTGGTCTGGGGAGTTGGAAAATGATGGTTGTGAATCTGAGATCATTGTAGGTCATTATGAAAATCTCATTTATATATGTGTAGATGAGGACCCCGAGAATCAATTTGACGATATATGTTTTTTCCAAGTATATCAGTTAATATTCAAGCTATATGCACAAATTGTATATCAAAATGTGCAGGATGACAATACACACTCACTACAATTGCATTTAATCAGAAAATATATCTCATACTTGGCATAAAAGCCAAAATAATGCAATTTATTGCTGAAAATCGACTACAGATTCACTGAATTACCGACCTTAATGACTACATAACTTTACACATACCAGCTCCATGTTGATAAATATTATACCTAAATGTATCCTGTACATATATGTATTCAATAGAAGGTTCCAAAGTGTAATATAGCTCCTGCTGAGAATTGTATTATCAAAAACATAGCACTTTACCGAAATATCCAAAATACCTTAAATTCGCGTATTCCACGAAATATCATGTTTTCATTAGTTTACACCATGCTGCATTGGCAATATACTATTGTTATATTTAGATACATATATCAGCACATTCACAATATGGTGAACTAGCATTTATGACTACCCCAGAAATACATGCACAGAACAGTTACTCAGAGTTTTCTTCTAAAAACATACCCCCCCCCCGCCTAGTACGTCTAAGCGTCAGCAACTGCAAGACTTATGCTCGAAGGGAAGCAGGTGTCCAGAGGAAATAGGAGCATGAAACTGGTGCTAGAGGCCTTGTATCGGTTGTATCAGGAAGCATTTTTGGCATGGCTACAACAACAGGTTCAGACAGATCTTCGACAAGATGACATGGATAAGCTTGTGAGCGATATCCAACAGGCTTTCAAATCAGGAGACAACGAATCAGCTCGAAAACTAACCGAACAGCTAGAGTCCGAACACATCATAACCTTACAAGCGCTACATCAGGAGTTCACAGCCGCTGGACGAACACAATCAGCTACCTTTGCTTACTGGGACACATTCATGCAGAGAGTGGGAACTTTGTTGCGACTTCTGAGATCAGAGCGGGATGGTTTATTCGAGCTGCATCTCATCGCTGTCTGTGAGGCCATCCCCTGGTGTCGAGCTGCCGACAGAGGCAACTATGTCCGATATTTGCCTGGATATCTGAATGATATGATAAGCCTCAAAGCAGAAACGACCAAAATCTTACCAATACCTGCAAGAAGGTGGATTCGTAGTCCGGAGGTCGTCCAGACGGTTCAATGCAGTTGCCAGTGACCAAGCACTTGAACAGACAATAAACCGTGAGGGGAAGAGCAAGGGAGGTGTCATCGGATTTATCTTGCGGAAGGGCGCTCTCACACGCTGGATGGTGACTCGACACATCACTGCGGAGTACACAGATGCCTTCAAGGAACTGTGCCATAGTAACAAACAAACACAAACGAGAAACCACACTGAGCATGGCAAGACTAGGATGGCAAGGGATGAACAGGACGTCATAATGATACAGGAATATGTATCGGGCTTACAGAATCCCTTCGACCTTGATACTGTGCCCGATGAACTCGTCAATATCACCACTGGACAGGTCGCATCACAGGAAGTTGCCAATGGACTGATAAATTTTCTGGAAGATGCACAGAAACGGAACACTACCTTTGTGGAGAAGCGGCTCATGGTTGACAGGACACTCAGTTTCTGGGAGACAGACACACGGACGAAGACTCCAACATTTGCCAACATGTCCAAATCTTTGACATCCAAGAAAACAGACAAGATCATGGTAGATTCTGAAGTCTTATTCCGAAGGCTGCTGGCTGTGTCGAAGCAGAGGGATGTCAGCTTAGAAGAGGTTCTGACACACAAGCTAGCACCTGTACCACCTTCTCTGTTCAACGATGATGGCACGATGCGCAAGACAACCAAGGCTGATTTAGCCAAGAAGTTAGAATCGAATTGCGATGAAATACAGGTGTTGGAAGAGACAGATGATCGTCACACTGCATACATCATTGATGGGATGGCACTACTTCAAGCAATGGATGAATCCAAGTTTGACACATTCGATGATTTGGGACTTGTCGTAATGCAGAGAATTCAGTCACTGCTAGCTGGTAACTTAGGTGTGATATCAGTCACTCTGGTCTTTGATCGATATGATTCGGAGATATCCATCAAGCAGCTGGAATGAGACCGTCGTACAGGTAGAGAAACAGGCCCTACGTATGTCATCAATGGTCGACGTAGGGTTCCAAACTACCGAAAATTTATGACAAATGCCACAAACAAATCAGCACTGGCAGAGTTTGTCTGTGTATATTTGACACAAACCGCTCCACAGCTCCTCAAGGAACACCAATCAATCACACTGGCAGAAGGTTTTGAAGATGGTCAGCTTGTGAAAGTTATTCAGCGCACAGAGGTACAAGAAAAACCTGAACTGTTCAGCACACACGAAGAGGCCGACACACGAATCCTGCTACATGCCATCAATCTTGCTCAATCACACTCGAGAATCATTGTTCGATGCGATGATACTGATGTATTAGTCCTTCTAATATACTACTGTGGCAAGGGTGTGTTTGGAGACTGCACAGTTTACATGAATGCTGGTCATTGCAGCAAAGCAACAAACCGCCAGAGGTTCATTCCTGTCAACACCATAACTGATCAAATTGGAGAAGATGTTTCACTCTGCTTACCAGCGTCACATGCTATTAGTGGATGCGATACAACATCTTCCCTCTTCAAAATAGGCAAGCGCACTGCCCATAGCAAGCTCTTGTTGAATATTGGAGACTTGCTGCCACTGGCACAGTTAGGCCAATCCAGTGACATAACTAATGAACTCCCCACAGCCACGAAGTATGCATTGCTTCTGTATGGATCGAAGAGCAACTCGTGCAAGTCTCTGGATCAGCTACGCTATGATTATGCGTGTAAAAGTGACAAGGTTGCATCACTTTTCCCGCCAACAGATGATGCTTTTCAACAGCATATCAGACGTGTGAATTACCAGGTGGCGATTTTGATTCACAGTCATGAAGCAAAGCCAGTTCTTTGGAGACCTGATGGCAATGGATGACAGCTAAGGGACAACAAACTCGAACCTGTCATGTTCGAAAAAGATGCGGCCCCCAAAGAGGTTCGAGACCTGACACATCTCTATTGCACCGATGAGAACTGCTCACAAACTAGAGCCTGTCACTGCCTGACCGCGGGACTGAGATGCACGGAGTTATGTTCCTGTGTTGGTGATTGCCAAAACACAGATAATGCTCTTGTGCTAAGTGACAGCAGCAATGACGACAGTGATTGACTGATTACATGAACATCAATCATTTGGATTAAATTACCACTGCTGTATCAATAACTTCCAATTCAATAAATATGTATATCATTTACATGTGCGTGTATTTCTGGGGTAGTCATAAATGCTAGTTCACCATATTGTGAATGTGCTGATATATGTATCTAAATATAACAAAAGTATATTGCCAATGCAGCATGGTGTAAACTAATGAAAACATGATATTTCGTGGAATACGCGAATTTAATGTATTTTGGATATTTCGGTAAAGTGCTATGTTTTTGATAATACAATTCTCAGCAGGAGCTATATTACACTTTGGAACCTTCTATTGAATACATATATGTACAGGATACATTTAGGTATAATATTTATCAACATGGAGCTGGTATGTGTAAAGTTATGTAGTCATTAAGGTCGGTAATTCAGTGAATCTGTAGTCGATTTTCAGCAATAAATTGCATTATTTTGGCTTTTATGCCAAGTATGAGATATATTTTCTGATTAAATGCAATTGTAGTGAGTATGTATTGTCATCCTGCACATTTTGATACATAATGTGTGCATATAGCTTGAATATTAACTGATATACTTGGAAAAAACATATATCATCAAATTTATTCTCGGAGTCCTCATCTACACATATATAAATGAGATTTTCATAATGACCTACAATGATCTCAGATTCACAACCATCCTTTTCCTACTCCCCAGACCACCCTCTTCAAGAAAAAATAGGTTGTGTCTTGTTCTACCATGGGGATGGGTTGCACCCATTTTTAAGCCACTTTTGAGATATTGCCACTACACTAAATGGCTTATCAGGTGTGTCGGCTGACCAGTGTCAACCATACCAGAATGACCACATACACGCTTTCATCCGAGCCAACGAGAGTGATTAATATACATGTAAGTTGTTAAAACTTGCTTCGCAATCGTTGTCAAATAAATAAAGTATAAAAAAACCTTAACAGAAACATGTATGACGACATCAACACTAACAAGAAATACATTGATGCAAGGCATCAAATGTAGTTAGGGCATTTTAGAAAATGTCCTAACCATCTGTGCACAAATTGCTTATCAATAGCTTTCTTCACCAATTTCTTCATATAGGTGTATGTATACCAACACCTCTCAATTTATTCCATGGTTAAGGTCGCTGACTTGTATACCACTGTAACCTATCATCACCGATGGTCACAGGTTCGAGCCCCGCTCAGGCCGTGTCTCATTTATATGAACGAGTTGGCAGTTTCTTATGGAGGTTGGTGCACCCAAGTACTGGTTAACCGCTGGAGCATGCCCAGGAAAGGTGTTGCTAGGTAAACTGCCCGCCGGCGATATAGCCCAAAATGGTGCTGGTGCAGGCGTAAAACCCGAAATATAATAATAATAATTTATTCCAACCCAAATCCTTGTGGACAATTCTGGGGAGCTAATCAAAGTTGGGGTACCCGGACGAAAAATAACACCTGTGCGAAAAATGAAAAGTTGCCAATATTACCGTGTATGATGTCTAACTAGAGTTTGTTGGGGTGCTGAATCGATTCCACCCATTAGTTCTAAGTAAAAATGACTCCCTGGCCATACACACAAATATACGCCTAGTTTTCGCATGTGCCAAAAAACCCGTAATATTGGTATTTTTATACGGATCTCAATGTATGTCTGTGGTGGGTATTTTAGGGTGCTGAATTGATTCCAATCATTCAATTTGGACTAAACCCACTACAAAAAACATTGTACAGAACACTGCAACATTAATGTGCAATGGGATGGAATTAGTTTTCAACAATGTCTTTATTTTTTTCCAATTAGCTAGCCAATATTCCAGTTAGCTAGCCAATATTCCAGTTAGCTAGCCAATATTCCAGTTAGCTAGCCAATATTTCAATTAGCTAGCCAATATTCCAATTAGCTAGCCAATATTCCAATTAGCTAGCCAATATTCCAGTTAGCTAGCCAATATTCCAGTTAGCTAGCCAATATTCCAATTAGCTATCCAATATTCCAATTAGCGAGCCAATATTCCAATTAGCGAGCCAATATTCCAGTTAGCTAGCCAATATTCCAGTTAGCTAGCCAATATTCCAGTAGTTAGCTAGCCAATATTCCAGTTAGCTAGCCAATATTCCAGTTAGCTAGCCAATATTCCAGTTAGCTAGCCAATATTCCAATTAGCGAGCCAATATTCCAATTAGCGAGCCAATATTCAAATTAGCATTCAATGGTTAATAAAACTTTACATAATTGCCATTGTAAATAATGAAATAAATGTAGCTGTCTGAAATCCGACGTCAGTGTCAAATTACCCCACCCGCTGGCCTAGACAAATGTGTGTCATGTTATATATTCAAATACAAACACATAGCAATGATATGTTTGAGAGACATACTGTTTTTGGTGAATTCAGCTAATTGGGCGATATCATTAACAGTGCACTGCTCAATAATAGTGACATAATAGACGGGGCCCGATATGGTTTGTAAAATTGATGTGATTGTTCATTATCGATGCAACATATCGTCAATATCGTCCGACTCCACATAACGACGCACCCGTGATTCGACGTGAATTATGTTTTGACCTCGTTTTCAATATTCACAATATCCGGTGACGTTATTTTCATCTGTAATGGTGCAAACACAATACGGGATTTCTTAGACTATAATGTGGAGTGTGAGAGATTACAAGGTAATTGTTATAGCAATGTTATTGCAATCAGTCTATTTAACAACACATCTCAAATGCAACGGTGTGCATTACATTAAATAGCCAATATTTTGCAATATGCTACTGCAAACATAATAAATCTTGGTCCCTCTGCTCTGCGTATTGGTAGGTCACGTGCCACTTGATTCACTGTTAGGAAAGGTGTATGCGTTATATACGTTATTGCTGTGATCCCTCTGTGATAGTAAAGTAGAGAACCCAACCAATATCTGTGCTGGCTCCCAAACGCAAGAATAAACAGTATTCACCAACTTCTATGGCCACTGTTTTTATGCATGTACGGGAGACTGGGGGTGCTATAAGGACAACAAGTTCTAGTTAAAAGTTAATATTTTCAAATTGTTCATAGTTTATATACGGTAACACATGGGTCAATTTTCCTGTTCATTATTATAATAAATAATTAAAGGTATGGTGTACACTCAGTTTTTATGTAATTTAGAGACTAAAAATTAATGTACAGGCTAGTTTGAGGTGACGTAAAATACCTGTAATGCGCAGAGCAGATACAGGGAGTGAATGAACTAAATTTAGAACGGCACTAGTCAACCAATGAAATGCGTCGTTATAGGCGTTTCTCGGCTCAGAAAACTATGGAGAAAACCCACCAGTTCAATCTGGCGACCACCGCACCATCTCACATACTTCCCGGTACGAGGATCGAACCCGGGTTACATTGGTGAGAAGCGAGCGTGTTAACCACTGCGCTAATCGTAAAATCGAACGGGTGTAAATATAAAATGAACACGTTTTATATAGCATGATGATAATTTCTATTATTTTCCTGAATAGTTCTTGTCACAGTTAACACTTTCACAGTTTAACAAGCATTTTCACAAAGTGGACACCTGAATTCATCACCTAATCTTGTAAACCTGACATTTGAACAGAATATGTGGTGGGTAATGGTCACATATATCACACTGTGCCCATTTAACAAAAACAAGAGAGTGACATAGTTCAAACTCCTCTGACTATGTCCTGTTCCAAACACAACATTTAACATCATCATCATCATCATCATCATCATCATCATCATAATCATCATCATCATCATCATCAACACATTCATTATCATCAGGTTCTGTAAGGGCCTTACCAGCAATAATTTCACTCAATGGTCTCCTTTCAGATTTAAATAGTGGCTTGAATACTGGTCTCTTTTATAAAAAAGAAATTGTCAACTGTAGGTCTCAGATGAGAGAGATGGATCACAGACTGGACTTTCTACATTACTCAGGACACGATGAACTGCACTTAATGGCTCATCATCAGCAAATGGGACTGTCTCAGGAGCATTAGAGAGCTGGTCGAGTGGTTCTGCCTGCCCATGGTCATCTACCTGTATGCTTTGTTCACCTGACGTGTCTGTCTTCGTTTCAGACCTCAACCTGGTTCATTTCAAATAAATCAGTGTCCATCGCCTCAGGCTGGAATGGGAACATCCCTGGCCTTCTGAATGCGGACAGCAAATTAAGTGATAGAAAGTGCAGATGCATATGCGTTGCATGATATATAACACACACTGTACGTATCCACCATCCTATCCACCACCCTACCTGTATTCCGCTGAAAAGTTTTACTTTCAGTGCTGTATATTTTGGCAAAAGGACCAAAGCACCCAATATGCATAGGCTGTAAAATATGGGATATGTGTGGTGACAAAACGTATAAAATAATGTCATGGTTTAAGGCCCAGTCAATGATATATAAGGTGAAAGATGTGACCGATGACAATCATACAAGAGGAGAAGTGGACACATTCCAGTGGCATATCTGACTAAATGTGTTTCCAGGTAATTCTGGAATACTTCCCCATTGGACCATCTAGAAGTGGTAACAGTACCAGCTGCTACAGGTAAAGCACCTTCCATCAACTATGTTCCCATCATGGCTCCTGAAATACATGAACAAGTACAGAACCTAACAGAGAACTCCTACTCCACAACACTCTGGTAGGCATTAGTACGGGCTGTTGGTGAATATTGCCTGTAATTTCCCTGTGTATGTGGGGGGTGGGGGGCTGCCATAAACCTAAAACAATAATAAAATATATTCCTTTAAGTACACTATAGGATACATCGTGTTGTTGATGGTGACAGTAAACCACTGTATTGACCTCAAAACAATATAAGAGAAGGGAAGTCTCCAAAACTATCTCCCCTTACACTAACTAAAATTGTAACCCAGTCTAGTTTGATCTTCATATTAAATGACAGGTAGGTAAACAAATCAGATGACACAAAACAAAACTGGAAAAGGTAAATAGTTTGCAGTAAATCCAATGGACAAATGGTGATACACTATTACATTATGAACGATAGCATGTTTTATACCGATTACTTACGCCTCCAAGGATTATACAGAGCATTTTGTTGCCAATTATGTAACATGACCTTTGACAGTCTCTCTTCCTGGTTGGTGACGTCAGAAAACACTGATCGCGTGCAGTAGTGTAAATAATTCCGGGATAACGAAAACGAAAGTATCACGATTTGAGGTCACTAGAGGATGTTGATTCATATGTTAGACTGTTTTGTTAACTGGACAATGTATATAACACCTTTCTAAATTATTGTCAGTCAAGTCAAGTCAAAGTTTTTATTGGCATAAACATGTACATGTCCATCGCCAAGAAACATGTTTGGCGGTTACATACAAAGTTTACAGAAAAGCATGATATATAAGGTATGAGTAAGCATAGCAATAACATTTACGATATATATTGTTTAACAATATAGTTGGTATTCAGTGTCTCACAAATCAATAGTTTACAAGTAGTAACATTCATTTAGTTAATTAATATCATTTCTTTTACTTGTTGCTAAATATATATATTTAGCTAAATTGACAAGTTTGCTTTTTGGTGTTGAATTCATGAGTGTTCTAACTTATTAATGGTTGGCCATGAACAATAACATCTAGGTAAATATGTATTTCTTACATCATTAATTTCTTATATCATTAATTTCTTAATTTCTTATATCATTAATTTCTTATATCATTATAATGTCAATGCAGTTATTGATGATTTGTTTAATTACCGTTTTTATAACAAACATCAGTGTAAAGATTTTAAAGTGATTTTCGAGCCATACCCTCTGTATAAGTATGGTAAATAGTTTGTTAAATAGACGAATCTGTAGTCCAGTCGTAACACGCTGGACTGGTAATCCAGGGATCGCAGGCTCGATCCCACGTCTGACCCTAATACAATTAACAGTCTTTCAGATGGGACGTTAAACCGAGGTCTCGTGTCGGTGCTTTACACCGTGTACGTAAAAGAACCAGAGGAGACTGGAATGGATCACTGTCTGTATCATTACACTATCCTCCAAAAATCTAAAATGACTAATCTCTTCAGGAGGCCTCGCTCATATGGCAACCGGTAGCGACGATAAATAAACGTAAAACACACACATGGTTAAATATTAAGTAATTAATGGATTTTCATGTTGCATCTCGTGCTGAAATTAATTTCAAAATTTTAATTATATTCCTCATTATTTTGTCCTTGTTTCTATGCCATTAAAACGTCCGTCAATCTCCCCACGCGTCATATAACAATAACATATTATCATATAAGTACTACTATCTTATCATTGTCACAGTTATAGTTGTGTTATGATATGTTGTCTACCTTGATATGTGTGTTTTGTTCTATGCTTTCATTTGTTCTGTGCTTTCATTTGTTCTATGCTTTCATTTGTTCTGTGCTTTCATTTGTTCTATGCTTTCATTTGTTCTGTGCTTTCATTTGTTCTGTGCTTTCATTTGTTCTGTGTGCTTTCATTTGTTCTATGCTTTCATTTGTTCTGTGCTTTCATTTGTTCTGTGCTTTCATTTGTTCTGTGCTTTCATTTGTTCTGTGTGCTTTCATTTGTTCTGTGATTTGTTCTGTGTGCTTTCATTTGTTCTGTGATTTGTTCTGTGTGCTTTCATTTGTTCTGTGCTTTCATTTGTTCTGTGTGCTTTCATTTGTTCTGTGATTTGTTCTGTGTGCTTTCATTTGTTCTGTGTGCTTTCATTTGTTCTGTGATTTGTTCTGTGTGCTTTCATTTGTTCTGTGATTTGTTCTGTGTGCTTTCATTTGTTCTGTGTGCTTTCATTTGTTCTGTGATTTGTTCTGTGTGCTTTCATTTGTTCTGTGTGCTTTCATTTGTTCTGTGATTTGTTCTGTGTGCTTTCATTTGTTCTGTGATTTGTTCTGTGTGCTTTCATTTGTTCTGTGTGCTTTCATTTGTTCTGTGCTTTCATTTGTTCTATGCTTTCATTTGTTCTGTGTGCTTTCATTTGTTCTGTGCTTTCATTTGTTCTGTGTGCTTTCATTTGTTCTATGCTTTCATTTGTTCTATGCTTTCATTTGTTATGTGTGCTTTCATTTGTTCTGTGCTTTCATTTGTTCTGTGTGCTTTCATTTGTTCTGTGATTGTTCTGTGTGCTTTCATTTGTTCTGTGTGCTTTCATTTGTTCTGTGTGCTTTCATTTGTTCTGTGTGCTTTCATTTGTTCTGTGATTTGTTCTGTGCTTTCATTTGTTCTGTGTGCTTTCATTTGTTCTGTGTGCTTTCATTTGTTCTGTGATTTGTTCTGTGTGCTTTCATTTGTTCTGTGTGCTTTCATTTGTTCTGTGTGCTTTCATTTGTTCTGTGTGCTTTCATTTGTTCTGTGATTTGTTCTGTGTGCTTTCATTTGTTCTGTGTGCTTTCATTTGTTCTGTGTGCTTTCATTTGTTCTGTGCTTTCATTTGTTCTGTGTGCTTTCATTTGTTCTGTGTGCTTTCATTTGTTCTGTAATATATATATATAATATCTTGCATTATAAAAATGTTTCAGTTTTAATTAAGCCATTTAAATTATGTAGTGTTCAAATCAATTATATGGGGAGGGCCAATCACTAATGATGTTAGAACGTGTGGCCCAACCCATTTGCTAATTATGTATTTGTAATTTGTTTGTAATTGTAACATACATAAAACTATTATCAAATCAAAACAATTGTTTCTGTTGTTTGTCTTCTTATATTTCTCCTATTTGCAATATGTATGCAAAGTAAGACCGCATAACAATCGCTGTACACTTTTACATGTTGATTCTCTGGTGTTGGTCGGATATACACACTACATACACTATGTACCTTCATTGTACCATTAACATGCTATATTTCGCTATTTCTAATTTCAACATTGACTACTTTTGTCGAACCAATCTTGTGTAATTAAATAGTATTATATCTTCCGTTCAGATATGTTTGCCCATGCAAAGAAATCGTTACCATCTTGAATAACTGCTTCTTTCGTGGCAGTATCTGTACATTTTAGTAATTCCATCATGACATCACATGACCATTTCAAGTCCAGATTCAAAGAAATGCCAGATTCCCATATAGCTCTATGATCATCTTCAAATAGGCTGAGGTAATCAAACATAGCTTCTTTCTGTAAGTTTCTGCGTCTTCGTTATTTCTTGCTTGCCTATTAATCCAGTTTCTCCGTTAAGCTCCTCAATAGGACCAAGCTAGCATGTCATTAACACTAGTCTGGTTTCCTATCCATTCGTCACCTAACTCAGCCAAGCTACTTCCAGGCTCTAAGCTCTTCCATTCGCTGTGATTTTGTCGACGAATGCGTAAACTGTATAAACTAAGGTAAGTTCAGAATAGTTGCAATTCTCATTCATATAATTGATATTTGACTCACCATATCATTTCTTAGATGTTGTAATTATTAACCATATCACATATAAAGGACATATAGTGTTCGTTAAAAGATACGGGCGGATCTGTTGTCCAGTGGTAGCACGCTGGACTGGTGATTCAGGGATCGCAGGCTCGATCCCCAGTCTGACCCTAATAAAATTAACAGTCTTTCAGATGGGAAGTTAAACCGAGATCTCGTGTCAGTGCTTTACACCGTGCACGTAAAAGAACCAGACGAGACTCTGGAATGGGTCTCTATCTGTATCTTTGCACAATCCTCCAAAAATCTAAAATGACTAATCTCTTCAGGAGGCGTCGCTCATATGGGCAACCGGTAGTGACGATAAATAAACGTAAAACACACACAAATTAAACGATTTGCTAATCATTGCATATGGCCAAACAATCGGTGATAGTAGTTGATGATTTAAAGGCCAAAGTATGATCATTTACGGGACCTATCATCTCTGATGGTCACGGTTTCGAGCCCCGCTCAGACCGTGTCTCATTTATATGAAAAAGTTGGCAGTTTCTTACGGAGATTGGTGCACCAAGTACTGGTTAACCGCTGGAGCCTGCCCAGGAAAGGTGTTGTTAGGTAAATTGCCCGTCGCTCAAATGGGAAACCGATAGTGACGTTAAATAAACTTAAATAAAAAAAATAGTTACGGGACAGCTTTTCAGATACTACTTTTTCATTCTTTGTATCCATCATATTCGTATACCTTTGAACAGACAGTCACACAATTGTGAAGATTATTTCATTCCTACATGTAAAGGAGACTAAGGGGAAAAAAGGCCGATACAAAATGACGTTCAGCTTAGAAGACATGCTCGAGCAGTTCTGTTTGTCGGAAGATGAAGCCGTCATATATGAAGAGGACATCATGAGGTTTAAAGCCAACGAGAAAAGGTTGATGCGGAAACGTCAGGAACTCTGAGAAGCTCTTCGGCAACGGTTTGACAACATGCAGCATAAACAACAGTCTGACGGGGTCGGCAAGCAACCGTCAGCCGGTGAGATGTCACTGGACCAGGACTGACCGGATTGCCATCTGTGAATTAGCGAGAGTATTTCCACAACTACGGACAAACATGACTTTCACTACTCCTAAACAGATAGACAGATATATAGTTTATTTCAGTCTCATCATATATACAATACAAACTTCAGTCTCATCATATATACAATACAAACATGTATTAGGAAGTACTGATGTTCAGAAAAAAAGAGCTGTCTCATAAGTCAGAAATGGCTGGCCTTTTAAATATGGGTGACACTATAATAAAGAAACACTTTACTTTACTTTTTACTTTTACTTTATACATAAAACATAATGTATGCTGCCAACTCAAACATTGAGTTACAGGAGAATAGATATTATAATCAGATATAATTCATCTAAATTCTTATATTATATATAGCTTAAAATAGATTCAAAGTACTACAACCAATCTCTAGACAAGGCCAATCAATGATTCTGATTTTCTCTTTGTTAAAGTTCCATTTCTTTGTGTTCAAAATGTTTGTGTGTGTGATTTACGTTTATTGATCGTCGCTACCGGTTGCCCATATGAGCGACGCCTTCTGAAGAGATTAGTCATTTTAAATTTTTTGGAGGATAGTGAAATGTTACAGACAGAGACCCTTTCCAGAGTCTGCTCTGGTTCTTTTACGTGCATGATGTAAAGCGCCGACACAAGATCTCGGCTTAATGTCCCATCTGAAAGACTGTTAATTTTGTTAGGGTCAGACGGGGGAACGAACCTGCGATCCCTGGATTATCAGTCCAGAGTGCTACCACTGGACTACAGAAAATGTGAGTAATTGCTATTAACATATATATACATGTTTTATGCATGTAAATATGTTACTTTACGCTTATGTATCGTCCATACCGGTTGCCATCATAGATAGTCGTGCTTGCAGACTCTCATAGATAGTCGTGCTTGCAGTCTCTCATAGATAGTCGTGCTTGCAGTCTCTCGTAGATAGTCGTGCTTTCAGTCTCTCGTAGATAGTCGTGCTTGCAGTTTCTCGTAGATAGTCGTGCTTGCAGTCTCTCATATCATAGATAGTCGTGCTTGCAGTCTCTCATAGATAGTCGTGCTTGCAGTCTCCCATAGATAGTCGTGCTTGCAGTCAATCATAGATAGTCGTGCTTGCAGTCTGTCATAGATAGTCGTGCTTGCAGTCTCTCATAGATAGTCGTGCTTGCAGTCTCTCATAGATAGTCGTGCTTGCAGTCTCTCATAGATAGTCGTGCTTGCAGTCTCTCATAGATAGTCGTGCTTGCAGTCTCTCATAGATAGTCGTGCTTGCAGTCTCTCATAGATAGTCGTGCTTGCAGTCTCTCATAGATAGTCGTGCTTGCAGTCTCTCGTAGATAGTCGTGCTTGCAGTCTCTCATAGATAGTCGTGCTTGCAGTCTCTCATAGAGAGTCGTGCTTGCAGTCTCCCATAGATAGTCGTGCTTGCAGTCTCTCATAGATAGTCGTGCTTGCAGTCTCTCATAGATAGTCGTGCTTGCAGTCTCTCATAGATAGTCGTGCTTGCAGTCTCTCATAGATAGTCGTGCTTGCAGTCTCTCATAGATAGTCGTGCTTGCAGTCTCTCATAGATAGTCGTGCTTGCAGTCTCTCATATATAGTCATGCTTGCAGTCTCTCATAGATAGTCGTGCTTGCAGTCTCTCATAGATAGTCGTGCTTACAGTCTCTCATAGATAGTCGTGCTTGTAGTCTCTCTCATAGATAGTCGTGCTTGCAGTCTCTCATAGATAGTCGTGCTCGCAGTCTCCCATAGATAGTCGTGCTCGCAGTCTCTCGTAGATAGTCGTGCTTGCAGTCTCTCATATCATAGATAGTCGTGCTTGCAGTCTCTCATAGATAGTCGTGCTTGCAGTCTCTCATAGATAGTGTCGTGCTTGCAGTCTCTCATAGATAGTCGTGCTTGCAGTCTCTCATAGATAGTCGTGCTTGCAGTCTCTCGTAGATAGTCGTGCTTGCAGTCTCTCATAGATAGTCGTGCTTGCAGTCTCTCATAGATAGTCGTGCTTGCAGTCTCTCATAGATAGTCGTGCTTGCAGTCTCTCGTAGATAGTCGTGCTTGCAGTCTCTCATAGATAGTCGTGCTTGCAGTCTCTCATAGATAGTCGTGCTTGCAGTCTCTCATAGATAGTCGTGCTTGCAGTCTCTCATAGATAGTCGTGCTTGCAGTCTCTCATAGATAGTCGTGCTTGCAGTCTCTCATAGATAGTCGTGCTTGCAGTCTCTCATAGATAGTCGTGCTTGCAGTCTCTCATAGATAGTCGTGCTTGCAGTCTCTCATAGATAGTCGTGCTTGCAGTCTCTCATAGATAGTCGTGCTCGCAGTCTCTCATAGATAGTCGTGCTTGCAGTCTCTCATATCATAGATAGTCGTGCTTGCAGTCTCTCATAGATAGTCGTGCTTGCAGTCTCTCATATATAGTTGTGCTTGCGGTTTCTCGTAGATAGTCGTGCTTGCAGTCTCTCATAGATAGTCATGCTTGCAGTCTCTCATAGATAGTCATGCTTGCAGTCTCCCATAGATAGTCATGCTTGCAGTCTCCCATAGATAGTCATGCTTGCAGTCTCCCATACATAGTCATGCTTGAAGTCTTTCATAGATAGTCGTGCTTGCAGTCTCTCGTAGATAGTCGTGCTTGCAGTCTCTCGTAGATAGTCGTGCTTGCAGTTTCTCGTAGATAGTCGTGCTTGCAGTCTCTCGTAGATAGTCGTGCGTGCAGTCTCTCGTTGAGAGTCGTACTTGCAGTCTCTCATAGATAGTCGTGCTTGCAGTCTATCATAGATAGTCGTGCTGCAGTCTCCCATAGAAAGTCATGCTTGCAGTCTCTCATAGATAGTCCTGCGTGCAGTCTCTCGTTGAGAGTCGTACTTGCAGTCTCTCATAGATAGTCGTGCTGCAGTCTCCCATAGAAAGTCATGCTTGCCGTCTCTCATAGAGAGTCGTGCTTGCAGTCTCTCGTAGATAGTCGTGCTTGCAGTCTCTCATATCATAGATAGTCGTGCTTGCAGTCTCTCATAGATAGTCATGCTTGCAGTCTCTCGTAGATAGTCGTGCTTGCAGTCTCTCATAGATAGTCGTGCTTGCAGTCTCCCATAGATAGTCGTGCTTGCAGTCTCTCATAGATAATCGTACTTGCAGTCTCCCATAGATAGTCGTGCTTGCAGTCTCCCATAGATAGTCGTGCTTGCAGTCTCCCATAGATAGTCGTGCTTGCAGTCTCTCATAGATAGTCGTGCTTGCAGTCTCTCATAGATAGTCGTGCTTGCAGTCTCTCATAGATAGTCATGCTTGCAGTCTCTCATAGATAGTCGTGCTTGCAGTCTCTCATAGATAGTCGTGCTTGCAGTCTCTCATAGATAGTCGTGCTTGCAGTCTCTCGTAGATAGTCGTGCTTGCAGTCTCTCATATCATAGATAGTCGTGCTTGCAGTCTCTCATAGATAGTCGTGCTTGCAGTCTCTCATATCATAGATAGTCGTGCTTGCAGTCTCTCATAGATAGTCGTGCTTGCAGTCTCTCGTAGATAGTCGTGCTTGCAGTCTCTCATAGATAGTCGTGCTTGCAGTCTCTCATAGATAGTCGTGCTTGCAGTCTCTCATAGATAGTCGTGCTTGCAGTCTCCCATAGATAGTCATGCTTGCAGTCTTTCGTAGATAGTCATGCTTGCAGGCTCTCATAGATAGTCGTGCTTGCAGTCTCTCATAGATAGTCGTGCTTGCAGTCTCCAATAGATATTCATGCTTGCAGTCTCCCATAGATAGTCATGCTTGCAGTCTCCCATACATAGTCATGCTTGAAGTCTCTCATAGATAGTCGTGCTTGCAGTCTCTCGTAGATAGTCGTGCTTGCAGTCTCTCGTAGATAGTCGTGCTTGCAGTCTCTCGTAGATAGTCGTGCTTGCAGTCTCTCATAGATAGTCGTGCTTGCAGTCTCTCGTTGAGAGTCGTGCTTGCAGTCTCTCATAGATAGTCGTGCTTGCAGTCTCCCATAGATAGTCATGCTTGCCGTCTCTCATAGAGAGTCGTGCTTGCAGTCTCTCGTAGATAGTCGTGCTTGCAGTCTCTCATAGATAGTCGTGCTTGCAGTCTCTCGTTGAGAGTCGTGCTTGCAGTCTCTCATAGATAGTCGTGCTTGCAGTCTCCCATAGATAGTCATGCTTGCAGTCTCTCATAGATAGTCGTGCTTGCAGTCTCTCGTAGATAGTCGTGCTTGCAGTCTCTCATAGATAGTCGTGCTTGCAGTCTCTCATAGATAGTCGTGCTTGCAGTCTCTCATAGATAGTCGTGCTTGCAGTCTCTCATACATAGATAGTCGTGCTTGCAGTCTCTCATAGATAGTCGTGCTTGCAGTCTCTCGTAGATAGTCGTGCTTGCAGTCTCTCATAGATAGTCGTGCTTGCAGTCTCCCATAGATAGTCGTGCTTGCAGTCTCCCATAGATAGTCGTGCTTGCAGTCTCCCATAGATAGTCGTGCTTGCAGTCTCCCATAGATAGTCGTGCTTGCAGTCTCCCATAGATAGTCGTGCTTGCAGTCTCTCATAGATAGTCGTGCTTGCAGTCTCTCATAGATAGTCGTGCTTGCAGTCTCTCATAGATAGTCGTGCTTGCAGTCTCTCATAGATAGTCGTGCTTGCAGTCTCTCATAGATAGTCGTGCTTGCAGTCTCTCATAGATAGTCGTGCTTGCAGTCTCTCATAGATAGTCGTGCTTGCAGTCTCTCGTAGATAGTCGTGCTTGCAGTCTCTCATAGATAGTCGTGCTTGCAGTCTCTCATAGATAGTCGTGCTTGCAGTCTCTCATAGATAGTCGTGCTTGCAGTCTCTCATAGATAGTCGTGCTTGCAGTCTCTCATAGATAGTCATGCTTGCAGTCTCTCATAGATAGTCGTGCTTGCAGTCTCTCATAGATAGTCGTGCTTGCAGTCTCTCATAGATAGTCGTGCTTGCAGTCTCTCATAGATAGTCGTGCTTGCAGTCTCTCATAGATAGTCGTGCTTGCAGTCTCCCATAGATAGTCGTGCTTGCAGTCTCTCGTAGATAGTCGTGCTTGCAGTCTCTCGTAGATAGTCGTGCTTGCAGTCTCTCATAGATAGTCGTGCTTGCAGTCTCTCGTAGATAGTCGTGCTTGCAGTCTCTCATAGATAGTCGTGCTTGCAGTCTCCCATAGATATCGTGCTGCAGTCTCCATAGATAGTCGTGCTTGCAGTCTCCCATAGATAGTCGTGCTTGCAGTCTCTCATAGATAGTCGTGCTTGCAGTCTCCCATAGATAGTCATGCTTGCAGTCTCTCATAGATAGTCGTGCTTGCAGTCTCTCATAGATAGTCGTGCTTGCAGTCTCTCATAGATAGTCGTGCTTGCAGTCTCTCGTTGAGAGTCGTGCTTGCAGTCTCTCATAGATAGTCGTGCTTGCAGTCTCCCATAGATAGTCATGCTTGCCGTCTCTCATAGAGAGTCGTGCTTGCAGTCTCTCGTAGATAGTCGTGCTTGCAGTCTCTCATAGATAGTCGTGCTTGCAGTCTCTCGTTGAGAGTCGTGCTTGCAGTCTCTCATAGATAGTCGTGCTTGCAGTCTCCCATAGATAGTCATGCTTGCCGTCTCTCATAGAGAGTCGTGCTTGCAGTCTCTCGTAGATAGTCGTGCTTGCAGTCTCTCATAGATAGTCGTGCTTGCAGTCTCTCATAGATAGTCGTGCTTGCAGTCTCTCATAGATAGTCGTGCTTGCAGTCTCTCATATCATAGATAGTCGTGCTTGCAGTCTCTCATAGATAGTCATGCTTGCAGTCTCTCGTAGATAGTCGTGCTTGCAGTCTCTCATAGATAGTCGTGCTTGCAGTCTCCCATAGATAGTCGTGCTTGCAGTCTCCCATAGATAATCGTACTTGCAGTCTCCCATAGATATTCGTGCTTGCAGTCTCCCATAGATAGTCGTGCTTGCAGTCTCCCATAGATAGTCGTGCTTGCAGTCTCTCATAGATGGTCGTGCTTGCAGTCTCTCGTAGATAGTCGTGCTTGCAGTCTCTCATAGATAGTCATGCTTGCAGTCTCTCATAGATAGTCGTGCTTGCAGTCTCTCATAGATAGTCGTGCTTGCAGTCTCTCATAGATAGTCGTGCTTGCAGTCTCTCATAGATAGTCGTGCTTGCAGTCTCTCGTAGATAGTCGTGCTTGCAGTCTCTCATAGATAGTCGTGCTTGCAGTCTCTCATAGATAGTCGTGCTTGCAGTCTCTCATAGATAGTCGTGCTTGCAGTCTCTCATAGATAGTCGTGCTTGCAGTCTCTCATAGATAGTCATGCTTGCAGTCTCTCATAGATAGTCGTGCTTGCAGTCTCTCATAGATAGTCGTGCTTACAGTCTCTCATAGATAGTCGTGCTTGCAGTCTCTCATAGATAGTCGTGCTTGCAGTCTCTCATAGATAGTCGTGCTCGCAGTCTCCCATAGATAGTCGTGCTTGCAGTCTCTCGTAGATAGTCGTGCTTGCAGTCTCTCGTAGATAGTCGTGCTTGCAGTCGCTCATAGATAGTCGTGCTTGCAGTCTCTCGTAGATAGTCGTGCTTGCAGTCTCCCATAGATAGTCGTGCTTGCAGTCTCCCATAGATAATCGTACATGCAGTCTCCCATAGATAGTCGTGCTTGCAGTCTCCCATAGATAGTCGTGCTTGCAGTCTCTCATAGATAGTCGTGCTTGCAGTCTCTCATAGATAGTCGTGCTTGCAGTCTCCCATAGATAGTCGTGCTTGCAGTCTCTCATAGATAGTCGTGCTTGCAGTCTCTCGTAGATAGTCGTGCTTGCAGTCTCTCATAGATAGTCGTGCTTGCAGTCTCCCATAGATAGTCGTGCTTGCAGTCTCCCATAGATAATCGTACTGCAGTCTCCCATAGATAGTCGTGCTTGCAGTCTCCCATAGATAGTCGTGCTTGCATTCTCCCATAGATAGTCGTGCTTGCAGTCTCTCATAGATAGTCGTGCTTGCAGTCTCTCATAGATAGTCGTGCTTGCAGTCTCTCGTAGATAGCCGTGCTTGCAATCTCTCGTAGATAGTCGTGCTTGCAGTCTCTCATAGAAAGTCGTGCTCGCAGTCTCTCATAGATAGTCGTGCTTTCAGTCTCTCATAGATAGTCGTGCTTGCAGTCTCTTCAGGAGGCGTCGCTCATATGGGCAACCGGTTGCAACGATAAATAAACATAAACAAATGCACCACGGATGTGACAATAGTATGTATTTGCACATTTGCTAAGGCAACACCATGGTTAGTGTTTTATTACCACATATTTGCTAAGACAGATTTAACAGATTATTGCATTGGATGTGTGTGTTTTACGTTTATGTATCGTCGCTACCTGTTTCCCATATGAGCGACGCCTCCTGAAGAGATTAGTCATGTTAGATTTTTGGAGGATAGTGCAATGATACAGACAGAGACCCATTCCAGAGTCTCCTCTGGTTCTTTTACATACACGGTGTACAGCACCGACACGAGACCTCGGATTAAAGTCCCATCTGAAAGACTGTTAATTTTATTAGGGTCAAACGGGGGATCGAACCTGTGATACCTGGATTATCAGACCTGTATGTAAGTATGCCTTGATCTATCAACTATTTATGCTTTCATTTCCAATAATAATTAGGTATGTTTTATATTGAAATAATATATTCATGCTTAGCAACAATCATTACGTGTCTTCTGTTTGCGTATGCATGTATGAACATGTTCATCTAAGGGGCACGCATGGTGTTATTGCACATATGGACAAAAATAGCTAAGCGCCGGTATATGCACTGAGGGATAAAACATTGGTCGGACCACGTGTTCCCTGTCATACAGACGCTTGCCATCCTGCACAAGTATCGTCACAGAAGCTGTTTTGGAGTTACCGGAGAGCGCTTGTTCCTGCTGAATCTGCTTGCGTTTAGTTTTATATCGTCTGTTCTGGAACCAAATCTTGACTTGGGTTTCCGTCAACTTTAATGCATTAGCGAGATCAGCTCGCTCAGGACCAGACAAATACCGCTGACGACGAAATCGGCGTTCTAGCTCGAACACCTGCGCGTGCGAGAACGCTGCACGTGATCTCTTCTTCCGTGGCTTATGATCTATATTTACATCTCGTTTCCGGTAGTTGATTTCTTTTTCTCTATGTCCTGTTTGACCTGAAAAACGTATTTCAAAATGAACTGAATGAGTAGAATAGAATGCCTATTATAATATATTGCTTTAACGGGTAGATCTATATGCATGCGTTATTCTTGTCCGATTACTTGGAACTGTGTCACGTTATGTAGCCAATATGTTGCTAAACAGTGATACAACAAAACAACTGCAACTCGCTTTCAGTCATAACAGTTGTTCCGTTGCTTTAATTGTTCAGCAAGTTATAAAATGATTTTTTAAAACTTTATTTATTTTACAACGATTGCGAAGCAAGTTTTAACAACTTATATTAATCACTCTCGTTGGCGCGGATGAAAGCGTATATGTGGTCATTCGTGTGGGAGGAAACCGGAGTACCCGGAGAAAACCCACCTGTCCAATATGGTGACCTAGTCATTTTAGATTTGTGGATGATAGTGCAACGGTACAGACAGTAACCCATTCCAGAGTCTCCTCTGGTTCTTTTACGTTCACAGTGTAAAGCACCGACACGAGACCTCGGTTTAACGTCCCATCTGAAAGACTGTTAATTGTATTAGGGTCAGGCTGGGGATCGAACCTGCGATCCCTGATTGGGTTCCTGGTTACTTACCTTATGTACATTCATAGTATATTGGGGATGACGCACTGGATGATATAAATAGTTTGGACATTTGTCGTGGAAAACCCCGAATTAACCTGTGTTTTTTTAACTCAACAGATCGTGAAAACCCATACATGTTTTGCTTATCTACATTATGGTATAGTAGTTAATTTTATTCCCTCCAGTTGAGATCAGTTGAGTATATCATCCATAAACAAACAAATAAACAGTAGCGCACATGATCGACAACATACATGTAATATAGAGGATATTTGTTTGTTTGAGTGAATATGGAATATATCTCACTGAGAAGTGAGCAAATTTCAAATATTTTCACGAGCGCGTAGGTGAGATATATTCCATATTCACTCAAAACAAACAAATTTTCTTTTTATTTTTGATGTGGGTGAAATTAGAAGTGAGCAGTGTACTGCTGTGGATATACATATACATATTCGAGAGATCTTATACTGGGGACAACACGATATCATCGCCATATAATACTCGACATAGAATAATCGAGATAGAATAATCGACATAGAATAATCGACATAGAATAATAGACATAGAATAATCGACATAGAATAATCGATAGAATAATCGACATAGAATAATCGACATAGAATAATCGACATAGAATAATAGACATATAATAATCGACATAGAATAATCGACATATAATAATCGACATAGAATAATCGACATAGAATAATCGACATAGAATAATGGACATAGAATAATCGACATAGCATAATATACATAGACTAATAGACATAGAATAATAGACATAGAATAATCGACATGTAATAATAGACATAGAATATTCGACATAGAATAATCGACATAGAATAATCGACATAGAATAATCGACATAGAATGGTCGACATATAATAATAGACATAGGATAATAGACATAGAATAATCGACATATAATAATCGACATATAATAATAGACATAGAATAATAGTCATAGAATAATCGACATAGAATAATAGACATATAATGAGCGACATATAATATATACATAGAATAATCGACATAGAATGGTCGACATATAATATAGACATAGGATAATAGACATAGAATAATCGACATATAATAATCGACATATAATAATCGACATAGAATAATCGACATATAATAATCGACATAGAATAATCGACATAGAATAATCGACATATAATAATAGACATAGAATAATAGACATAGAATGGTCGACATATAATAATAGACATAGAATGATCGACATAGAATAATCGACATGGAATAATATACATAGAATAATCGACATGGAATAATATACATAGAATAATCGACATAGAATAATATACATAGAATAATCGAGATGGAATAATATACATATAATAATCGACATAGAATAATATACATAGAATAATCGACATCGAATAATAGACATAGAATGGTCGACATATAATAATATACATAGAATGATCGACATAGAATAATCGACATAGAATAATATACATAGAATAATAGACATGGAATAATATACATAGAATAATCGACATGGAATAATATACATAGAATAATATACATATAATAATAGACATAGAATAATAAATATAGAATAATATACATAAAATAATAGACATGGAATAATTGACATAGAATGATACATATATAATAATAGATATACATAGAATAATCGACATAGATAATCGACATAGAACGCGAAATAGAATCACAGAATAATCGACATGGAATAATATATTAATATATATATAATATACATAGAATAATCGACATAGAATAATCACATAGAATAAACGACATAGAATAATAGTAGAATAATCGACATGGAATAATATACATAGAATAATCGACATGGAATAATATACATAGAATAATCGACATAGAATAATCGACATAGAATAATAGACATATAATGGTCGAATATAATAATATACATAGAATAACATAGAATAATATACATAGGATAATATAAGAATAATATACATAGAATAATCGACATGGAATAATATACATAGAATAATACACATATAATAATATACATAGAATAATAGACATAGAATAATAGACATAATAAGCTACATAGAATAATATACATAGAATAATATACATAGAATAATCGACATGGAATAATATACATAGAATAATATACATTGAATAATCGACGTGGAATAATATACATAGAATAATATACATAGAATAATAGACATAGAATAATATACATAGAATAATATACATAGAATAATATACATAGAATAATATACATAGAATAATATACATAGAATAATATACATAGAATAATATAAATAGAACAATCGACATAGAATAATATACATAGAATAATCGACATGGAATAATATACATAGAATAATCGACATGGAAATATACATAGAATAATCGACATGGAATAATATACATAGAATAATATAATAGAACAATCGACATAGAATAATATACATAGAATAATCGACATGGAATATACATAGAATAATCGACATGGAATATATACGTAGAATAATCGACATGGAATAATATACATAGAATAATATACATAGAATAATCGACATGGAATAATAGACATAGAATATACATAGAATAATATACATAGAATAATCGACATGGAATAATATACATAGAATAATACATAGAATAATCGACATAGAATAATACATAGAAATATAACATAGAATAATATACATAGATAATCGACATGGATAATATACATAGAATAATCGACATGGAATAATATACATAGAATAATCGACATGGAATAATATACATAGAATAATCGACATGGAATATATACATAGAATAATCGACATGGAATAATATACATAGAATAATCGACATGGAATAATATACATAGAATAATCGACATGGAATAATATACGTAGAATAATCGACATGGAATAATATACATAGAATAATATACATAGAATAATATACATATAATAATATACATAGAATAATCGACATGGAATAATATACATAGAATAATATACATAGAATAATATACATAGAATAATATACATAGAATAATATACATAGAATAATCGACATATAATAATAGATATAGAATAATAGACATAGAATAATACATATAGAATAATAGACATAGAATAATATACATATAATAATATACATAGAATAATATACATAGAATAATCGACATAGAATAATCGACATGGAATAATATACATAGAATAATCGACATGGAATAATATACGTAGAATAATCGACATGGAATAATATACATAGAATAATATACATGGAATAATATACATATGTGGAATAATATACATAGAATAATCGACATGGAATAATATACATAGAATAATCGACATAGAATATATATGTATACATAGAATAATCGACATGGAATAATATACATAGAATAATCGACATATAATAATAGATATAGAATAATAGACATAGAATAATACATATAGAATAATAGACATAGAATAATATACATATAATAATATACACAGAATAATATACATAGAATAATCGACATAGAATAATCGACATGGAATAATATACATAGAATAATCGACATGGAATAATATACGTAGAATAATCGACATGGAATAATATACATAGAATAATCGACATGGAATAATATACATAGAATAATCGACATGGAATAATATACATAGAATAATCGACATGGAATAATATACATAGAATAATCGACATAGAATAATATACATGGAATAATATACATAGAATAATCGACATGGAATAATATACATAGAATAATCGACATGGAATAATATACATAGAATAATCGACATAGAATAATCGATACATAGAATAATATACATAGAATAATATACATAAAATAATATACACAGAATAATATACATAGAATAATATACATAGAATAATATACATAGAATAATATACATAGAATAATATGCATAGAATAATATACATGGAATAATATACTTAGAATAATATACATAATATTATAGCATAGAATAATAGACATGGAATAATATAATAGAATAATATACATAGAATAATATACATAGAATAATCGACATGGAATAATATACATAGAATAATATACATTGAATAATCGACGGGTAATATACATAGAATAATATACATAGAATAATAGACATAGAATAATATACATAGAATAATATACATAGAATAATATACATAGAATAATATACATAGAATAATATACATAGAATAATATACATAGAATAATATAAATAGAACAATCGACATAGAATAATATACATAGAATAATCGACATGGAATAATATACATAGAATAATCGACATGGAATAATATACATAGAATAATCGACATGGAATAATATACATAGAATAATATAAATAGAACAATCGACATAGAATAATATACATAGAATAATCGACATGGAATAATATACATAGAATAATCGACATGGATAATATACGTAGAAAATCGACATGGAATAATATACATAGATATATTGTATCGACATGGAATAATATACATAGATAATATACATGGATAATATACATAGAATAATCGAATGGAATATATACATAGAATAATATACATGGAATAATATACATGTAATAATATACATAGAATAATATACATAGAATAATATACATAGAATAATATAGATAGAATAATAGACATAGAATAATAGACATGGAATAATATACATAGAATAATAGATATGTAATAATATACATATAATAATCG
>CM026394.1:48382731-48442447 GCA_014843695.1 Archivesica marissinica
CATAGAATAATACATATATAATAATAGACATATAATAATAGACATATAATAATAGACATAATACGCTACATATTATAATATACATAGAATAATCGACATAGAATAATCGACATAGAACGATCGAAATAGAACAATCGACATAGAATAATCGACATGTAATAATATACATAGAATAATATACATATAATAATATACATAGAATAATCGAGATAGAATAATCGACATAGAATACAAGACATAGAATAATAGACATAGAATAATCGACATGGAATAATATACATAGAATAATCGACATGGAATAATATACATAGAATAATATACATAGAATAATCGACATCGAATAATAGACATATAATGGTCGACATATAATAATAGACATAGAATAATATACATATAATAATAGACATAGGATAATAAATATAGAATAATATACATAAAATAATAGACATAGAATAATATACATAGAATAATACATATATAATAATAGACATATAATTATAGACATATAATAATAGACATAATACGCTACATATAATAATATACATATACTAATATACATAGAATAATCGAAATAGAATAATCGATATAGAACGATCGAAATAGAACAATCGACATAGAATAATCGACATGGAATAATATACATAGAATAATATACATAGAATAATATACATAGAATAATCGAGATAGAATAATCGACATAGAATACAAGACATAGAATAATAGACATAGAATAATCGACATGGAATAATATACATAGAATAATATACATGGAATAATATACTTAGATAATATACATAGAATAATATACATAGAATAATATACATAAAATAATATAACAGAAGAATATAATTGAATAATATACATAGAATAATATACATAGAATAATAACATAGAATAATATGCATAGAATAATATACATGAATAATATACTTAGAATAATACATAGATAGTATACATAGAATAATATACATAGAATAATATACATGGAATAATATACTGGAATAATATACATAGAATATATACATGATAATAGACATAGAATAATCGACATAGAATAATATACATAGAATAATTGACATGGAATAATATACATAGAATAATAGACATGGAATAATATACATAGAATAATCGACATAGAATAATCGACATGGAATAATATACATATAATAATATACATAGAATAATCGACATGGAATAATATACATAGAATAATCGACATGGAATAATATACATAGAATAATCGACATGGAATAATATACATAGAATAATCGACATGGAATAATATACATAGAATAATATACATAGAATAATATACATATAATAATATACATAGAATAATCGACATGGAATAATATACATAGAATAATATACATAGAATAATATACATAGAATAATATACATAGAATAATATACATAGAATAATCGACATATAATAATAGATATAGAATAATAGACATAGAATAATACATATAGAATAATAGACATAGAATAATATACATATAATAATATACAAGAATAATTACATGGAATAATTACATAGAATAATTACATGGAATAATATACATAGAATAATTACATGGAATAATATACGTAGAATAATGACATGTGTGGTTTGTTTTTTTGTTGACATATAATAATAGACATAATACGCTAATATATAATTACATAGAATAATCGACATAGAATAATCGACATAGAACGATCGAAATAGAACAATCGACATAGAATATCGACATGTAATAATTACATAGAATAATATACATATAATAATATACATAGAATAATCGAGATAGAATAATCGACATAGAATACAAGACATAGAATAATAGACATAGAATAATCGACATGGAATAATATACATAGAATAATATACATATAATAATATACATAGAATAATCGAGATAGAATAATCGACATAGAATACAAGACATAGAATAATAGACATAGAATAATCGACATGGAATAATATACATAGAATAATATACATGGAATAATATACATAGAATAATATACATGGAATAATATACATAGAATAATCGACACCACTGTAACCTATCATCACTGATGGTCACGGGTTCGAGCCCGCTCAGGCCGTGTCTCATTTATATGAGAAAGTTGGCAGTTTCTTACGGAGGTTGGTGCACCCAAGTACTGGTTACCGCTGGAGCCTGCCCAGGAAAGGTATTGTTAGGTAAACTGCCGCCGGCGATATAGCCCGAAATGGTGCTGATGCAGGCGTAAACCGAAATTAACATAACATAATCGACATGGAATAATATACATAGAATAATCGACATGTAATAATAGATATAGAATAATAGACATAGAATAATACATATAGAATAATAGACATAGAATAATATACATATAATAATATACACAGAATAATATACATAGAATAATCGACATAGAATAATCGACATGGAATAATATACATAGAATAATCGACATGGAATAATATACATAGAATAATCGACATGGAATAATATACATAGAATAATCGACATGGAATAATATACATAGAATAATCGACATGGAATAATATACATAGAATAATCGACATGGAATAATATACATAGAATAATCGACATAGAATAATATACATGGAATAATATACATAGAATAATAGACATGGAATAATATACATAGAATAATCGACATGGAATAATGACATGGAATTAAATGAATAATATACATAGAATAATCGACATGATAATATATGAATATCGACATGATAATATACATAGAATAATCGACATGGAATAATATACATAGAATAATCGACATAGAATAATAGACAGGAATAAATACATAGAAAATAGACATGGAATAATATACTAGATAATCGACATGGAATAATATACATAGAATAATATACATAGAATAATATACATAGAATAATATACATAGAATAATATACATAGAATAATATACATAGAATAATATACATAGAATAATATACATAGAATAATATACATAGAATAATCGACATAGTGGAACATTGTTAAATTTCATACAAAACAAGAAATGCTATAATATTAAAGGGAGACAATTTTCATATAATTATTCATGTGGAATGTAGAGACGTCAAGGCATCCAGTGTATCACATCAACATCCGCACACCCCTCCACAACAAGAAACCTAGCTATACTCTGTGTATGTTGTCTGTTGAAAAGCGAATGCACACTATTTAAAGCGACATTATATTGCAAAAAGCAAATAAAATGATTTTTTCACCTATAAATGCATTGCTACTACACATTCTTCTGAATACATTCGAACACTAACATTGAATCAATAAACAGTGAATTTGTGGTATACAAACTTTCAAAAGTGAAAGTAGGATTTCGTATTGCAGTCATCCGCGCGCCTGAAATGACGCTTGTATAATTGGAGTTAATACTAAGCACGCGATACTTTCGATTAGAGATACATTAACTAAGATTAGTCTACACAAAAATGTGCATAGGCACACATGTGAGATATCATGGTAAATATGTACCATTCCTCGTGCTATTCAGGATAAACGCGTTGTATTATGCATGAATGTCGACCCTATTTACAATATTTTGTTATGTCAACAAACCGCGTATACGACGTTTGTTTATTTGATGAAATACTCAGTTTTTGAGGCAAATATTTGGGGGGGAAATAATACCATATAATAGCAAATTACATTCTGCAGACATTTGTGTTTTCACTGATGTAGTGTCGCTTTAAGACAACACACACACTATTCAATTCAATTCAACAAGTTTATTGCTTAAAACATGTACCTATATATAAGACCATATAATTCCAGTGGATATTTCAATGCGATTGACATATAACAGCATTGTTACGACGTTACATTCTTAACCCTTTCCCTCATATAAGCACCTATTGACGCCATTACCAATAAGACATACATTGACAATGTTATAGCCAAACCAATGTTCATAATAAAGGCCAGAATCTCTATGTAGTCCCAGTAATATATATGGAGTGGGAAAATGTATGACGACTACTTATCCACTGCATGATAGATAAATGGCTGTTGTTTGTATGGAGATATAATAGTATATTAACCTAAATCTCTATGAAGGAAAGGGTTAAATGGCTGTCGTTTGTATGGAGATATAATAGTATATTAACCTAAATCTCTATGAAGGAAAGGGTTAAATGGCTGTCTTTTGTATGGAGATATAATAGTATATTAACCTAAATCTATATGAAGGAAAGGGTTAAATGGCTGTCTTTTGTATGGAGATATAATAGTATATTAACCTTTGGGGTTTGGTGTTTTGTTGGGTTTGTTTTTTTTTGGGGGGTTTGGTGTTTGTTGGGTTGTTTTTTTTGGGGGTTTGGTGTTTTGTTGGGTTTGTTTTTTTTTGGGGTTTGGTGTTTTTGTTGGGTTTGTTTTTTTTTGGGGTTAAATGGCTGTTTTTGTTGGGTTATAGTATATTAACCTAAATCTCTATGAAGGAAAGGGTTAAATGGCTGTTGTTTATGGAGATATAATAGTTTTAACTAATCTCATGAAGGAAGGGTTAATGGCTGTCTTTTGTATGGAGATATAATAGTATATTAATCTAAATCTATATGAAGGAAAGGGTTAAATGGCTGTCTTTTGTATGGAGATATAATAGTATATTAACCTAAATCTCTATGAAGGAAAGGGTTAAATGGCTGTTGTTTATATGGAGATATAATAGTATATTAACCTAGATCTCTATGAAGGAAAGGGTTAACAAGTTAACATTGTAAATGAATTTGGAAAGATTGCTCAGAGTAATTTTGGAGTTTGTTGACATAAGACTGGCAATATTATTGTTTTGTTGGCCAGGTATAGCGTTTTATGTATTTTGATCGCAATGTTGAATATTTGGGACACATGAGACCGAAATGATATTCATGTTCAATCAATGAGTTACAATTTGCACATATTCATTCAGTTCTAGGTGTGTTTAAGTATCGACCACGTTTAATAGCTAGGTCATGTGATGATGTTCTGTACTTGGTTCCTTAATTATATCAAGATAATTATGTTCTAGCTTAAATGAATGTTTATACGTACACTATGATTCGAGACGGGGGGAATTGTTTATAGATGCATACCAAGTTCGATGGTATATGTCAAGAATTCTTTGTATTATAATTGCAAAAGTCGTTGCTGGAAGTCGTGATAGCGCAGTGGATGCGCGTTCGTTTCAGGTGCGAAAGGTCCGGAGTTCGAACTCCGCTTGAGCCGTTACGAGTGTGCCCTTAGGCAATGCATTTAAATTCCACATTGCCACTTCTTTCTCCTTCATGGCGATGTATTCCACCAGGAATGAGGTCTCGAGAGTGATTAATATAAGTTGAAAGAACTTGTTTCGCAATCGAGCTAAAATAAATCTGTATAAAAAGTATATATGTATAATTGTAAAACTTATTAACGTATTATTTGGGTTTTCCCATATACAAGATAAACCTATTTCATTCAATATGTGTTTCACATTGAATGCCCAATTAGAACCATTGTATGTTAGCTCATTTACGGCATCGGACCTTAGCATATCATATGATTTAAATAGTATTGTTGTATTGTCTAATGTTATCCAATATTTGATAAGTAAAATATTTCTTAGCATACTGATATAGCAAACTATGGATGTATAGTAACATATTTATATAGCAAACTGTGGATATATAGTAACATATTGATATAGCAAATTATGGATATATAGTAACATATTGATATAGCAAACTGGATATATAGTAACATATTGATATAGCAAATATGGATATATAGTAACATATTGATATAGCAAACTGTGGATATATAGTAACATATTGATATAGCAAACTGTGGATATATAGTAACATATTGATATAGCAAACTGTGGATATATAGTAACATATTGATATAGCAAACTGTGGATATATAGTAACATATTGATATAGCAAACTATGGATATATAGTAACATATTGATATAGCAAACTATGGATATATAGTAACATATTGATATAGCAAACTATGGATATATAGTAACATATTGATATAGCAAACTGTGGATATATAGTAACATATTGATATAGCAAACTATGGATATATAGTAACATATTGATATAGCAAACTATGGATATATAGTAACATATTGATATAGCAAACTATGGATATATAGTAACATATTGATATAGCAAACTGTGGATATATAGTAACATATTGATATAGCAAACTGTGGATATATAGTAACATATTGATATAGCAAACTATGGATATATAGTAACATATTGATATAGCAAACTATGGATATATAGTAACATATTGATATAGCAAACTGTGGATATATAGTAACATATTGATATAGCAAACTGTGGATATATAGTAACATATTTTGTGTGGTTTGTTTTGATATAGCAAACTATGGATATATAGTAATATATTGATATAGCAAACTATGGATATATAGTAACATATTGATATGGTGTTACCTACTCCTATTATACAGCGGATCAGTGTATTAGTGGATATACAAGCACAGGGGCTGGGCAATCCATCCTTTGATTCGGATAAGGCTATAAGATGAGATACCGGGCACGTAAATGACCTGTGGTGCTCCTGGAATAATAATTGATGTGGATTGTTAGCACTATTTTCCGAGAAATTAATTGACCAACTATATATACTTGTAGGTGTTGCCCTGAATTCAGTAGAATGGCAGCTAGGATTAATGCAAATATATTTAAGCACGTACCTGTGGGTTGTTTTGTGGACCCCGCTTCATTCCCTCTCAAGTTGGCATCGATGTCAGCCCAGGATTCTGGTTTATATTTGATAGTATCAGGCATTTTGTCATGACAAACGACTGGCTTACAATCATTCCTATTTTCATATTCACGCACGTGTTTCTCGGCTTCCATTGATACGACGAATATATGTGAATCACTCCCCGTGTTCTCCAGTGACGTGTCACATTCACTATCCATCATCGTGTGTAGTGCACTCTTAATGCAGTCTGTATCGGTGCCAGTATTACCCCACGGATCAGTTTTAGTTGTGTCGTCTTCCAACATTTGAGTATCAGTTATACACCCAAAGCCACTAAGATGGACGTGGGTCAAGACATGTCTATGAAAATACCCATTCAAATCTGCTAAACAGTTTTCGGTGCAATCGGTACCAATTGGTATGCGGTTTGTTGTGTTTGCACGTGGTAACACGAGTCTGTTTCTTTCGTAATTAGTAGCAGTCAACATCGAGTTAAAATATTTCTCTTTATTTTCGTTATTTTGTTTTACACATCCTGCATTGTTCCTCTTGCTCGGCGCGCTTCCAGTGTAAAATGTATGCTTGTGCAGATCCAGGGCCGAACTTGGTACACGTTTCATCTCTGAATTCGCACCTACCCCAGGTTCAGGACGAACTCTGCCGCCGCATTCGGTTACCGAGTGTGTAGTTAGTTCATGTCGAGAATCAAATCTGTCACATTTTGCAAGCACATCTTTATTTTCCTCATTATAACATCCAACCCCCAAACTGTTTTCTGATGTAAAACGGTTTGTCCGTTCACAAGTGAGAATATTTTCAATGGAAAAGGATATTGCCGATCTTGCCGGCGCCGTATTATTAGCCATATAATTATATTAAACAATGCATAATTTAGATTGCATTTTACTATGTATATTTACGATGTGAATATTTCAAGAATACTCAGTTTGTATTGCAGATAACATGGCAAGTTGTTTCACTATCTGCACATTAATTAGATGCCATCAAATAGTAACTAGTTTTATTAGTTTTCTATTACGACATTGAGTGATAACTAATGTATACTGGTATGGCTTATCAGCTCTGTTCTGATTAGCTTAAGAGCTTAAAAACATCTTTGGAAAGGGGGCGGAGTCAAGACGGTAGACAACTAAACATTGAACCAATAGGTACGGCTGTTGAACGGCTTATAACCTCATTAATATTTATTTCAACACCAATAATGAGTATGGCAGCTTGTAATATCATACCAGGGTTGTGTTTGATGGGGAATGCGCATTAACACTTTGATTTATATTATTACTATACAAATAAACTAAAGCTTACTACTGTCTGTGCTAAGCCGAGTATGATATTAGAATCTAGTATGTTTTCATGTTGTTCATTAAAAGGTATTTTACAAAAGACAATGGTAACGGTAATTTCCTGCTTCACCCTGCCCCCATATCCCCCCACACATAACTGAGCACCCCGCCCCCATATCCCCCACACATAACTGTGCACCCCGCCCCATATCCCCCACACATAACTGTGCACCCCGCCCCATATCCCCCACACATAACTGTGCACCCCGCCCCATATCCCCACACATAACTAAGCACCCGCCCCATATCCCCCACACATAACTAAGCACCCCCCCATATCCCCCACACATAACTAAGCACCCGCCCGCATATCCCCCAGACATAACCGAGCACCCCGCCCCCATATCCCCACACATAACTGTGCACCCCGCCCCATATCCCCACACATAACTGTGCACCCCGCCCATATCCCCCACACATAACTGTGCACACCACCCCATATCCCCCACACATAACTAAGCACCCGCCCCCATATCCCCCACACATAACTAAGCACCCGGCCCCTATATCCCCCACACATAACTGAGCACACCGCCCCATATCCCCACACATAACTAGCACCCCGCCCCCATATCCCAAACACATAACTGAGCACCCCGCCCCCATATCCCACACACATAACTAAGCACCCCGCCCCATATCCCCCACACATAACTGAGCACCCGACCCCATATCCCCACACATAACTGAGAACCCCGCCTCATATCCCCACATAACTGAGCACACCGCCCCATATCCCCCACACATAACTCAGCACCCGCCCCATATCCCCACCCCATATCCCCAGACATAACTGAGCACACCGCCCCATATCCCCCACACATAACTGAGCACCCGACCCCATATCCCCACACATAACTCAGCACACCGCCCCATATCCCCCACACATAACTGAGCACCCGACCCCATATCCCCACACATAACTGAGCACACCGCCCCATATCCCCAAACATAACTGAGCACCCCCCCCATATCCCCACACATAACTGAGCACCCCGCCCCCATATCCCCACACATAACTGAGCACCCCGCCCCCATATCCCACACATAACTGAGCACCCCGCCCCCATATCCCCCACACATAACTCAGCACCCCGCCCCATATCCAACACATAACTGAGCACCCCGCCCCCATCCCCACACATAACTCAGCACCCCGCCCCCATATCCCCACACATAACTGAGCACACCGCCCAATATCGCCAAACATAACTGAGTACCCCGCCCCATATCCCCACACATAACTCAGCACCCCGCCCCATATCCCCACATATTACTGAGCACCCCGCACCATATCGCCAACACATAACTGAGCACCCCGCCCCATATCCCCCACACATAACTGAGCACCCCGCCCCCATATCCCCACACATAACTGAGCACCCCGTCCCCATATCCCCACACATAACTGAGCACCCCGCCCCATATCCCCACATATTACTGAGCACCCCGCCCCATATCGCCAAACATAACTGAGCACCCCGCCCCCATATCCCCACACATAACTGAGCACCCCGCCCCCATATCCCACACATAACTCAGCACCCCGCCCCCATATCCCCACATATTACTGAGCACCCCGCCCCATATCGCCAAACATAACTGAGCACCCCGCCCCCATATCCCCACACATAACTGAGCACCCCGCCCCCATATCCCCCACACATAACTGAGCACCCCGCCCCCATATCCCCACACATAACTGAGCACCCCGTCCCCATATCCCCACACATAACTGAGCACCCCGCCCCCATATCCCCACATATTACTGAGCACCCCGCCCCATATCGCCAAACATAACTGAGCACCCCGCCCCCATATCCCCACACATAACTGAGCACCCCGCCCCCATATCCCCACACATAAACTGAGCACCATGCCCCCATATCCCCACACATAACTGAGCACACCGCCCCATATCCCCACATATTACTGAGCACACCGCCCCATATCCCCCACACATAATGAGCACCCCGCCCCATATCCCCACACATAACTGAGCACCCCCCCCCATATCCACCACACATAACTGAGCACACCGCCCCCATATCCCCCACATATTACTGAGCACCCCGCCCCCATATCCCTCATACATAACTGAGCACCCCGCCCCATATCCCACACACATAACTGAGCACACCGCCCCATATCCCCCACACATAACAGAGCACACCGCCCCATATCCCCCACACATAACTGAGCACACACCCCATATCCCCCACACATAACTGAGCACACCACCCCATATCCCCACACATAACTGAGCACACCGCCCCATATCCCCCACATATAACTAAGCACCCGCCCCCATATCCCCCACACATAACTAAGCACCCGGCCCCTATATCCCCCACACATAACTAAGCACCCCGCCCCATATCCCCCACACATAACTGAGCACCCCGCCCCATATCCCCAAACATAATGAGCATCCCGCCCCCATATCCCCAAACATACTGAGCACCCCGCCCCCATATCCCCACATATTACTGAGCACCCCACACCCCATATCACCACACATAACTGAGAAACCCGCCCCATATCCCACACATATAACCGAGCACCCCGCCCCAATATATCCCCAAACATAACCGAGCACCGCCCCCATATCAACCCCACACATAACCGAGCACCCCGCCCCCATATCACCCCACACATAACCGAGCACAACGCCCCCATATCCCATGACACACATGTCCTAGTCATATACCATGATGACAAGCTGCCATGTAATATACCATGATCACAATCGTCCATGTAATATACCATGATCACAAGCTACCATGTAATATACCATGATGACAAGCTGCCATGTAATATACCATGACCACAAGCTGCCATGTAATATACCAGGATCACAAGCTGCCATGTAATATACCAGGCTCACAAGCTGCCATGTAATATACCAGGATCACAAGCTGCCATGTAATATACCAGGATCACAAGCTGCCATGTAATATACCATGACCACAAGCTGCCATGTAATATACCATGATGACAAGCTGCCATGTAATATACCATGACCACAAGCTGCCATGTAATATACCATGACCACAAGCTGCCATGTAATATACCATGACCACAAGCTACCATGTAATATACCATGACCACAAGCTACCATGTAATATACCATGACCACAAGCTGCCATGTAATATACCATGACCACAAGCTGCCATGTAATATACCATGACCACAAGCTGCCATGTAATATACCATGATCACAAGCTGCCATGTAATATACCATGATCACAAGCTGCCATGTAATATACCATGACCACAAGCTGCCATGTAATATACCATGACCACAAGCTACCATGTAATATACCATGACCACAAGCTACCATGTAATATACCATGACCACAAGCTACCATGTAATATACCATGACCACAAGCTCCATGTAATATACCATGATCACAAGCTGCCATGTAATATACCATGACCACAAGCTACCATGTAATATACCATGACCACAAGCTACCATGTAATATACCATGACCACAAGCTGCCATGTAATATACCATGACCACAAGCTACCATGTAATATACCATGACCACAAGCTACAATGTAATATACCATGACCACAAGCTGCCATGTAATATACCATGACCACAAGCTGCCATGTAATATACCATGATCACAAGCTGCCATGTAATATACCATGATCACAAGCTACCATGTAATATACCATGACCACAAGCTGCCATGTAATATACCATGACCACAAGGGTTCATGTAATATACCATGCTCACAAGCGTCCAGGTAATATACCATGACCACAAGCGTCCATGTAATATACCATGATCACAAGCTGCCATATAATATACCACGATCACAAGTGTCCATGTAATATACCATGACCACAAGCTGCCATGTAATATACCATGACCACAAGCTGCCATGTAATATACCATGATCACAAGCTGCCATGTAATATACCATGATCACAAGCTACCATGTAATATACCATGACCACAAGCTGCCATGTAATATACATGACCACAAGGTCATGTAATATACCATGTCACAAGCTCCAGGTAATATACCATGACCACAAGCGTCCATGTAATATACTATGATCACAAGCTGCCATATAATATACCACGATCACAAGTGCCATGTAATATACCATGACCACAAGCTGCCATGTAATATACCATGCTCACAAGTTGCCATGTAATATACCATGACCAAAATCTGCCATGTAATATACCATGATCACAAGCTGCCGTGTAATATACCATGAGCAAAAGCTACCATGTAATATACCATGATCACAAGCTACCATGTAATATACCATGACCACAAGCTACCATGTAATATACCATGACCACAAGCTGCCATATAATATACCACGATCACGTGTCCATGTAATATACCATGATCACAAGCTGCCGTGTAATATACCATGCTCACAAGCTGCCATGTAATATACCATGATCACAAGCGTCCATGTAATATACCATGACCACAAGCTACCATGTAATATACCATGACCACAAGCTACCATGTAATATACCATGACCACGTGTCCATGTAATATACCATGACCACAAGCTACCATGTAATATACCATGACCACAAGCTGCCATATAATATACCACGATCACGAGTCCATGTAATATACCATGATCACAAGCTGCCGTGTAATATACCATGCTCACAAGCTGCCATGTAATATACCATGATCACGTGTCCATGTAATATACCATGACCACAAACTGCCATGTAATATACCATGACCACAAGCGTCCATGTAATATACCATGATCACGTGTCCATGTAATATACCATGACCACAAGCTGCCATGTAATATACCAGGATCACAAGCTGCCATGTAATATACCATGACCACAAGCTACAATGTAATATACCATGATGACAAGCTGCCATGTAATATACCATGATCACGTGTCCATGTAATATACCATGACCACAAACTGCCATGTAATATACCATGATGACAAGCTGCCATGTAATATACCATGACCACAAGCTACCATGTAATATACCATGATCACAAGCTGCCATGTAATATACCATGACCACAAGCTGCCATGTAATATACCATGATCACAAGCTGCCATGTAATATACCATGATCACAAGCTGCCATGTAATATACCATGATCACAAGCTGCCATGTAATATACCATGATCACAAGCTACCATGTAATATACCATGACCACAAGCTACCATGTAATATACCACGATCACAAGCGTCCATGTAATATACCATGATCACAAGCTGCCATGTAATATACCATGATCACAAGCGTCCATGTAATATACCATGATCACAAGCTGCCGTGTAATATACCATGACCAAAAGCTGCCATGTAATATACCATGATCACAAGCTGCCATGTAATATACCATGATCACAAGCTGCCATGTAATATACCATGATCACAAGCTGCCATGTAATATACCATGAGCACAAGCTACCATGTAATATACCATGATCACAAGCTACCATGTAATATACCATGACCACAAGCTGCCATGTAATATACCATGACCACAAGCGTCCATGTAATATACCATGCTCACAAGTTGCCATGTAATATACCATGACCACAAGCTACCATGTAATATACCATGACCACAAGCTGCCATGTAATATACCATGATGACAAGCGTCCATGTAATATACCATGATCACAAGCTGCCATGTAATATACCATGACCACAAGCTACCATGTAATATACCATGATCACAAGCTACCATGTAATATACCATGACCACAAGCTGCCATGTAATATACCATGATCACAAGCTGCCATGTAATATACCATGATGACAAGCTACCATGTAATATACCATGACCACAAGCTGCCATGTAATATACCATGATCACAAGCTGCCATGTAATATACCATGATCACAAGCTGCCATGTAATATACCATGACCACAAGCTGCCATGTAATATACCATGACCACAAGCTGCCATGTAATATACCATGACCACAAGCTGCCATGTAATATACCATGATCACAAGCTGCCATGTAATATACCATGACCACAAGCTGCCATGTAATATACCATGATCACAAGCTGCCATGTAATATACCATGATCACAAGCTACCATGTAATATACCATGATCACAAGCGTCATGTAATATACCATGATGACAAGCTGCCATGTAATATACCATGACCACAAGCTGCCATGTAATATACCATGACCACAAGCTGCCATGTAATATACCATGACCACAAGCTGCCATGTAATATACCATGACCACAAGCTGCCATGTCATATACCATGACCACAAGCTACCATGTAATATACCATGACCACAAGCTACCATGAAATATACCATGACCACAAGCTGCCATATAATATACCACGACAACGTGTCCATGTAATATACCATGATCACAAGCTGCCGTGTAATATACCATGCTCACAAGTTGCCATGTAATATACCATGATCACAAGCTGCCATGTAATATACCATGACCACAAGCTGCCATGTAATATACCATGATCACAAGCTACCATGTAATATACCATGACCACAAGCTGCCATGTAATATACCATGACCACAAGCTGCCATGTAATATACCATGACCACAAGCTACCATGTAATATACCATGACCACAAGCTGCCATGTAATATACCATGACCACAAGCTGCCATGTAATATACCATGACCACAAGCTACAATGTAATATACCATGACCACAAGCTGCCATGTAATATACCATGACCACAAGCTGCCATGTAATATACCATGATCACAAGCTGGCATGTAATATACCATGATCGCAAGCGTCCATGTAATATACCATGATCACAAGCGTCCATGTAATATACCGTGATCACAAGTTGCCATGTAATATACCATGGTCACAAACTGCCATGTAATATACCATGACCACAAGCTACCATGTAATATACCATGACCACAAGCTACCATGTAATATACCATGATGACAAGCTGCCATGTAATATACCATGATCACAAGCTGCCATGTAATATACCATGATCACAAGCGTCCATGTAATATACCATGATCACAAGCGTCCATGTAATATACCATGATCACAAGCTGGCATGTAATATACCATGATCGCAAGCGTCCATGTAATATACCATAACCACAAGCTGCCATGTAATATACCATGATCACAAACTGCCATGTAATACCATGATCACAAGCGTCCATGTAATATACCATGATCACAAACTGCCATGTAATATACCATGATCACAAGCGTCCATGTAATATACCGTGATCACAAACGTCCATGTAATATACCATGATCACAAGCTGCCATGTAATATACCATGATCACGTGTCCATGTAATATACCATGATCACGTGTCCATGTAATAAGTATACCATGATCACGTGTCCATGTAATGATCACCATACAATAAGTAGTATGACTATATAATGTATACGTTTTATGTTCTTACTTATCACGTGTTTTATTCGTTCGCACTTGGGGAATCTGAATTAGCATAATTCCTCTCTCAAGCTTCTCCGCAATATAAACATGAGTGAATAATAAGGTGCTGACGGATTCTCGTGTTTCTAGGATCTAATACGGGCGTAATGAGCTTTGAATATACTGTTGACTGAGGGGATACCAACTCGATACGGGTTACAAGTTACCTGTCGATGTATTTATTGCTGCAGCTATTTAGAATCCAAGATGTATGGTTACAAAGCAATTAGGAAAAAGAAAAGATGTTTAGGCGAAGGTTATCTTCCAATTGTTTCGGGTGATTGTGCAGCGAGGATTACCACTGGGCTGTGCAGCGATTATCTACCACTGGGTTGTGCAGAGAGGGTCTACCACTGAGCTGTGCAGCGAGGATCTACCACTGCGCTGTGCAGAGAGGGTCTACCACTGAGCTGTGCAGCGAGGATCTATCACTGAGCTGTGCAGAGAGGGTCTACCACTGGGCTGTGCAGAGAGGGTCTACCACTGGGTTGTGCAGCGAGGGTCTACCACTGGGATATGCAGAGAGGGTCTACCACTGGGCTGTGCAGCGATGATCTACCACTGAGCTGTGCAGAGAGGGTCTACCACTGAGCTGTGCAGCGAGGATCTACCACTGAGCTGTGCAGAGAGGGTCTACCACTGGGCTGTGCAGAGAGGATCTACCACTGGGCTGTGCAGCGATGATCTACCACTTAGCTGTGCAGAGAGGGTCTACCACTGAGCTGTGCAGCGAGGATCTACCACTGAGCTGTGCAGAGAGGGTCTACCACTGAGCTGTGCAGCGAGGATCTACCACTGAGCTGTGCAGAGAGGGTCTACCACTGGTATGTGCAGCGAGTGTCTACCACTGGTATGTGCAGCGAGGATCTACCACGGGATATGCAGCGAGGGTCTACCACTGGGATGTGCAGCGAGGATCTACCACTGGGATATGCAGCGAGGGTCTACCACTAGGATGTGCAGCGAGGATCTACCACTGAGGTGTGCAGAGAGGATCTACCACTGGGATATGCAGCGAGGGTCTACCACTAGGATATGCAGAGAGGGTATTCACTATATATGATGGACATGACGCCCAGCACAGTATGTGATGGACATGACGCCCAACACTGTATATCAGAGACATGACGCACAGCACTTTATATGATACACATGACGCCCAGCAATGTATGTGGTAGACAAGACGCCCAACACTTTATATGATACACTTGACGCCCAGCAATGTATGTTGTAGACAAGACGCCCAGCACAGTATGTGATAGATATGATGCCCAACACTGTGTGTGATAGACATGATGCCCAACACTGTATGTGATAGACAAGACGTCCAGCACTGTATGTGGTAGACAAGACGTCCAGCACTGTATGTGATAGACAAGACGTCCAGCACTGTATGTGATAGACAAGACGTCCAGCACTGTATGTGATAGACAAGACGTCCAGCACTGTATGTGATAGACAAGACGTCCAGCACTATATGTGATAGACATGCCGTCCAGCACTATATGTGATAGACATGCCGTCCAGCACTATATGTGATAGACATGCCGTCCAGCACTATATGTGATAGACATGCCGTCCAGCACTATATGTGATAGACATGCCGTCCAGCACTATATGTGATAGACATGCCGTCCAGCACTGTATGTGATAGACCTGATGCCCAACACTATATGTGATAGACATGACGACCAACACTATATGTGATAGACATGACGACCAACACTATATGTGATAGACATAACGACCAACACTATATGTGATAGACATGACGACCAACACTGTATGTGATAGACATAACGACCAACACTATATGTGATAGACATGACGACCAACACTGTATGTGATAGACATGACGTCCAGCACTATATGTGATAGACATGACGACCAACACTATATGTAGTAGACATGACGACCAACACTATATGTGGTAGACATGACGCCCAACACTGTATGTGGTAGTCATGCCGACGAACACTATATGTCATAGACATGACGACCAACACTATATGTGGTAGACATGACGACCAACACTATATGTGGTAGACATGACGCCCAACACTGTATGTGGTAGTCATGCCGACCAACACTATATGTCATAGACATGACGACCAACACTATTATTATGTCATATATATGCCGTCCAGCACTGTATGTGATATACATGACGCCCAACACTGTAGACATGACGTCCAGCACTGTAGACATGACGTACAGCACTGTAGACATGACGTACAGCACTGTAGACATGACGTACAGCACTGTAGACATGAATAATGATAAATTAAATCATAAAAATAAGTTTATACGAGACTATAAAATACATAGATACCCTGCTCCTGTTATAATGATTGTGTTAATTTTGCAAATTTTCAAATGTCTGTATTTTTAAAAAAAACAAACAGCAGTGCATCAACGCTTCTCGTTTAACTTCACGAAAACGCGCAGTAGACCTACGTACAAAACTCATTGCTAAATCTCTCAACTCGATGCAGTCTATTCACTCAGGAAATAGCTCGCACAAATCTATCAAGTGCTCACATCCTTCTTACTTGTCGGTGTAGAATTAAGTCGATTTCCAGCCTCTAAAACGTTAATCACTATGATAGTTTCTGTAGGATCCAACTTCCAACATGTTAAACCAATGATAATTTATGTAGGATCCAGCTTGCAACATGTTAATCCAATGATAATTTCTGTAGGATCCAGCTTCCAACATGTTAAACCAATGATAATTACTGTAGGATCCAGCCTCCAACATGTTAAACCAATGATAATTACTGTAGGATCCAGCTTCCAACATGTTAATCCAATGATAATTTCTGTAGGATCCAGCATCCAACATGTTAATCCAATGATAATTTCTGTAGGATCCAGCTTCCAACATGTTAATCCAATGATAATTACTGTAGGATCCAGCCTCCAACATGTTAAACCAATGATAATTTCTGTAGGATCCAACTTACAACATGTTAATCCAATGATAAATTCTGTAGTATCCAGCTTGCAACATGTTAATCCAATGATAATTTCTGTAGGATCTAGCTTCCAACATGTTAATCCAATGATAATGTATGTGGGATCCAGCTTCCAACATGTTAATCCAGTGATAATTGCTGTGGGATCCAGCTTCCAACATGTTAATCCAATGATAATGTCTGTGGGATCCAGCTTCCAACATGTTAATCCAGTGATAATTTCTGTAGGATCGAGATTTCAACATGTTAATCCAATGATAATTTCTGTAGTATCCAGCCTCCAACATGTTAAACCAATGATAATTTCTGTAGGATCGAGATTCCAACATGTTAATCTAATGATAATTTCTGTAGGATCCAACTTCCAACATGTTAATCTAATGATAATGTCTGTGGGATCCAGCTTCCAACATGTTAATCCAATGATAATGTATGTGGGATCCAGCTTCCAACATGTTAATCCAATGATAATTTCTGTAGGATCCAGCTTTCAACATGTTAATCCAATGATAATGTATGTGGGATCCAGCTTCCAACATGTTAATCCAATGATAATTTCTGTAGGATCCAGCTTTCAACATGTTAATCCAATGATAATTTCTGTAGTATCCAGCTTGCAACATGTTAAACCAATGATAATTTCTGTAGGATCCAGCTTGCAACATGTTAAAGCAATGATAATTTCTGTAGTATCCAGCATCCAACATGTTAAACCAATGATACTTTCTGTAGGATCCAGCTTTCAACATGTTAATCCAATGATAATTTCTGTATGATCCAGCTTCTAAACCTTTAATCCAATAGGATCCAGCTTTCAACATGTTAATACAATGATATTTTCTGTAGGATCCAGCTTCTAAAACGTTAATCCAATGATAATTTCTGTAGGATCCAGCTTTCAACATGTTAATACAATGATATTTTCTGTAGGATCCAGCTTCTAAAACGTTAATTCAATGATAATTTCTGTAGGATCCAGCTTTCAACATGTTAATACAATGATATTTTCTGTAGGATCCAGCTTCTAAAACGTTAATCCAATGATAATTTCTGTAGGATCCAGCTTGCAACATGTTAAACCAATGATAATGTCTGTAGGATCCAGCTTCTAAAACGTTAATCCAATAGGATCCAGCTTTCAACATGTTAATACAATGATATTTTCTGTAGGATCCAGCTTCTAAAACGTTAATCCAATGATAATTTCTGTAGGATCCAGCTTTCAACATGTTAATACAATGATATTTTCTGTAGGATCCAGCTTCTAAAACGTTAATTCAATGATAATTTCTGTAGGATCCAGCTTTCAACATGTTAATACAATGATATTTTCTGTAGGATCCAGCTTCTAAAACGTTAATCCAATGATAATTTCTGTAGGATCCAGCTTGCAACATGTTAAACCAATGATAATGTCTGTAGGATCCAGCTTCTAAAACGTTAATCCAATAGGATCCAGCTTTCAACATGTTAATACAATGATATTTTCTGTAGGATCCAGCTTCTAAAACGTTAATCCAATGATAATTTCTGTAGGATCCAGCTTCCAACATGTTCATCCAATGATAATTTCTGTAGGATCCAGCTTACAACATGTTAATCCAATGATAATTTCTGTAGGATCCAGCTTGCAACATGTTAATCCAATTATAATTTCGGTAGGATCCAGCTTGCAACATGTTAATCCAATTATAATTTCTGTAGGATCCAGCTTGCAACATGTTAAACCAATGATAATGTCTGTAGGATCCAGCTTAAAATATGTTAAACCAATGATAATGTATGTAGGATCCAGCATCCAACATGTTAAACCAATGATAATTACTGTAGGATCCAGCTTCCAACATGTTAAACCAATGATAATTTCTGTAGGATCCAGCTTCCAACATGTTAAACCAATGATAATTACTGTAGGATCCAGCTTCCAACATGTTAAACCAATGATAATTTCTGTAGGATCCAGCTTCCAACATGTTAATCCAATGATAATTACTGTAGGATCCAGCCTCCAACATGTTAAACCAATGATAATTACTGTAGGATCCAGCCTCCAACATGTTAAACCAATGATAATTACTGTAGGATCCAGCCTCCAACATGTTAAACCAATGATAATTTCTGTAGGATCCAGCTTCCAACATGTTAATCCAATGATAATTACTGTAGGATCCAGCTTCCAACATGTTAAACCAATGATAATTACTGTAGGATCCAGCTTGCAACATGTTAAACCAATGATAATTTCTGTAGGATCCAGCTTCCAACATGTTAAACCAATGATAATTACTGTAGGATCCAGCCTCCAACATGTTAAACCAATGATAATTACTGTAGGATCCAGCTTCCAACATGTTAAACCAATGATAATTACTGTATGATCCAGCCTCCAACATGTTAAACCAATGATAATTACTGTAGGATCCAGCCTCCAACATGTTAAACCAATGATAATTACTGTAGGATCCAGCCTCCAACATGTTAAACCAATGATACTTACTGTAGGATCCAGCCTCCAACATGTTAAACCAATGATAATTACTGTAGGATCCAGCTTCCAACATGTTAATCCAATGATAATTACTGTAGGATCCAGCAAATCGCCTAACTTATTCTAACATTCGGACAAAGTAATACGTGCCTGATTTCTTGTCCGAAATTAAATTTTTGAAAGTTACATTGCCACATGTATCGGTACAGCTGGATTATATATGAAACTGGTTTTGTCACAAAATACTTGAAATTCATTCAAATGCGAAATAATTATGTCTTAAAGCGACATTATATCGAAAAAATATTAAAGGATGTTTTTGGTAAAAAGTATGAGGCAATTAATTAAAGAATATGCTTTCCAAAGACTGTGTTTAAAAATAGTCAAATATATATATATATATTCGCACAGAAAAGAAAATAATAAAGTAAATATAGCATCATCGTATACGCAGAATGTTTACCAACAAACGTATGTGAAATGCTTAATGCGCATGCGTAACGCAACAACGGATGTTGAAATTGTTGTCTAGTATGTGTGTTCGGATTTTCGATAGAGAACGATGAGTTCTGAACGTACCTTTTGAAATTCGCGCTTGTGGTTCGTAGTGACAAGCTTGACTGTGCGGTTCGTAGTGACAATATTGACTGGGCGGTTCGTAGTGACAAGTTTGACTGTGCGGTTCGTAGTGATATGTTTGACTGGGCTGTTCGTAGTGACAAGATTGACTGGGCGGTTCGTAGTGACACGTTCGAGTTAGTGGTTCGTAGTGATAAGTTTGACTGTGCGGTTTATAGTGACAAGTTTGACTGGGAGGTTCATAGTGACAAGCTTGACTGTGCGGTTTATAGTGACATGTTTGACTGGGGATTTTCGTAGTGACAACTTTGACTGTGCGGTTTATAGTGACAAGTTTGACTGGGGGGTTCGTAGTGACAAGCTTGACTGTGCGGTTTATAGTGACATGTTTGACTGGGTAGATCGTAGTGAGAAGTTTGTTTGGGTGGTTCGTAGTGACAATATTGACTGGGCGGTTTGTAGTGATAAGTTTGACTGTGCGGGCGGTTGTAGTAACAAGTTTGAATGTGCGGATCGTAGTGACAAGTTTGACTGGGTGGATCGTTGTGACATGTTTGACTGGGTGGTTCGTTGTGACAAGTTTGACTGGGTGGTTCGTAGTGACATGTTTGACAGGATGGATCATAGTGACAAGTTTGGCTTGATGGTTCGTAGTGACAGTTTAGACAGGATGAATCGTAGTGACACGTTTGACAGGATGGATCGTAGTGACACGTTTGACAGGATGGATCGTAGTGACATGTTTGACAGGATGGATCGTAGTGACATGTTTGACTGGATGGATCGTAGTGACATGTTTGACTGGATGGTTCGTAGTGACAAGTTTGACTGGGTGGATCGCAGTGACAAGTTTGAATGTGTGGATCGTAGTGACAAGTTGGACTAGGTGGATCGTAGTGACATGTTTGACTGGGTGGATCGTAGTGACAAGTTTGAATGGGTGGTCCGCTGTGACATGTTTGACAGAATGGATCGTAGTGACATGTTTGACTGGGTGGATCGTAGTGACAAGTTTGACTGGGTGGTCCGCTGTGACATGTTTGACAGGATGGATCGTAGTGACACGTTTGTCTGGGTGGTTCGTAGTGACAAGTTGGACTAGGTGGATCGTAGTGACAAGTTTGACTGGGTGGTTCGTAGTGACAAGTTTGACTGGGTGGTCAGCTGTGACATGTTTGACAGGATGGATCGTAGTGACATGTTTGACTGGGTGGATCGTAGTGACACGTTTGACTGGGTGGTTCGTAGTGACATGTTTGACTGGGTGGATCGTAGTGACAAGTTTGACTGGCTGGTTCGTAGTGACAGTTTTGACTGGGTTGTTCGCTGTGACATATTTGACAGGATGGATCGTAGTGACACGTTTGACTGGGTGGTTCTCGTCGTGACAAGTTTGACTGGGTGGTCCGCTGTGACATGTTTGACAGGATGGATCATAATGACAAGTTGGACTAGGTGGATCGTAGTGACATGTTTGACAGGATGGATCGTAGTGACAAGTTGGACTAGGTGGATCGTATTGACAAGTTGGACTAGGTGGATCGTAGTGACAAGTTGGACTAAGGGGATCGTAGTGACATGTTTGACTGGGTGGATCGTAGTGACAAGTTGGACTGGGTGGTTCGCTGTGACATGTTTGACAGGATGGTTCGCTGTGACATGTTTGACAGGATGGATCATAGTGACACGTTTGACAGGATGGTCCGCTGTGACATGTTTGACAGGATGGTTCACTGTGACATGTTTGACAGGATGGTTCGCTGTGACATGTTTGACAGGATGGATCGTAGTGACACGTTTAACTGGGTGGTTCGTAGTGACAACTTTGACTGTGCTCTTATTACCATTAAATATCACGATCTGGCGGCACATCATACACTCAATCTCGTATAATATATGCACGTTATAAAATATACAAACTGGCAAGATCGTCTCATTAAACATGATTTTAAGAACGTTGCATTTTTGAACGACTATCTAATATAGGTGCAGCAATAAATAGAAGTTTGATTACATAGCTCTTTAAAATGACAACTTAATCAAACATTTCAAACGTGTGTGCGAAGTGGCAGCAAATTCGACACCTGTTAATGACAGCTTTGCATATTACCTCTAAGGGGTGCCACTGATTGTTAATATTGCGCCGTATGACTACAGCTACTTGGATTAAGATACTACAATTGAGTACCCTTCATAAATTATCACGAATCTGCTTGAAAACACATGTTTTCCTCATATGAATTTTAGTTTATACAAATTTTAATTAATTTTTAACTCGATTACAAAACAAGTTATTTCAACTTATAGTAACCACTTTCGAGACCTCATTCCTGATGGAATCCATCGCCACGAGGGAGAGAGAAGAGGCAACGTGGAATTTAAATGCCTTGCCTAAAGGCACACTCGTAACGGCTCCAGTGGGACTCTACTGCATACATTGTACAGTGAACACAATAACTTGAAGACCTATGCTGTATACAGTGTACATGCGATTGCATCAGTGAACACAATAACTTGAAGACCTATTCTGTATACATTGTACAGTGAACACAATAACTTGAAGACCTATACTGTATACATTATACAGTGAACACAATAACTTGAAGACCTATACCGTATACATTGTACAGTGAACACAATAACTTGGAGAACTATACCGTATACATTGTACAGTGAACACAATAACTTGGAGAACTATACCGTATACATTGTACAGTGAACACAATAACTTGGAGAACTATACCGTATACATTGTACAGTGAACACAATAACTTGGAGAACTATACCGTATACATTGTACAGTGAACACAATAACTTGAAGAACTGTACCGTATACATTGTACAGTGAACACAATACCTTGGAGAACTATACCGTATACATTGTACAGTGAACACAATAACTTGAAGAACTATATCGTATACATTGTACAGTGAACACAATAACTTGAAGACCTATACTGTATACAGTGTACATGCGATTGTATCAGTGAACACAATAACTTGAAGACCTATGCTGTATACAGTGTACATGCGATTGCATCAGTGAACACAATAACTTGAAGACCTATGCTGTATACAGTGTACATGCGATTGCATCAGTGAACACAATAACTTGAAGACCTATACCGTATACAGTGTACATGCTATTGCTATCAGTGAACACAATAACTTGAAGACCTATACTGTATACAGTGTACATGCTATTGCTATCAGTGAACACAATAACTTGAAGACCTATACTGTATACAGTGTACATGCTATTGCTATCAGTGAAACACAATAACTTGAAGACCTATGCTGTATACAGTGTACATGCTATTGCTATCAGTGAACACAATAACGGACAAATACAATGTAACACATGGCATAAATTCCACGTTGCCTCTTTCTCTCTCCCTCGTGACGATGCATTCCACCAGTAATGAGGTCCCGAGAGTGATTAATAGCCTGGGTTCCAGTCTGTAGATGTTCCCCCTTTTTAACTTCTGGAAAAATTACAGAAGCTCAACACGACGGCTCAATTAATGGTGTTGGTGTTAAATGAATATATTTATATAACTGACCAGGCAAAATATATCAACGCCGGTTCCCAGGCTAAGTGACCAGGCAAAATATATCAACGCCGGTTCCCAGGCTAAGTGACAAGGCAAAATATATCAACGCCGGTTCCCAGGCTAAGTGACCAGGCAAAATATATCAACGCCGGTTCCCAGGCTAAGTGATTAATAAGGATTAATGAGTCTCAGTTTAATGTTGCCAAGTAATATATTGATGTTATTGAATATAACCGCAACGTACACAGACGTGTATATGAATACATACACATATCTTTGATATGTTATTCTGCTGTTTATAGGTTAGTCATAGCTGTTGTTTTTATATATCTAACATTTAGAAATATAAATAAAATACGATTATACACACACACAAAAAAATATATTAGTTTATATAAATAAATTTGTATAAATTCGATTGATATTCAATAATACATAATAATGACTCATTGTCTACTATTGTCTTTTCCGATCGTTCATGGTGTTTACTTGTATTGTTTGATATCAGATAAGGGAATTAATTAAACAATATTCAATGGAATTATAATCATGACTAATGGCCAAACCCTTCTGTGTGCGTGCGTGAGTGCGTGCGTTCGTGCGTGCGTGCGTGCGTGCGTGCGTGCGTGCGTGCGTGCGTGCGTGCGTGCGTGCGTGCGTGCGTGCGTGCGTGCGTGCGTGCGTGCGTGCGTGCGTGCGTGCGTGCGTGCGTGCGTGCGTGCGTGCGTGCGTGCGTGCGTGCGCGCGCGCGCGTGCGTGTTCTACGTTTATTTATCGTCGCTATAGGTTGCCCATATGAGCGACACATCATGAAGATATTAGTCATTTTAGATTTTTGGAGGATAGTGGAGGATACAGACAGAGACCCATTCCAGAGTCTCATCTGGTTCTTTTACGTGCACGACCACAATCTACAATATATAGCAACCGCCACCTACGTGTACTTCCACCATCTACAATATATAGCAACCTACACCTACGTGTAATTCCACCATCTACAATATATAGCAGCCTCCACCTACGTGTACTTCCACCATCTACAATATATAGCAGCCTCCACCTACGTGTACTTCCACCATCTACAATATATAGCAACCTACACCTACATGTACGTCCACCATCTACAATATATTGCAACCTACACCTACGTGTACTTCCACCATATACAATATATAGCAACCTCCACCGACATGTACTTCCACCATATACAATATATAGCAACCTACACCTACGTGTACTTCCACCATCTACAATATATAGCAACCTCCACCGACATGTACTTCCACCATCTACAATATATAGCAACCTACACCTACGTGTACTTCCACCATATACAATATATAGCAACCTCCTACGTGTACTTCCCATCTACAATATATAGCAGCCTCCACCTACGTGTACTTCCACCATCTACAATATATAGCAACCTCCACCTACGTGTACTTCCACCATCTACAATATATAGCAACCTACACCTACGTGTACTTCCACCATCTACAATATATAGCAGCCTCCACCTACGTGTACTTCCACCATCTACAATATATAGCAACCTCCACCTACGTGTACTTCCACCATCTACAATATATAGCAACCTCCACCTACGTGTACTTACACCATCTACAATATATAGCAATCTACACCTACGTGTACTTCCGCCATCTACAATATATAGCAACCTACACCTACGTGTACTTCCGCCATCTACAATATATAGCAACCTACACCTACGTGTACTTCCACCATCTACAATATATAACAACCTCCAACTACGTGTACCATCATCATATACCCTATATAACAACCTCCACCTACGTGTACTTCCACCATCTACAATATATAACAACCTACACCTACGTGTATTTCCACCATCTATAATATATATCAACCTCCACCTACGTGTACTTCCACAATCTATAATATATAGCAACCTCCAACTACGTGTACCATCATCATATACCCTATATAACAACCTCCACCTACGTGTACTTCCACCATCTATAATATATAGCAACCTCCAACTACGTGTACCATCATCATCTACCCTATATACCAACCTCCACCTATATGTATAACCATCTATAATATATAGCAACCTCCAACTACGTGTACCATCATCATCTACACTAGATAACAACCTCCACCTATATGTACAACCATCTATAATATATAGCAACCTCCAAATACGTGTACCATCATCATCTACACTAGACAACAACCTCCACCTATATGTACAACCATCTATAATATATAGCAACCTCCAACTACGTGTACCATCATCATCTACACTAGATAACAACCTCCACCTATATGTACAACCATCTATAATATATAGCAGCCTCTACCTACGTGTACCATCATCATCTACACTACATAGCGACCTCCACCTATATGTACAACCATCTGTAATATATAGCAACCTCCACCTACGTGTACCATCATCATCTACACTAGATAACAACCTCCACCTATATGTATAACCATCTATAATATATAGCAACCTCCAACTACGTGTACCATCATCATCTACACTAGATAACAACCTCCACCTATATGTACAACCATCTATAATATATAGCAACCTCCAAATACGTGTACCATCATCATCTACACTAGACAACAACCTCCACCTATATGTACAACCATCTATAATATATAGCAACCTCCAACTACGTGTACCATCATCATCTACACTAGATAACAACCTCCACCTATATGTACAACCATCTATAATATATAGCAGCCTCTACCTATATGTACAACCATCTATAATATATAGCAACCTCTACCTATATGTATAACCATCTATAATATATAGCAACCTCTACCTACGTGTACCATCATCATCTACACTATATAACAACCTCCACCTATATGTATAACCATCTATAATATATACCTACGTGTACCATCATCATCTACACTATATAGCGACCTCCACCTATATGTACAACCATCTGTAATATATAGCAACCTCCACCTACGTGTACCATCATCATCTACACTAGATAACAACCTCCACCTATATGTACAACCATCTACAATATATAGCAACATCCACCTACGTGTACCATCATCATCTACACTATATAACAACCTCCACCTATATGTACAACCATCTATAATATATAACAACCTCCACCTATATGTACAACCATCTATAATATATAACAACCTCCACCTATATGTACAACCATCTATAATATATAGCAACATCCACCTACGTGTACCATCATCATCTACACTATATAACAACCTCCACCTATATGTATAACCATCTATAATATATAGCAACCTCTACCTACGTGTACCATCATCATCTACACTATATAACAACCTCCACCTATATGTATAACCATCTATAATATATAGCAACATCCACCTACGTGTACCATCATCATCTACACTATATAACTACCTCCACCTATATGTACAACCATCTATAATATATAGCAACATCCACCTACGTGTACCATCATCATCTACACTATATAACTACCTCCACCTATATGTACAACCATCTATAATATATAGCAACCTCCACCTACGTGTACCATCATCATCTACACTATATAACAACCTCCTCCTATATGTACAACCAACAATAATATATAGCAACCTCCACCTACGTGTACCATCATCATCTACACTAAATAGCAACCTCCACCTATATGTACAACCATCTATAATATATAGCAACCTCCACCTACGTGTACCATCATCATCTACACTATATAACTACCTCCACCTATATGTACAACCATCTATAATATATAGCAACCTCTACCTACGTGTACCATCATCATCTACCGTATATAACTACCATCATCATCTACACTATATAACTACCTCCACCTATATGTATAACCATCTGTAATATATAGCAACATCCACCTACGTGTACCATCATCATCTACACTATATAGCTACCTCCACCTATATGTACAACCATCTATAATATATAGCAACATCCACCTACGTGTACCATCATCATCTACACTATATAACAACCTCCACCTATATGTACAACCATCTATAATATATAGCAACCTCCACCTACGTGTATCATCATCAGCTACACTAGATAACAACCTCCACCTATATGTACAACCATCTGTAATATATAGCAACCTCCACCTACGTGTACCATCATCATCTACACTATATAACAACCTCCACCTATATTTACAACCATCTATAATATATAGCAACATCCACCTACGTGTACCATCATCATCTACACTATATAACTACCTCCACCTATATGTACAACCATCTACACTATATAACTACCTCCACCTATATGTATAACCATATATAATATATACCTACGTATACCATCATCATCTACACTATATAACAACCTCCACCTATATGTACAACCATCTATAATATATAGCAACATCCACCTACGTGTACCATCATCATCTACACTATATAACTACCTCCATCTATATGTATAACCATATATAATATATACCTACGTATACCATCATCATCTACACTATATAACAACCTCCTCCTATATGTACAACCATCTATAATATATAGCAACATCCACCTAGGTGTACCATCATCGACAAACCTGTATACAATTCATGAGCACACTACTCGGACAGACTGACACAAATAATACCTGAGATTCCACTCTCCATGATAATTCAAAGTACGTCACTTTCCCAATTTTCTTCACTGGTCATTCACTCACAATGCGAAAATGCCAGCAGCCAAGTACCAACATTGGAACGTAGATATGAACAGTATATATATATATAACTGTAATCAAAATATTTACATTATCAAAAATTGCCTGCCTTGCATATGGTGTGCTAAGACGAACTTAATTATTTGTATTTCTTAAAATAGATTACGCATTCTTTTAATAACGCCCCTTGGCAATATTTCTTGTAAACAATTTAAACAATTTAATCAAGAATAAACCTGAGATAAAAGAGTGTATTGATTTGCACAACGATATACAATACAGCCTGCCGTATATACAATACAATAAGTTTATTGCATTAAACAGACACATGTTTATAGCAATTAAACAGTAAAAACAGAGAGTGGTATGGCATTTTGCAATAAAGCATGTGTATACGTTACTAGCAGTGTAATACTTATGATGCAAAAAGGTGTTACTTACTTACTTATTTGCATTCGATGGTGATTGCTTGGATTTGCTTGATAAAATAGTTATTACATTTCGGCATAGTCTTACAGGAATCGTTTAATTAAGTTGATCTTAAAGTTGAAGAAATTGGACAGATTAGTATGATTATCATTTTCCAACATTCTCGAATTACAATAAATAAGTTAAATAAGTTAGTTAAATATCGTCGTTTCGTTGTAGGTAAGGACACTCTTGAACCACACTTGAGTGTTATACAGGTTGTACTTGATGAAATGTACAGAAGATAAAGTCCATGCAGCAGGTATGTGACGTTGGCTTGTAGATGGTAGTTGGTTATTCAGATATTTATTGGCGAATACACAGCCATGTGTTTATTCAGATGTTTATTGAGATGTTTATTCATATAGAAGCAATGTACCGACGTGTATATGTCGTAAGGATTGTAATATTGGATTTATAATGACAAAGAAAGATAGACGTGAGCTGTGCGAGGAGCATAACTTGATGAAACGACCGAACGACCGGGTTACACCAATCCTTGAATCCAAACATGAATGGCACGTCAGAGATCAAGTGGCTATTAAAGCAGAAAGAATGTATGACAGGAAGACACAGACGAATCTGTAGTCCAGTGGTAACACGCTGGACTGGTAATAAGGGATCGCAGGTTCGATCCCCCGTCTGACCCTAATACAATTAACATTCTTTCAGATGGGACGTTAAACCGAGGTCTCGTGTCGGTGTTTTACATCGTGCGCGTAAAAGAACCAGATGAGACTATGGAAAGGGTCTCTGTCTGTACCATGCACTATCCTCCAAACATCTAAAATGACTAATCTCTTCAGGAGGCGTCGCTCATATGGGCAACCGGTAACGACGATAAATAAACGTAAACTACACACACAGGACAGGGAGACGGACACAGACATCCAATGAAGTACTTGTATGTTTCAATACGCAAAATGTTATAGCATGTCGCCGTGAAAATTTGTCCAGTTTGTTTTAGTAAAGAAAATTGGATACATTTAATATGGCAGCACATTATTCAGCGGGTAGGCTAGCGTATACATTATGTGGCATGAGAGCATATTTAGCAGGACGCGATGCAAAATAATTAGCAAGTGCTATTCCTGTTGTGCTTGACAAAGTTACTGAAAAGAATCCCGATACAACAAAACTAACGTTATGATTAGAATCTTGAGTCCCCCAGAATCGAAATAGTTTCATGTGTTTCGCGTTGAAATGCTTTCTAGCTAAACACCCACATCTTACAATGATACAACAAAAGGTTGGGACACATGGTCACTCCAAGAGGTGGATAATATACATTCCCTTATAGAAAGACAACTGCGTCGCACGGAGATTTACAGTCATGTGAGTTCAAGGACCTTGTAATATGTTAGACCAGATTGCATATTACACCAACTACAAAGGGACGACATCTATGATTATCAGGCAGCAGCCCAGCAACAGGACTTCAGGTGTTCCATTTTCGAAAGCAAAGTCCGTCTGTATCTTGTATCTGCATCTATAGCCTTCCATTCCATGTGGATTACAAGACTTCAGACTTTCAAGAAGTTGGCACATTGAAAAAGTCCCGCTCGCATGTAAATCAGCAATCTCTTACAACATGTAAACCTCTCAACAATGTTGTAACGGTATATATCGAAGATACTAGGACATATGGAGAAGTTGTGGACAGTTGGAACCAACATAAAAGGTTCTTCGTAGAGCTTTGTTGCAGATACACGACCTAAGAGTTCTGACATGTTCTTTATCCTACGACATGGTGCCCTGTTTAACCCCTGACTATCTCATCGTCATGATAGAGCAAAGACCAAACATATTCGATGTTTGAAACAATGAAGTCCAACTGTTGGAAGAAAATAATGAAGCAACAGATGTAACAAATACAACTGTATGTGTGTTTTACGTTTATTTATCGTCGCTACCGGTTGCCCATATGAGCGACGCCTCCTGAAGAGATTAGTTATTTTAGATTTTTGGAGGATAGTGCATGGTACAGACAGAGACCCATTCCAGAGTCTCCTCTGGTTCTTTTACGTGCACGGTGTAAAGCACCGACACGAGACCTCGGTTTAACGTCCCATCTGAAAGACTGTTAATTTTATTTGGGTCAGACGGGGGATCGAACCTGCGATCCCTGGATTACCAGTCCAGCGTGTTACCACTGGACTACAGATCCGTCTGTATAAACACAACTAGTACCATTATACTAATTTATTGTACAACAAGCTCTCCAATATTTGCTAATCAATATTGAGTCTGTTCCTGGAAATAATTTCTTTCATGGTTGCTAACATTTTGTCCAGACTGATTTTCTTGTTCAGAATTTTGTCCATACAGGTTTTCATGTTCAGAACTTTGAATGGTCTCAGCTTCCTTTGCACACTTCCTACCATATGATTGTGACTGCTGAATTTCCTGGACAGAATATTGGTTTTTCTGATTAGTGACACATCTCATCCATTTAGATGAACGGATGTGACGTTTTGTTATCTTTTTGATTACTTTTAGTACCGGTATATACGGCAAGATTAGAAATGTCAGCAGCACCTGATTCCAACTTCTCAAAGACTTCTGAATTATTGTATTTTAGTGTGTCAAATGCTGTGTACGGTCTCAAATCATGAGCATCTTCTTCCACTTCGCTTTCATGACTTCCTTGAGATGGTCAGTTGCAGCAAATATATGATATTTGTTATCCAGTAAGTTGATAGTACTGCTGATGTTTTGTCTCCTGCCTAATAATATTATAATTGTCCTGACCAATGTAACTTGGAGGCATTTGAATGTATTCAGCTGGTGTTTTGTAAGACCTGCTGAACTCTCCAGTTATGAAGGTTCATTTGTTCCAAATGTATTCCATTTCGTCCTATGTAAACAGTGTTCAAATGTATTTCTTGAGTACTAGTATTTATCTTTGGATTTGCGTTATCCTGTACTATCCATTATTTGGCCATCATGGATTACATTTCATCAAGTACATTTCTGAGACTATCTCGTGTGATTCTGGATCGATACCCACCTGACAAATTATCCAATGAGTAAGATTCGTTTGCTCCAAATGTGTCCCATTACAACCTACCTTTGAGATTATGGTTATTCCCGAATACTGAATAACAAATTGCATTGTTCTCCATGCTATCTCGGACGCTACTGTTGTGTGATTCTGAATCAGTAGTATTGGAGAACTCTGAACTCATTTAGTACTGCTTCTTGCAGATATGTTGCCTCCATTGATTTCCTTTTTCCGTTTTCTTCCACTCTTATACGTTTCAGCATCTGTAGTTATATGTCACCATCTTTATCACTGTAATAATCATTAACATAATCACATTTCACAAAACATTCCACTTTGTGTTCTCATAGTTCTGCATGTTAGTTCGATTTCTACATATGTTCTCTCCGTCATCTACGTTTATTTGTAACCTCTCTGAACTTTTGTCCATCACTCTTGGCTGGACCAGCTCTCCTCTCATGGTGTTTAACCTGTGTACATCGTGTCTGCAATCTGCACCCGTCCCACGGCCAAACACATTATGTGTACACAACATATTCAGTGATATTGGTATGCTTCTGCTGTGCATGTGTGGTATCTAGCCGCTGCATTTTATGAACGTGAATGTGATCCGATTCAAGCTGTCAGTGACGTGATTTATGACGTCTATTATGATGTCATTTTGGTCGTCTAACCCAGGTTACATTGGTGAGAAGTGGGCAGGCTAACCGCTGCGTTAATGTAATCGGGCCTTTTTTTTGTTTTTAAAGACCGGTGGTGGTAAGATGCCAAGTGATTCAAATGTTACAATGAGTTGGGCTTTTTATTTTATTTGTGTCCAAGAGATCAATGTTGTTCAGCCTTATTATAATAATGACATCCAGTATATATCACATACTCCACTGAGGTTACCATTTGAGTTTCCTTGCATGTGTTTTTTATTGTTTTATCGGATGTCACTGTGTATCTTGTCTTTTCTTTCCACTTACTTGTATATGTTTCATCTGTCCCTGCTTTCATTGATTAGGACAGGAAGACACCAGCTAGCAGCTACGTACAAATATTACGTAGTATTATAACAACATAGGTAATGACTTAATGTTATGACGTGCGTAAGTAGGATCTTTCAACTCTCGCAGACACGGGACTCGCAAAACTTACAATTACAAACTTTACCCATTAGAGTCCTTATAGCTTGAATTAATAGTTTTAAGATGCAAATTAATTTAGTAATACACTTAAGACATCTCCATGACTTGATAAATCATTCATGTATGACTGCATATTATGCAGTTGGTATTATCTTAATAGTTGAAGATACTCACATATTATTAAACGATGAGACTATCGTCGAGTACATGGCTGTATAAACTACATCTGAATGGACTCATTTAATATGTACTCTCTAATATATATACGTAAATGAATACTGTTAGCTGACGATATTGAGCTTCATTTAATATGTACTCTCTAATATATATACGTAAATGAATACTGTTAGCTGACGATATTGAGCTTCATTTAATATGTACTCTCTAATATATATACGTAAATGAATACTGTTAGCTGACGATATTGAGCTTCATTTAATATGTACTCTCTAATATATATACGTAGATCAATACTGTTAGCTGGCGATATTGAGCTTCATTTAATATGTACTCTCTAATATATATACGTAGATCAATACTGTTAGCTGGCGATATTGAGCTTCATTTAATATGTACTCTCTAATATATATACGTAAATGAATAATGTTAGCTGGCGATATTGAGCTTCATTTAATATGTACTCTCTAATATATATACGTAAATGAATAATGTTAGCTGGCGATATTGAGCTTCATTTAATATGTACTCTCTAATATATATACGTAAATGAATACGGTTAGCTGACGATATTGAGCTTCAATTAATATGTACTCTCTAATATATATACGTAAATGAATACTGTTAGCTGACGATATTGAGCTTAATCCTAGACCGATTGGCACAGAACACTGTTTGTTCCATTTGCATCAACATATTAGAAACATCCGGAAAATGTCATGTTACAATATATGTGGCTGTTCACTTAAGACCTAACAGTGTTTATGAGTTAGACGATTTACTTCCAGTGTATGTATGTATATATGTTTCATTAATGTCAAACCCCTTGCGGGGACCTATACATGTTTTTCCTGGGCAGGTTTAGCCGACCTAAGTGGTTAACCAGTACTAAGCAATGTGTGTGAGGTGCCTTGCTCAATGACACTACATACGTGGCCTGACCGAGTATCGAACCCGGGACCGTTCGATTCCAAATCCGACGCTCTACCACTGGATCACGGACGCCACAATTGGTCAGTATGAGTTGAAATTAAAGATCGAAAACAAACCTGTTTACTATGCTCTCATTATAGATCACCTCTTTATGCTACTAAAATTTGGGATAACAATATTTGCATAGAAAAGCCAACGGAATAGAAACTGACCCTAGACGGAGATATTAATAAAGATCAATTAAATTATTCTAGCAACAACTTTAGAGATATTCTAAATCTTTACTCCTAGTAAACAAGATGACCAATATAATTAACGAACCAACACGTGTCACAGACAATACTAGAACATTACTTGATACTTCAGAAATTTATAATTTGGGGGTTCTTGCAACTTCAGACATTAAAATAGACGTTTAGCCCTCTCCCTCATCTAAACGAAGAGTTGTCCGATTCGCGCAGTGGTTAGCGCGCTCGCTTCTCACCAATGCAATCCGGGTTCGATTCTCGGACCGGGAAGTATGTGAGATGGTATTGTGGTCGCCAGATCGGACAGGTAGGTTTTCTCCGGGTACTCCGGTTTCCTCCCACATGAATGACCACATAATTATACGCTTCCATCCGCGCCAACGAAAGTGATTAATATCAGGTGTTAAAACTTGCTTCGCAATCGTTGTAAAATAAATAACATTTAAACTTAAATGTGTTGGGCCGCGGATGCACTTCTGCCTATTTACTTATATACAACCTTTTAGATCTTGCAACTGGTGACACATAGATCTAACAGTATCAGTAAATTAACACAGTATCTTCTGATAAGCGGCTTGTATCATCAATTCTTTCAACATGGGCACAGTATAAACACACATTAGATTATAGTATTTAGTATTAATGTATATCAATCATATGTACTAGTAGCAATAACCAACATGGACATTAACTCCTATGCTCTTCGTTGTATGCTACTCGTGTTTGTTTTTCTGACATGTTTCAGTGTGTGTACCGGCCAAGGAGTGTGTACAGGTATGACACCATGCTACTGTAAATTTGAGAATGGACAATTTCTACATCTGGCAGGTCTCGCACGGACAGACGGGATACCGAGGTAAGGAACACTACACTAAGCATTTTGTACTTAATTAACCGTTAGAGTTATATGAGTCATTTCAGATCGTACAGGTAGTCGTATGAACGATAAATGAATTCGTTCGACACCCAACAAACACGCAATTAGCGCCATTCAACTCTCCTCCCCCACCCCCCTCTCTCTCTATTTATATCTGTCTCATCTCTCTCTCTATCTCTCTCTTTCTCTTTCTCTCTCTCTCTCTTTCTCTCTCTCTCTCTCTCTCCCTCCCAGGGATATGTTTGTATGTGGTCTGTAAGTGGTGTGTGTTATATGTATCTATACCATATATCTATATCACTCTCTCTCTATATATATATATATATACGGGCGTTGGGCGGGCGTCGGTCGTATGGGGCTATCGGGCGGGCAGGCGGCACGCAATTTATCTTTTTTTTTTATTGTGTTCTTTTCAGATTTGTGAATATATCGGACACACACGAGATGGTGTACTCGTGGAACCCGTGCTTCAATTTCTCTACAGGCGGCTGTGAAGACGTGGCGGTATGTACAATGAAATGTTCAAAACCACAAAATAATGCTCAATTTTGGTGACGTCATTAATGACGAGTATTGGGTATACACAAATTCAAGATGAACTACGAGTGTATGTATTGGGTTTGCTACCCCACGCTGCTAATGCATGTACATGCACTAGTTTTATTAGTAAAATAGGGAATTCAATACTAATCAAGTGTTACACAAACTAACACAACTGCTGTATGGGTTTAACCACTGTTATGTGAACGGTCGTACGTGTCTATACTTCTGACATATGTATGTATGCTACTGACTATATGTGTACAACACTGACAACTACATGTAGAACACTGAGCACTACATGTACCACATTGAGCACTACATGTACAACACTGAGCACTACATGTACAACACTGAACACTACATGTACCACACTGAGCATTACATGTACAACACTGAGCACTACATGTACCACACTGAGCACTACATACCACACTGAGCACTACATGTACCACACTGAGCACTACATGTACCACACTGAGCACTACATGTACCACACTGAGCACTACATTCCCACACTGAGCACTACATGTACCACACTGAGCACTACATGCACCACACTGAGCACTACATGTACCACACTGAGCACTACATGTACCACACTGAGCACTACATGTACCACACTGAGCACTACTGTCAACACTGAGCACTACATGTACCACACTGAGCACTACATGTACCACACTGAGCACTACATGTACCACACTGAGCACTACATGTATAACACTGAGCACTACATGTACCACACTGAGCACTACATGTATAACACTGAGCACTACATGTACCACACTGAGCACTACATGTACCACACTGAGCACTACATTCACCACACTGAGCACTACATGTACACCACTGAGCACTACATGTACACACTGAGCACTACATGTACCACACTGAGCACTACATGTACCACACTGAGCACTACATGTACCACACTGAGCACTACATGTATAACACTGAGCACTACATGTACCACACTGAGCACTACATGTACCACACTGAGCACTACATGTACCACACTGAGCACTACATGTACCACAATGAGCACTACATTCACCGACTGAGCACTACATGTACCACACTGAGCACTACATTCACCACACTGAGCACTACATGTACCACACTGAGCACTACATGTACCACACTGAGCACTACATTCACCACACTGAGCACTACATGTACAACACTGAGCACTACATGTACAACACTGAGCACTACATGTACAACACTGAGCACTACATGTACCACACTGAGCACTACATGTACAACACTGAGCACTACATGTACCACACTGAGCACTACATGTACCACACTGAGCACTACATGTACAACACTGAGCACTACATGTACCACACTGAGCACTACATGTACCACACTGAGCACTACATGTACAACACTGAGCACTACATGTACCACACTGAGCACTACATGTACCACACTGAGCACTACATGTACCACACTGAGCACTACATGTACAACACTGAGCACTACATGTACAACACTGAGCACTACATGTACCACACTGAGCACTACATGTACAACACTGAGCACTACATGTACCACACTGAACACTACATGTACAACACTGAGCACTACATGTACCACACTGAACACTACATGTACAACACTGAGCACTACATGTACCACACTGAGCACTACATGTACAACACTGAGCACTACATGCACCACACTGAGCACTACATGTACAACACGTGGTACATATACGTGTACGTGGTACATATACTTGTACGTGGTACATATACTTGTTCATGGTACATATACTTGTACGTGGTACATATACTTGTACGTGGTACATATACTTGTACGTGGTACAAATACGTGTACGTGGTACATATACTTGTACGTGGTACACATACTTGTACGTGGTACACATACTTGTACGTGGGACATATACTTGTACGTTGTACACATACTTGTACGTGGTACATATACTTGTACGTGGTACACATACTTGTACGTGGTACATATACTTGTACGTGGTACACATACTTGTACGTGGTACATATACTTGTACGTGGTACATATACTTGTACGGGGTACATATAATATACTTGTACGTGGTACATATACGTGTACGTGGTACATATACGTGTACGTGGTACATATACGTGTACATGGTACATATACTTGTACGTGGTACATATACTTGTACGTGGTACATATACGTGTACGTGGTACATATACTTGTACATGGTACATATACGTGTACGTCGTACATATACTTGTACATGGTACATATACTTGTACGTGGTACATATACGTGTACGTGGTACATATACGTGTACGTGGTACATATACTTGTACGTGGTACACATACTTGTACGTGGTACATATACTTGTACGTTGTACACATACTTGTACGTGGTAAATATACTTGTACGTTGTACACATACTTGTACGTGGTACATATACTTGTTCGTGGTAAATATATTTGTACGTGGTACATATACTTGTACGGGGTACATACACTTGTACGTGGTACATATACTTGTACGTGGTACATATACTTGTACGTGGTACATATACTTGTACGTGGTACAAATACGTGTACGTGGTACATATACTTGTACGTGGTACACATACTTGTACGTGGTACACATACTTGTACGTGGGACATATACTTGTACGTTGTACACATACTTGTACGTGGTACATATACTTGTACGTGGTACACATACTTGTACGTGGTACATATACTTGTACGTGGTACACATACTTGTACGTGGTACATATACTTGTACGTGGTACATATACTTGTACGGGGTACATATAATATACTTGTACGTGGTACATATACGTGTACGTGGTACATATACGTGTACGTGGTACATATACGTGTACATGGTACATATACTTGTACGTGGTACATATACTTGTACGTGGTACATATACGTGTACGTGGTACATATACTTGTACATGGTACATATACGTGTACGTCGTACATATACTTGTACATGGTACATATACTTGTACGTGGTACATATACGTGTACGTGGTACATATACGTGTACGTGGTACATATACTTGTACGTGGTACACATACTTGTACGTGGTACATATACTTGTACGTTGTACACATACTTGTACGTGGTAAATATACTTGTACGTTGTACACATACTTGTACGTGGTACATATACTTGTTCGTGGTAAATATATTTGTACGTGGTACATATACTTGTACGGGGTACATACACTTGTACGTGGTACATATACTTGTACGTGTACACATACTTGTACGTGGTACACATACTTGTACGTGGTACCTATACTTATACGAGGAACATATACCTGTACGTTGTACCTATACTTGTACGTGGTACATATACTTGTACGTGGTACATATACTTGTACGTGGTACATATACTTGTACGTGGTACACATACTTGTACGTGGTACACATACTTGTACGTGGTACACATACTTGTACGTGGTACATATACTTGTACGGGGTATATATACGTGTACGTGGTACATATACGTGTACGTGGTACATATACTTGTACATGGTACATATACTTGTACGTGGTACATATACTTGTACATGGTACATATACTTGTACGTGGTACATATACGTGTACGTGGTACATATACGTGTACGAGGTACATATACTTGTACGTGGTACACATACTTGTACGTGGTACACATACTTGTACGTGGAACATATACTTGTACGTTGTACACATACTTGTACGTGGTACATATACTTGTACGTGGTACACATACTTGTACGTGGTACATATACGTGTACGTGGTACACATACTTGTACGTGGTACATATACTTGTACGTGGTACATATACGTGTACGTGATACATATACGTGTACATGGTACATATACTTGTACGTGGTACATATACTTGTACATGGTACATATACTTGTACGTGGTACATATATGTGTACGTGGTACATATACGTGTACGTGGTACATATACTTGTACGTGGTACACATACTTGTACGTGGTACATATACTTGTACGTTGTACACATACTTGTACGTGGTAAATATACTTGTATGTTGTACACATACTTGTACGTGGTACATATACTTGTTCGTGGTACATATACTTGTACGTGGTACATATACGTGTACGGGGTACATACACGTGTACGTGGTACATATACTTGTACGTGGTACATATACTTGTACGTGGTACATATACTTGTACGTGGTACCTATACTTATACGAGGTACATATACCTGTACGTTGTACCTATGCTTGTACTTTGTACATATACTTGTTCATGGTACATATACTTATACGAGGTACATATACCTGTACGTGGTACCTATACTTGTACGTGGTACATATACTTGTACGTGGTACATATACGTGTACGTGGTACATATACTTGTTCATGGTACATATACTTGTACATGGTACATCTACTTGTTCGTGGTACATATACTTGGACGGGGTACATATACTTGTACGAGGTACATATACTTATACGGGGTACATATACTTGTTCGTGGTACATAAACTTGTACATGGTACATATACTTGTACGTTGTACATATACTTGCACGTGGTACATATACTTGTACGTTGTACACATACTTGTTATTGGTACATATACTTGTACTGGGTGCATATACTTGTACGTGGTACATATACTTGTACCTGGTACATATACTTGTACGTGGTACATATACTTGTATGTAGTACATATACTTGTACCTGGTACACATACTTGTACGTGGTACATATACTTGTACGTGGTACACATACTTGTACGTGGTACATATACTTGTACGTGGTACATATACTTGTACGGGGTACATATACTTACTTGTACATGGTACATATACTTGTACGTGGTACATCTACTAGTACGTGGTACATATACTTGTACGTGTTACATATACCTGTTTGTGGTACATATACGTGTTTGTGGTACATATACTTGTACGGGGTACATATACATGTACGTAGAACATATACCTGTTTGTGGTACATATACTTGTACGGGGTACACATACTTGTACGTAGTACATATACCTGTTTGTGGTACATATACTTGTACGTGGTACATTTACTTGTACGGAGTACATATACTTGTACGGGGTAAAAATACTTGTGCGTGGTACATATACTTGTACGTGGTACATATACTTGTTCGTGGTACATATACGTGTACGTGGTACATATACTTATATGTGGTACATATACTTATATGTAGTACATATAATTGTTCGTGGTACATATACTTGTAAGCGGTACATATACGTGTACGTGGTACATATACTTATACGTGTTACATATACTTGTACGGGGTACATATACGTGTACGTGGTACATATACTTGTACATGGTACATATACTTGTATGTTGTACATATAATTGTACGTTGTACATATACTTGTATGTTGTACATATACTTGTACGTGGTACATATACTTGTACGGGGTACATATACTTGTACGGGTTACATATACTTGTGCGTAGTACATATACTTGTACGTGGTACATATACTTGTACGTGGTACATATACTTGTACGGGGTACATATACTTCTACGTGGTACATATACTTGTACGTGGTACATATACATGTACGTGGTACATATACTTGTACGTGGTACATATACTTCTACGTGGTACATATACTTGTACGTGGTACATATACGTGTACGTGGTACATATACTTGTACGTGGTAAATATACTTGTACGTGGTACACATACTTGTACGTGGTACATAAACGTGTACGTGGTACATATAATTGTTCGTGGTACATATACGTGTACGTGGTACATATACTTATATGTGGTACATATAATTGTTCGTGGTACATATACTTGTAAGCGGTACATATATTGTACGTGGTACATATACTTATACGTTGTACATATACTTGTACGTGGTACATATACTTATACGTAGTACATATACTTGTACGGGGTACATATACGTGTAGGTGGTACATATACTTGTACATGGTACATATACTTGTACGTGATACATATACTTGTTCGTGGTACATATACTTGTACGTTGTACCTATGCTTGTACTTTGTACATATACTTGTTCATCGTACATATACTTATACGAGGTACATATACCTGTACGTGGTACCTATACTTGTACGTGGTACATATACTTGTACGTGGTACATATACGTGTACGTGGTACATATACTTGTTCATGGTACATATACTTGTACGTGGTACATCTACTTGTTCGTGGTACATATACTTGGACGGGGTACATATACTTGTACGAGGTACATATACTTATACGGGGTACATATACTTGTTCGTGGTACATATACTTGTACATGGTACATATACTTGTACGTTGTACATATACTTGCACGTGGTACATATACTTGTACGTTGTACACATACTTGTTCTTGGTACATATACTTGTACTGGGTACATATACTTGTACGTGGTACATATACTTGTACCTGGTACATATACTTGTACGTGGTACATATACTTGTACGTGGTACATATACGTGTATGTGGTACATATACTTGTACGTGGTACATCTACTAGTACGTGGTACATATACTTGTACGTGTTACATATACCTGTTTGTGGTACATATACGTGTTTGTGGTACATATACTTGTACGGGGTACACATACTTGTACGTAGTACATATACCTGTTTGTGGTACATATACTTGTACGTGGTACATTTACTTGTACGGGGTAAAAATACTTGTGCGTGGTACATATACTTGTACGTGGTACATATACTTGTTCGTGGTACATATACGTGTACGTGGTACATATACTTATATGTGGTACATATACTTATATGTAGTACATATAATTGTTCGTGGTACATATACTTGTAAGCGGTACATATACTTGTACGTGGTACATATACTTATACGTGTTACATATACTTGTACGTGGTACATACACTTATACTGGGTACATATACTTGTACGGGGTACATATACGTGTACGTGGTACATATACTTGTACATGGTACATATACTTGTATGTTGTACATATAATTGTACGTTGTACATATACTTGTATGTTGTACATATACTTGTACGTGGTACATATACTTGTACGGGTACATATACTTGTACGGGGTACATATACTTGTGCGTGGTACATATACTTGTACGTAGTACATATACTTGTACGTGGTACATATACTTGTACGGGGTACATACACTTCTACGTGGTACATATACTTGTACGTGGTACATATACATGTACGTGGTACATATACTTGTACGTGGTACATATACTTCTACGTGGTACATATACTTGTACGTGGTACATATACGTGTACGTGGTACATATACTTGTACGTGGTAAATATACTTGTACGTGGTACACATACTTGTACGTAGTACATAAACGTGTACGTGGTACATATACTTGTTCGTGGTACATATACGTGTACGTGGTACATATACTTATATGTGGTACATATAATTGTTCGTGGTACATATACTTGTACGCGGTACATATACTTGTACGTGGTACATATACTTGTACGTGGTACATATACTTGTACGGGGTACATATACGTGTAGGTGGTACCTATACTTGTACATGGTACATATACTTGTACGTGGTACATATACTTGTTCGTGGTACATATACTTGTATGTGTACATATACTTTTACGTGGTACATATACTTGTACATGGTACATATACTTGTACGGGGTACATATACTTGTACATGGTACATATACTTGTATGTTGTACATATACATGTACGTGGTACATATACTTGTACGTGGTACATGTACTTGTTCGTGGTACATATACTTGTACGTGGTACATATACTTGTTCGTGGTACATATACTTGTACGTGGTACATATACTTGTACGGGGTACATATACTTGTTCGTGGTACATATACTTGTACGTGGTACATATACTTGTACGTTGTACATATACTTGACGTGGTACATATACTTGTACGTGTACTATACTTGTACGTGGTACATATTGTGGTACATATACTTGTACGGGGTACATATACTTGTACGTGGTACATATACTTGTACGTGGTACATATACTTGTTCGTGGTACATATACTTGTACGTGGTACATATACTTGTACGTGGTACATATACTTGTACGTGGTACATATACGTGTACGTGGTACATATACTTGTTGGGGTACATATACTTGTACGTGGTACATATACTTGTACGTGGTACATATACTTGTACGTGGTACATATACTTGTACGTTGTACATATACTTGTACGGGGTACATATACTTGTACTTGGTACATATACTTGTACGTGGTACCTATGCTTGTACGTGGTACATATAATTGTTCGTGGTACATATACTTGTTCGTGGTACATATACGTGTTCGTGGTACATATACTTGTACGGGGTACATATACTTGTACGTGGTACATATACTTGTACGTGGTACATATACTTGTACGTGGTACATATACTTGTACGGGGTACATATACTTGTACGGGGTACATATACTTGTACGTGGTACATATACTTGTACGTGGTACATATACTTGTTCGTGGTACATATACTTGTACGTGGTACATATACTTGTACGTGGTACATATACTTGTACGTGGTACATATACTTGTACGTGGTACATATACTTGTACGTGGTACATATACTTGTACTGGGTACCTATACGTGTACGTGGTACATATACTTGTACGTGGTACATATACTTGTACGTGGTACATATACTTGTACGTGGTACATATACTTGTACGTGGTACATATACTTGTACGTGGTACATATACGTGTACGTGGTACATATACTTGTTCGTGGTACATATACGTGTAAGTGGTACATATACTTATATGTGGTACATATAATTGTTCGTGGTACATATACTTGTAAGCGGTACATATACTTGTACGTGGTACATATACTTATACATGGTACATATACTTGTACGTGGTACATATACTTATACGGGGTACATATACTTGTACGGGGTACATATACGTGTAGGTGGTACATATACTTGTACATGGTACATATACTTGTTCGTGGTACATATACTTGTATTTTGTACATATACTTTTACGTGGTACATATACTTATACATGGTACATATACTTGTACGGGGTACATATACTTGTACATGGTACATATACTTGTATGTTGTACATATACATGTACGTGGTACATATACTTGTACGTGGTACATGTACTTGTTCGTGGTACATATACTTGTACGTGGTACATATACTTGTTCGTGGTACATATACTTGTACGTGGTACATATACTTGTACGGGGTACATATACTTGTTCGTGGTACATATACTTGTACGTGGTACATATACTTGTACGTGGTACATATACTTGTACGTGGTACATATACTTGTACGTGGTACATATACTTGTACGTGGTACATATACTTGTTCGTGGTACATATACTTATACATGGTACATATACTTGTACGTTGTACATATACTTGCACGTGGTACATATACTTGTACGTTGTACCTATACTTGTACGTGGTACATATACGTGTTCGTGGTACATATACTTGTACGGGGTACATATACTTGTATGTTGTACATATACTTGTACGTGGTACATATACTTGTTCGTGGTACATATACTTGTACGTGGTACATATACTTGTACGTGGTACATATACTTGTACGTGGTACATATACTTGTACGTGGTACATATACTTGTACGTGGTACATATACGTGTACGTGGTACATATACTTGTTGGGGTACATATACGTGTACGTAGTACATATACTTGTACGTGGTACATATACTAGTACGGTGTACATATACTTGTTCATGGTACATATACTTGTACGTGGTACATATACTTGTACGTGGTACATATACTTGTACGTGTTACACATACTTGTACATGGTACATATACTTGTACGTGGTACATATACTTGTACGTGGTACATATACTTGTACGTGGTACATATACGTGTACGTGGTACATTTACTTGTACGTGGTACACATACGTGTACATGGTACATATACGTGTACGAGGTACATATACTTGTTGGGGTACATATACGTGTAAGTGGTACATATACTTGTACGTGGTACATATACTAGTACATTGTACATATACTAGGACGTTGCACTTATACTTGTACGGGGTACATATACTTGTATGTGGTACATATACCTGTACGTTGTACAAATACTTGTACGTGGTACATATACTTGTTGGGGGTACATATACTTGTACGTGGTACATATACTTGTACGTGGTACATATACTTGTACGTGGTACATATACTTGTACGTGGTACATATACTTGTACGTGGTACATATACTTGTACATGGTACATATACTTGTACGTTGTACACACACTTGTACGGGGTACATATACTTGTACGTGGTACATATACGTGTACGTGGTACATATACTTATACGTGGTACATATACTTGTACGGGGTACATATACTTGTATGTTGTACATATACTTGTACGTGGTACCTATACTTGTTCGTGGTACATATACTTGTTCATGGTACCTATACTTGTACAGGGTACATATACTTGTACGTGGTACATTTACTTGTTCGTGGTACCTATACTTGTTCGTGGTACATATACTTATATGTGGTACATATAATTGTTCGTGGTACATATACTTGTAAGCGGTACATATACTTGTACGTGGTACATATACTTATACATGGTACATATACTTGTACGTGGTACATATACTTATACGGGGTACATATACTTGTACGGGGTACATATACGTGTAGGTGGTACATATACTTGTACATGGTACATAAACTTGTTCGTGGTACATATACTTGTATTTTGTACATATACTTTTACGTGGTACATATACTTATACATGGTACATATACTTGTACGGGGTACATATACTTGTACATGGTACATATACTTGTATGTTGTACATATACATGTACGTGGTACATATACTTGTACGTGGTACATGTACTTGTTCGTGGTACATATACTTGTACGTGGTACATATACTTGTTCGTGGTACATATACTTGTACGGGGTACATATACTTGTACATGGTACATATACTTGTATGTTGTACATATACATGTACGTGGTACATATACTTGTACGTGGTACATGTACTTGTTCGTGGTACATATACTTGTACGTGGTACATATACTTGTTCGTGGTACATATACTTGTACGTGGTACATATACTTGTACGGGGTACATATACTTGTTCGTGGTACATATTCTTGTATGTGGTACATATACTTGTACGTGGTACATATACTTGTTCGTGGTACATATACTTGTACGTTGTACCTATGCTTGTACTTTGTACATAAACTTGTTCATGGTACATATACTTATACGAGGTACATATACCTGTACGTGGTACCTATACTTGTACGTGGTACATATATTTGTACGTGGTACATATACGTGTACGTGGTACATATACTTGTTCATGGTACATATACTTGTACGTGGTACATCTACTTGTTCGTGGTACATATACTTGGACAGGGTACATATACTTGTACGAGGTACATATACTTATACGGGGTACATATACTTGTTCGTGGTACATATACTTGTACATGGTACATATACTTGTACGTTGTACATATACTTGCACGTGGTACATATACTTGTACGTTGTACACATACTTGTTCTTGGTACATATACTTGTACGTGGTACATATACTTGTACGTGGTACATATACTTGTACCTGGTACATATACTTGTACGTGGTACATATACTTGTACGTGTTACATATACCTGTTTGTGGTACATATACGTGTTTGTGGTACATATACTTGTACGGGGTACATATACATGTACGTAGTACATATACCTGTTTGTGGTACATATACTTGTACGGGGTACACATACTTGTACGTAGTACATATACCTGTTTGTGGTACATATACTTGTACGTGGTACATTTACTTGTACGGGGTAAAAATACTTGTGCGTGGTACATATACGTGTACGTGGTACATATACTTGTTCGTGGTACATATACGTGTACGTGGTACATATAATTATATGTGGTACATATACTTATATGTAGTACATATAATTGTTCGTGGTACATATACTTGTAAGCGGTACATATACTTGTACGTGGTACATATACTTATACATGTTACATATACTTGTACGTGGTACATACACTTATACTGGGTACATATACTTGTACGGGGTACATATACGTGTACGTGGTACATATACTTGTACATGGTACATATACTTGTATGTTGTACATATAATTGTACGTTGTACATATACTTGTATGTTGTACATATACTTGTACGTGGTACATATACTTGTACGGGGTACATATACTTGTACGGGGTACATATACTTGTGCGTGGTACATATACTTGTACGTGGTACATATACTTGTACGTGGTACATATACTTGTACGGGGTACATACACTTCTACGTGGTACATATACTTGTACGTGGTACATATACTTGTACGTGGTACATATACTTCTACGTGGTACATATACTTGTACGTGGTACAAATACGTGTACGTGGTACATATACTTGTACGTGGTAAATATACTTGTACGTGGTACACATACTTGTACGTGGTACATAAACGTGTACGTGGTACATATACTTGTTCGTGGTACATATACGTGTACGTGGTACATATACTTATATGTGGTACAGATAATTGTTCGTGGTACATATACTTGTAAGCGGTACATATACTTGTACGTGGTACATATACTTATACGTGGTACATATACTTGTACGTGGTACATATACTTATACGTGGTACATATACTTGTACGGGGTACATATACGTGTAGGTGGTACCTATACTTGTACATGGTACATATACTTGTACGTGGTACATATACTTGTTCGTGGTACATATACTTGTATGTTGTACATATACTTTTACATGGTACATATACTTATACATGGTACATATACTTGTACGGGGTACATATACTTGTACATGGTACATATACTTGTATGTTGTACATATACATGTACGTGGTACATATAGTTGTACGTGGTACATGTACTTGTTCGTGGTACATATACTTGTACGTGGTACATATACTTGTTCGTGGTACATATACTTGTACGTGGTACATATACTTGTACGGGGTACATATACTTGTTCGTGGTACATATACTTGTACATGGTACATATACTTGTACGTTGTAAATATATACTTGCACGTGGTACATATACTTGTACGTTGTACCTATACTTGTACGTGGTGCATATTCGTGTTCGTGGTACATATACTTGTACGGGGTACATATACTTGTATGTTGTACATATACTTGTACGTGGTACATATACTTGTTCGTAGTACATATACTTGTACGTGGTACATATACTTGTACGTGGTACATATACTTGTACGTGGTTCATATACGTGTATGTGGTACATATACTTGTTGGGGTACATATACGTGTACGTAGTACATATACTTGTACGTGGTACATATACGTGTACGTGGTACATTTACTTGTACGTAGTACACATACTTGTACATGGTACATATACTTGTACGTGGTACATATACTTGTTGGGGTACATATACGTGTACGAGGTACATATACTTGTTGGGGTACATATACGTGTACGTGGTACATATACTTGTACGTGGTACATATACTTGTTCATGGTACATATACTTATACGAGGTACATATACTTGTACGTGGTAAATATACTTATACGAGGTACATATACCTGTACGTTGTACCTATACGTGTACGTGGTACATATACTTGTTCATGGTACATATACTTGTACATGGTACATCTACTTGTTCGTGGTACATATACTTGTACGGGGTACATATACTTGTACGAGGTACATATACTTATACGGGGTACATATACTTGTACGGGGCACATATACTTGTAAGTGGTACATATACTAGTACGTGGTACATATACTTGTAAGTGGTACATATACTTGTTAATGGTACATATACTTGTTCGTGGTACATATACTTTTACGTGGTACATATACTTGTACGTGGTACATATACTTGTTCGTGGTAAATATACTTGTACGTGGTACATATACTTGTACGTTGTAAATATACTTGTACGGTGTACATATACTTGTACGTGGTACATATACTTGTACGTGGTACATATACTTGTACGTGGTACATATACTTGTTCGTGGTACATATACTTGTACATGGTATATATACTTGTACGTGGTACATATACTTGCACGTGGTACATATACTTGTACGTTGTACATATACTTGCACGTGGTACATATACTTGTTCGTGGTACATATACTTGTACATGGTACATATACTTGTACGTTGTACATATACTTGCACGTGGTACATATACTTGTACGTGGTACACATACTTGTTCTTGGTACATATACTTGTATTGGGTACATATACTTGTACGTGGTACATATACTTGTACCTGGTACATATACTTGTACGTGGTACATATACTTGTATGTTGTACATATACTTGTACGGGGTACATATACTTGTACTTGGTACAAATACTTGTACGTGGTACCTATGCTTGTACGTGGTACATATACTTGTTCCTGGTACATATACGTGTACATGGTACATCTACTTGTACGTGGTACATATACTTGCACGTGGTACATATACTTGTACGTGGTACATATACGTGTACGTGGTACATATACTTGTACGGGGTACATATACTTGTACGGGGTACATATACTTGTACGTGGTACATATACTTGTACGTGGTACATATACTTGTACGTGGTACATATACTTATACGGGGTACATATACTTGTACGGAGTACATATACGTGTAGGTGGTACATATACTTGTACATGGTACATATACTTGTTCGTGGTACATATACTTGTATGTTGTACATATACTTTTACGTGGTACATATACTTATACATGGTACATATACTTGTACGGGGTACATATACTTGTACATGGTACATATACTTGTATGTTGTACATATACTTGTACGTGGTACATATACTTGTACGTGGTACATATACTTGTTCGTGGTACATATACTTGTACGTGGTACATATACTTGTTCGTGGTACATATACTTGTACGTGGTACATATACTTGTACGGGGTACATATACTTGTTCGTGGTACATATACTTGTACGTGGTACATATACTTGTACGTGGTACATATACTTGTACGTGGTACATATACTTGTACGTGGTACATATACTTGTACGTGGTACATATACTTGTTCGTGGTACATATACTTGTACGTGGTACATATACTTGTACGTGGTACATATACTTGTACGTGGTACATATACTTGTACGTTGTACCTATACTTGTACGTGGTACATATACGTGTTCGTGGTACATATACTTGTACGGGGTACATATACTTGTACGTTGTACATATACTTGTACGTGGTACATATACTTGTTCGTGGTACATATACTTGTACGTGGTACATATACTTGTACGTGGTACATATACTTGTACGTGGTACATATACTTGTACGTGGTACATATACTTGTACGTGGTACATATACGTGTACGTGGTACATATACTTGTTGGGGTACATATACGTGTACGTAGTACATATACTTGTACGTGGTACATATACTAGTACGGTGTACATATACTTGTTCATGGTACATATACTTGTACGTGGTACATATACTTGTACGTGGTACATATACTTGTACGTGTTACACATACTTGTACATGGTACATATACTTGTACGTGGTACATATACTTGTACGTGGTACATATACTTGTACGTGGTACATATACGTGTACGTGGTACATTTACTTGTACGTGGTACACATACGTGTACATGGTACATATACGTGTACGAGGTACATATACTTGTTGGGGTACATATACGTGTAAGTGGTACATATACTTGTACGTGGTACATATACTAGTACATTGTACATATACTAGGACGTTGCACTTATACTTGTACGGGGTACATATACTTGTATGTGTACATATACCTGTACGTTGTACAAATACTTGTACGTGGTACATATACGTGTTGGGGGTACATATACTTGTACGTGGTACATATACTTGTACGTGGTACATATACTTGTACGTGGTACATATACTTGTACGTGGTACATATACTTGTACGTGGTACATATACTTGTACGTGGTACATATACTTGTACGTGGTACATATACTTGTACGGGGTACATATACTTGTACGTGGTACATATACTTGTACGTGGTACATATACTTGTACGTGGTACATATACTTGTACGGGGTACATATACTTGTACGTTGTACATATACTTGTACGTGGTACATATACTTGTTCGTGGTACATATACTTGTTCATGGTACCTATACTTGTACAGGGTACATATACTTGTACGTGGTACATTTACTTGTTCGTGGTACCTATACTTGTTCGTGGTACATATACTTTAGTGGTACATATATTGTCGTGGTACATATACTTGTACGGGTACATATACTTGTACGTGGTACATATACTTGTACGTGGTACATATACTTGTACGTGGTACATATACTTGTACGGGGTACATATACTTGTACGTGGTACATATACGTGTACGTGGTACATATACTTGTACGTGGTACATATACTTGTTCGTGGTACATATACTTGTTCATGGTACCTATACTTGTACGGGGTACATATACTTGTACGTGGTACATATACTTGTTCGTGGTACCTATACTTGTTCGTGGTACATATACTTGTTCATGGTACCTATACTTGTACGGGGTACATATACTTGTACGTGGTACATATACTTGTACGTGGTACATATACTTGTACGTGGTACATATACTTGTACGTGGTACATATACTTGTACGTGGTACATATACTTGTACGTGGTACATATACTTGTACGTGGTACATATACTTGTACGTGGTACATATACTTGTACGTGGTACATATACTTGTTCGTGGTACATATACTTGTACGTGGTACATATACTTGTACGTGGTACATATACTTGTACGTGGTACATATACTTGTACGTGGTACATATACTTGTACGTGGTACATATACTTGTACGTGGTACATATACTTGTACGTGGTACATATACTTGTACGTGGTACATATACTTGTACGTGGTACATATACTTGTACGTGGTACATATACTTGTACGTGGTACATATACTTGTACGTGGTACATATACTTGTACGTGGTACATATACTTGTACGTGGTACATATACTTGTACGTGGTACATATACTTGTACGTGGTACATATACTTGTACGTGGTACATATACTTGTACGTGGTACATATACTTGTACGTGGTACATATACTTGTACGTGGTACATATACTTGTACGTGGTACATATACTTGTACGTGGTACATATACTTGTACGTGGTACATATACTTGTACGTGGTACATATACTTGTACGGGGTACATATACTTGTACGTGGTACATATACTTGTACGTGGTACATATACTTGTACGTGGTACATATACTTGTACGTGGTACATATACTTGTACGGGGTACATATACTTGTACGTGGTACATATACTTGTACGTGGTACATTACTTGTACGTGGTACATATACTACGGGTACATATACTTGTACGTGGTACATATACTTGTACGTGGTACATTTTTACATATACTTGTACGTGGTACATATACTTGTACGTGGTACATATACTTGTACGTGGTACATATACTTGTACCTGGTACATATACTTGTACATGGTACATATACTTGTACGTTGTACACATACTTGTACGGGGTACATATACTTGTACGTGGTACATATACGTGTACGTGGTACATATACTTATACGTGGTACATATACTTGTACGTGGTACCTATACGTGTACGTGGTACATATACGTGTTCATAGTACCTATACTTGTACGTGGTACATATACTTGTACGTGGTACATTTACATTTTCGTGGTACCTATACTTGTTCGTGGTACATATACTTGTTCATGGTACCTATACTTGTACAGGGTACATATACTTGTACGTGGTACATTTACTTGTTCGTGGTACCTATACTTGTTCGTGGTACATATACTTGTTTATGGTACCTATACTTGTACGGGGTACCTATACTTGTACGTGGTACATATACTTGTACATTGTACACATACTTGTACGTGGTACATATACGTGTACGTGGTACATATACGTGTACGTTGTACACATACTTGTACGTGGTACATATACTAGTACGTGGTACATATACTTGTACGTGGTACATATACTTGTACGTGGTACATATACTTGTTCGTGGTACATATACTTGTACGTGGTACATATACTTGTTCGTGGTACATATACTTGTACGTGGTACATATACTTGTACGGGGTACATATACTTGTACGTTGTACATATACTTGTACGGGGTACATATACTTGTTCATGGTACCTATACTTGTACAGGGTACATATACTTGTACGTGGTACATTTACTTGTTCGTGGTACCTATACTTGTTCGTGGTACATATACTTGTTTATGGTACCTATACTTGTACGGGGTACCTATACTTGTACGTGGTACATATACTTGTACATTGTACACATACTTGTACGTGGTACATATACGTGTACGTGGTACATATACGTGTACGTTGTACACATACTTGTACGTGGTACATATACTTGTACGTGGTACATATACTTGTACGTGGTACATATACTTGTACGTGGTACATATACTTGTTCGTGGTACATATACTTGTACGTGGTACATATACTTGTTCGTGGTACATATACTTGTACGTGGTACATATACTTGTACGGGGTACATATACTTGTACGTTGTACATATACTTGTACGGGGTACATATACTTGTTCGTGGTACATATACTTGTTCGTAGTACATATACTTGTTCCTGGTACATATACTTGTACGTGGTACATATACTTGTACGTGGTACATATACTTGTACGTGGTACATATACTTGTACGTGGTACATATACTTGTACGTGGTACCTATACTTGTACGGGGTACATATACGTGTACGTGGTACATATACTTGTTCGTGGTACATATACTTGTTCCTGGTACATATACTTGTACGTGGTACATATATTGGTACGTGGTACATATACTTGTACGTGGTACATATACGTGTACCTGGTACATATACTTGTACGTGGTACATATACTTGTACGTGGTACATATACTTGTACGTGTTACATATACTTGTACGTGGTACATATACTTGTTCGTAGTACATATACTTGTACGGGGTATATATACTTGTACGGGGTACATATACATGTACGTGGTACATATACGTGTACGAGGTACCTATACTTGTACGGGGTACATATACTTGTACGTGGTACATATACTTGTTCGTGGTATATATACTTTTACGTGGTACATATACTTGTTCGTGGTACCTATACTTGTACGGGGTACATATACGTGTACGTGGTACATATACTTGTACGTGGTACATTTACTTGTACGTGGTACATATAATTGTTCGTGGTACATATACTTGTACGTGGTACATATACTTGTACTGGGTACATATACTTGTTCGTGGTACATATACGTGTTCATGGTACCTATACTTGTACGTGGTACATATACTTGTACGTGTTACATTTACTTTTTCGTGGTACATATACTTGTTCGTGGTACATATACTTGTTCATGGTACCTATACTTGTACAGGGTACATATACTTGTACGTGGTACATTTACTTGTTCGTGGTACCTATACTTGTTCGTGGTACATATACTTGTTTATGGTACCTATACTTGTACGGGGTACCTATACGTGTACGAGGTACCTATACTTATACGTGGTACATATACTTGTACGTGGTACATATACGTGTACGTGGTACATATACGTGTTCATGGTACCTATACTTGTACGTGGTACATATACTTGTACGTGGTACATTTACTTTTTCGTGGTACCTATACTTGTTCGTGGTACATATACTTGTTCATGGTACCTATACTTGTACAGGGTACATATACTTGTACGTGGTACATTTACTTGTTCGTGGTACCTATACTTGTCTGGTACATATATTGTGGTACATATACTTGTACGGGGTACATATACTTGTACGTGGTACATATACTTGTACGGGGTACATATACTTGTACGTGGTACATATACTTGTACGTGGTACATATACTTGTACGTGGTACATATACTTGTACGTGGTACATATACTTGTACGTGGTACATATACTTGTACGTGGTACATATACTTGTACGTGGTACATATACTTGTACGTGGTACATATACTTGTACGTGGTACATATACTTGTACGTGGTACATATACTTGTACGTGGTACATATACTTGTAGGGGTACATATACTTGTACGTGGTACATATACTTGTACGTGGTACATATACTTGTACGTGGTACATATACTTGTTACATATACTGTAGTGGTACATATACTTGTACGTGGTACATATACTTGTACGGGTACATATACTTGTACGTGGTACATATACTTGTACGGGGTACATATACTTGTACGTGGTACATATACTTGTACGTTGTACATATACTTGTACGTGGTACATATACTTGTACGGGGTACATATACTTGTACGTGGTACATATACTTGTACGTGGTACATATACTTGTACGTGGTACATATACTTGTACGTGGTACATATACTTGTACGTGGTACATATACTTGTACGTGGTACCTATACTTGTTCGTGGTACATATACTTGTTCATGGTACCTATACTTGTACGTGGTACATATACTTGTACGTGGTACATATACTTGTTCGTGGTACATATACTTGTTCGTGGTACATATACTTGTATGTGGTACATATAATTGTTCGTGGTACATATACTTGTAAGCGGTACATATACTTGTACGTGGTACATATACTTGTACATGGTACATATACTTGTACGTGGTACATATACTTGTACGGGGTACATATACTTGTACGGGGTACATATACGTGTACGTGGTACATATACTTGTACGTGGTACATATACTTGTTCGTGGTACATATACTTGTATCGTGGTACATATACTTGTACGTGGTACATATACTTGTACGGGGTACATATACTTGTACATGGTACATATACTTGTATGTTGTACATATACTTGTACGTGGTACATATACTTGTACGTGGTACATATACTTGTTCGTGGTACATATACTTGTACGTGGTACATATACTTGTTCGTGGTACATATACTTGTACGGGGTACATATACTTGTACGTGGTACATATACTTGTACGTGGTACATATACTTGTACGTGGTACATATACTTGTACGTGGTACATATACTTGTTCGTGGTACATATACTTGTACGTGGTACATATACTTGTGTGGTATTTGTACGTGGTACATATACTTGTACGGGGGTACATATACTGTACGTGGTACATATACTTGTAGTGGTACATATACTTGTACGTGGTACATATACTTGTACGTGGTACATATACTTGTACTGGGTACATATACTTGTACGTGGTACATATACTTGTACGTGGTACATATACTTGTACGTGGTACATATACTTGTATGTGGTACATATACTTGTACGTGGTACATATACTGTACGTGGTACATATACTTGTACGTGGTACATATACTTGTACGTGGTACATATACTTGTACGTGGTACATATACTTGTACGTGGTACATATACTTGTACGTGGTACATATACTTGTACGTGGTACATATACTTGTACGTGGTACATATACTTGTACGTGGTACATATACTTGTACGTGGTACATATACTTGTACGGGGTACATATAATTGTACGGGGTACATATACTTGTACGTGGTACATTTATGTGTTCGTGGTACATATACTTGTACGTGGTACATATACTTGTACGTGGTACATATACTTGTACGTGGTACATATACTTGTACGTGGTACATATACTTGTACGTGGTACATATACTTGTACGGGGTACATATACTTGTACGGGGTACATTACTTGTACGGGGTACATATACTTGTACGTGGTCATATACTTGTCGTGTACATATACTTGTACGTGGTACATATATTGTACGTGGTACATTTGTTCGGACTATACTTGTGTGGTCATATACTTGTACGTGGTACATAACTTGCGTGGTACATATACTAGTACGGGTACATATACTTGTACTATACTTGTACGTGGTACATATACTTGTACGTGGTACATATACTTGTACGTGGTACATATACTTGTACGTGGTACATATACTTGTACGTGGTACATATACTTGTACGTGGTACATATACTTGTACGTGGTACATATACTTGTACGTGGTACATATACTTGTACGTGGTACATATACTTGTACGTGGTACATATACTTGTACGTGGTACATATACTTGTACGGGGTACATATACTTGTACGTGGTACATATACTTGTTCGTGGTACATATACTTGTACGTGGTACATATACGTGTACGTGGTACATATACTTGTTCCTGGTACATATACTTGTACGTGGTACATAT
>CM026394.1:48443447-48595370 GCA_014843695.1 Archivesica marissinica
GGACATAGGCCTATATATAGGCAATCAGTAACCATTATATAACTAACTAGCTGGCGGCTCACCAACCGGACATAGGCCTATATATAGGCAATCAGTAACCATTATATAACTAGCTGGCGGCTCACCAACCGGACATAGGCATATATATAGGCAATCAGTAACCATTATATAACTAGCTGGCGGCTCACCAACCGGACATAGGCCTATATATAGGCAATCAGTAACCATTATATAACTAGCTGGCGGCTCACCAACCGGACATAGGCCTATATATAGGCAATCAGTAACCATTATATAACTAGCTGGCGGCTCACCAACCGGACATAGGCTATATATATAGGCAATCAGTAACCATTATATAACTAGCTGGCGGCTCACCAACCGGACATAGGCCATATATATAGGCAATCAGTAACCATTATATAACTAGCTGGCGGCTCACCAACCGGACATAGGCCATATATATAGGCAATCAGTAACCATTATATAACTAGCTGGCGGCTCACCAACCGGACATAGGCCTATATAATAGGCAATCAGTAACCATTATATAACTAGCTGGCGGCTCACCAACCGGACATAGGCCTATATATAGGCAATCAGTAACCATTATATATAACTAGCTGGCGGCTCACCAACCGGACATAGGCCTATATATAGGCAATCAGTAACCATTATATAACTAGCTGGCGGCTCACCAACCGGACATAGGCCTATATATAGGCAATCAGTAACCATTATATAACTAGCTGGCGGCTCACCAACCGGACATAGGCCTATATATAGGCAATCAGTAACCATTATATAACTAACTGGCGGCTCCCCAACCGGACATAGGCCATATATATAGGCAATCAGTAACCATTATATAACTAACTAGCTGGCGGCTCACCAACCGGACATAGGCCTATATATAGGCAATCAGTAACCATTATATAACACTAGCTGGCGGCTCACCAACCGGACATAGGCCTATATATAGGCAATCAGTAACCATTATATAACTAGCTGGCGGCTCACCAACCGGACATAGGCCTATATATAGGCAATCAGTAACCATTATATAACTAGCTGGCGGCTCACCAACCGGACATAGGCCTATATATAGGCAATCAGTAACCATTATATAACTAGCTGGCGGCTCACCAACCGGACATAGGCCTATATATAGGCAATCAGTAACCATTATATAACTAGCTGGCGGCTCACCAACCGGACATAGGCCTATATATAGGCAATCAGTAACCATTATATAACAACTAGCTGGCGGCTCACCAACCGGACATAGGCCTATATATAGGCAATCAGTAACCATATATAACTAGCTGGCGGCTCACCAACCGGACATAGGCCTATATATAGGCAATCAGTAACCATTATATAATAGCTGGCGGCTCACCAACCGGACATAGGCCTATATATAGGCAATCAGTAACCATTATATAACTAGCTGGCGGCTCACCAACCGGACATAGGCATATATATAGGCAATCAGTAACCATTATATAACTAGCTGGCGGCTCACCAACCGGACATAGGCATATATATATAGGCAATTAGTAACCATTATATAACTAACTAGCTGGCGGCTCACCAACCGGACATAGGCCTATATATTGGCAATCAGTAACCATTATATAACTAGCTGGCGGCTCATCAACCGGACATAGGCCTATATATAGGCAATCAGTAACCATTATATAACTAGCTGGCGGCTCACCAACCGGACATAGGCATATATATATAGGCAATCAGTAACCATTATATAACTAGCTGGTGGCTCATCAACCGGACATAGGCCTATATATAGGCAATCAGTAACCATTATATAACTAGCTTGTGGCTCATCAACCGGACATAGGCCTATATATAGGCAATCAGTAACCATTATATAACTAACTAGCTGGCGGCTCACCAACCGGACATAGGCCTATATATAGGCAATCAGTAACCATTATATAACTAGCTGGCGGCTCACCAACCGGACATAGGCCTATATATAGGCAATCAGTAACCAGTATATAACTAACTGGCGGCTCCCCAACCGGACATAGGCCTATATATATAGGCAATCAGTAACCATTATATAACTAACTAGCTGGCGGCTCACCAACCGGACATAGGCATATATATAGGCAATCAGTAACCATTATATAACTAACTAGCTGGCGGCTCACCAACCGGACATAGGCCTATATATAAGCAATCAGTAACCATTATATAACTAGCTGGCGGCTCACCAACCGGACATAGGCCTATATATAGGCAATCAGTAACCATTATATAACTAGCTTGTGGCTCATCAACCGGACATAGGCCTATAATATAGGCAATCAGTAACCATTATATAACTAGCTTGTGGCTCATCAACCGGACATAGGCCTATATATAGGCAATCAGTAACCATTATATAACTAGCTTGTGGCTCATCAACCGGACATAGGCCTATATATAGGCAATCAGTAACCAGTATATAACTAGCTGGCGGCTCACCAACCGGACATAGGCATATATATATAGGCAATCAGTAACCATTATATAACTAACTAGCTGGCGGCTCACCAACCGGACATAGGCCTATATATATAGGCAATCAGTAACCATTATATAACTAGCTGGCGGCTCATCAACCGGACATAGGCCTATATATAGGCAATCAGTAACCATTATATAACTAGCTGGTGGCTCACCAACCGGACATAGGCCTATATATAGGCAATCAGTAACCATTATATAACTAACTAGCTGGCGGCTCACCAACCGGACATAGGCCTATATATAGGCAATCAGTAACCATTATATAACTAGCTGGCGGCTCACCAACCGGACATAGGCCTATATATAGGCAATCAGTAACCATTATATAACTAACTAGCTGGCGGCTCACCAACCGGACATAGGCCTATATATAGGCAATCAGTAACCATTATATAACTAGCTGGCGGCTCACCAACCGGACATAGGCCTATATATAGGCAATCAGTAACCATTATATAACTAACTAGCTGGCGGCTCACCAACCGGACATAGGCCTATATATAGGCAATCAGTAACCATTATATAACTAGCTGGCGGCTCACCAACCGGACATAGGCCTATATATAGGCAATCAGTAACCATTATATAACTAACTAGCTGGCGGCTCACCAACCGGACATAGGCCTATATATAGGCAATCAGTAACCATTATATAACTAGCTGGCGGCTCACCAACCGGACATAGGCCTATATATAGGCAATCAGTAACCATTATATAACTAGCTGGCGGCTCACCAACCGGACATAGGCCTATATATAGGCAATCAGTAACCATTATATAACTAGCTGGCGGCTCACCAACCGGACATAGGCCTATATATAGGCAATCAGTAACCATTATATAACTAGCTGGCGGCTCACCAACCGGACATAGGCCTATATATAGGCAATCAGTAACCATTATATAACTAGCTGGCGGCTCACCAACCGGACATAGGCCTATATATAGGCAATCAGTAACCATTATATAACTAGCTGGCGGCTCACCAACCGGACATAGGCCTATATAGGCAATCAGTAACCATATATAACTAGCTGGCGGCTCACCAACCGGACATAGGCCTATATATAGGCAATCAGTAACCATTATATAACTAGCTGGCGGCTCACCAACCGGACATAGGCATATATATAGGCAATCAGTAACCATTATATAACTAGCTGGCGGCTCACCAACCGGACATAGGCATATATATAGGCAATCAGTAACCAGTATATAACTAGCTGGCGGCTCACCAACCGGACATAGGCATATATATAGGCAATCAGTAACCAGTATATAACTAGCTGGCGGCTCACCAACCAGACATAGGCATATATATATAGGCAATTAGTAACCATTATATAACTAACTAGCTGGCGGCTCACCAATCGGACATAGGCCTATATATATAGGCAATCAGTAACCATCATATAACTAGCTGGTGGCTCATCAACCGGACATAGGCCTATATATATAGGCAATCAGTAACCATTATATAACTAGCTGGTGGCTCATCAACCGGACATAGGCCTATATATATAGGCAATCAATAACCATTATATAACTAGCTTGTGGCTCATCAACCGGACATAGGCCTATATATAGGCAATCAGTAACCATTATATAACTAATTAGCTGGCGGCTCACCAACCGGACATAGGCCTATATATTGGCAATCAGTAACCATTATATAACTAGCTGGCGGCTCACAAACCGGACATAGGCCTATATATAGGCAATCAGTACCATTATATAACTAGCTGGCGGCTCACCAACCGGACATAGGCCTATATATAGGCAATCAGTAACCATTATATAACTAGCTGGCGGCAAACCAACCGGACATAGGCCTATATATAGGCAATCAGTAACCATTATATAACTAGCTGGCGGCTCACCAAGCGGACATAGGCCTATATATAGGCAATCAGTAACCATTATATAACTAGCTGGCGGCTCACCAACCGGACATAGGCCTATATATAGGCAATCAGTAACCATTATATAACTAGCTGGCGGCTCACCAACCGGACATAGGCCTATATATAGGCAATCAGTAACCATTATATAACTAGCTGGCGGCTCCCCAACCGGACATAGGCCTATATATAGGCAATCAGTAACCATTATATAACTAGCTGGCGGCTCACCAACCGGACATAGGCCTATATATAGGCAATCAGTAACCATTATATAACTAGCTGGCGGCTCACCAACCGGACATAGGCCTATATATAGGCAATCAGTAACCATTATATAACTAGCTGGCGGCTCACCAACCGGACATAGGCATATATATAGGCAATCAGTAATCATTATATAACTAGCTGGCGGCTAACCAACCGGACATGGGCCTATATATAGGCAATCAGTAACCATTATATAACTAGCTGGCGGCTCACCAACCGGACATAGGCATATGTATAGGCAATCAGTAACCATTATATAACTAGCTGGCGGCTCACCAACCGGACATAGGCATATATATAGGCAATCAGTAACCATTATATAACTAACTAGCTGGCGGCTCACCAACCGGACATAGGCCTATATATAAGCAATCAGTAACCATTATATAACTAGCTGGCGGCTCACCAACCGGACATAGGCCTATATATAGGCAATCAGTAACCATTATAAACTAACTAGCTGGCGGCTCACCAACCGGACATAGGCCTATATATACGCAATCAGTAACCATTATATAACTAGCTGGCGGCTCACCAACCGGACATAGGCCTATATATAGGCAATCAGTAACCATTATATAACTAATTAGCTGGCGGCTCACCAACCGGACATAGGCCTATATATAGGCAATCAGTAACCATTATATAACTAACTAGCTGGCGGCTCACCAACCGGACATAGGCCTATATATTGGCAATCAGTAACCATTATATAACTAGCTGGCGGCTCACAAACCGGACATAGGCCTATATATAGGCAATCAGTAACCAGTATATAACTAGCTGGCGGCTCACCAACCGGACATAGGCATATATATAGGCAATCAGTAACCATTATATAACTAACTAGCTGGCGGCTCACCAACCGGACATAGGCCTATATATAAGCAATCAGTAACCATTATATAACTAGATGGTGGCTCACTAACGGGACATATGCCTATATATAGGCAATTAGTAACCATTATATAACTAACTAGCTGGCGGCTCACCAACCGGACATAGGCCTATATATAGGCAATCAGTAACCATTATATAACTATATGGCGGATCACCAACCGGACATAGGCCTACATATAGGCAATCAGTAACCATTATATAACTAGCTGGCGGCTCACCAAGCGGACATAGGCCTATATATAGGCAATCAGTAACCATTATATAACTAGCTGGCGGCTCACCAACCGGACATAGGCCTATATATAGGCAATCAGTAACCATTATATAACTAGCTGGCGGCTCACCAACCGGACATAGGCCTATATATAGGCAATCAGTAACCATTATATAACTAGCTGGCGGCTCACCAACCGGACATAGGCCTATATATAGGCAATCAGTAACCATTATATAACTAGCTAGCGGCTCAACAACCGGACATAGGCCTATATATAGGCAATCAGTAACCATTATATAACTAGCTGGCGGCTCACCAACCGGACATAGGCATATATATAGGCAATTAGTAACCATTATATAACTAACTAGCTGGCGGCTCAACAACCGGACATAGGCCTATATATATAGGCAATCAGTAACCATTATATAACTAGCTGGCGGCTTATCAACCGGACATAGGCCTATATATATAGGCAATCAGTAACCATTATATAACTAGCTTGTGGCTCATCAACCGGACATAGGCATATATATAGGCAATCAGTAACCATTATATAACTAGCTGGTGGCTCACCAACCGGACATAGGCCTATATATAGGCAATCAGTAACCATTATATAACTAGCTGGCGGCTCACCAACCGGACATAGGCCTATATATAGGCAATCAGTAACCATTATATAACTAGCTGGCGGCTCACCAACCGGACATAGGCCTATATATAGGCAATCAGTAACCATTATATAACTAGCTGGTGGCTCACCAACCGGACATAAGCCTATATATAGGCAATCAGTAACCATTATATAACTAGCTGGCGGCTCACCAAGCGGACATAGGCCTATATATAGGCAATCAGTAACCATTATATAACTAACTGGCGGCTCCCAACCGGACATAGGCCTATATATATAGGCAATCAGTAACCATTATATAACTAACTAGCTGGCGGCTCACCAACCGGACATAGGCATATATATAGGCAATCAGTAACCATTATATAACTAGCTGGCGGCTCACCAACCGGACATAGGCCTATATATAGGCAATCAGTAACCATTATATAACTAGCTGGCGGCTCACCAACCGGACATAGGCCTATATATAGGCAATCAGTAACCATTATATAACTAGCTGGCGGCTCACCAACCGGACATAGGCCTATATATAGGCAATCAGTAACCAGTATATAACTAACTGGCGGCTCACCAACCGGACATAGGCCTATATATATAGGCAATCAGTAACCATTATATAACTAACTAGCTGGCGGCTCATCAACCGGACATAGGCATATATATAGGCAATCAGTAACCAGTATATAACTAGCTGGCGGCTCACCAACCGGACATAGGCATATATATATAGGCAATCAGTAACCAGTATATAACTAGCTGGCGGCTCACCAACCGGACATAGGCATATATATATAGGCAATTAGTAACCATTATATAACTAACTAGCTGGCGGCTCACCAATCGGACATAGGCCTATATATATAGGCAATCAGTAACCATTATATAACTAGCTGGCGGCTCACCAACCGGACATAGGCCTATATATAGGCAATCAATAACCATTATATAACTAGCTTGTGGCTCATCAACCGGACATAGGCCTATATATAGGCAATCAGTAACCATTATATAACTAGCTGGTGGCTCACCAACCGGACATAGGCCTATATATAGGCAATTAGTAACCATTATATAACTAACAAGCTGGCGGCTCACCAACCGGACATAGGCCTATATATAGGCAATCAGTAACCAGTATATAACTAGCTGGCGGCTCACCAACCGGACATAGGCATATATATATAGGCAATCAGTAACCATTATATAACTAGCTGGCGGCTCACCAACCGGACATAGGCCTATATATAGGCAATCAGTAACCATTATATATCTAGCTGGCGGCTCACCAACCGGACATAGGCCTATATATAGGCAATCAGTAACCATTATATAACTAACTGGCGGCTCACCAACCGGACATAGGCCTATATATAGGCAATCAGTAACCATTATATAACTAACTAGCTGGCGGCTCACCAACCGGACATAGGCCTATATATAAGCAATCAGTAACCATTATATAACTAGCTGGCGGCTCACCAACCGGACATAGGCCTATATATAGGCAATCAGTAACCATTATATAACTAGCTGGTGGCTCATCAACCGGACATAGGCCTATATATAGGCAATCAGTAACCATTATATAACTAGCTGGTGGCTCATCAACCGGACATAGGCCTATATATAGGCAATCAGTAACCATTATATAACTAGCTGGCGGCTCACCAACCGGACATAGGCCTATATATAGGCAATCAGTAACCATTATAAACTAACTAGCTGGCGGCTCACCAACCGGACATAGGCCTATATATTGGCAATCAGTAACCATTATATAACTAGCTGGCGGCTCACCAACCGGACATAGGCCTATATATAGGCAATCAGTAACCATTATATAACTAGTTGGCGGCTCACCAACCGGACATAGGCATATATATAGGCAATCAGTAACCATTATATAACTAACTAGCTGGCGGCTCACCAACCGGACATAGGCCTATATATAAGCAATCAGTAACCATTATATAACTAGCTGGCGTCTCACCAACCGGACATAGGCCTATATATAGGTAATCAGTAACCATTATATAAATAGCTTGTGGCTCATCAACCGGACATAGGCCTATATATAGGCAATCAGTAACCATTATATAACTAGCTGGTGGCTCACTAACGGGACATATGCCTACATATAGGCAATTAGTAACCATTATATAACTAACTAGCTGGCGGCTCACCAACCGGACATAGGCCTATATATAGGCAATCAGTAAACATTATATAACAAGCTGGCGGCTCACCAACCGGACATAGGCATATATATATAGGCAATCAGTAACCAGTATATAACTAGCTGGCGGCTCACCAACCGGACATAGGCATATATATAGGCAATCAGTAACCATTATATAACTAGCTGGCGGCTCCCCAACTGGACATAGTCCTATATATAGGCAATCAGTAACCATTATATAACTAGCTGGCGGCTAACCAACCGGACATGGGCCTATATATAGGCAATCAGTAACCATTATATAACTAGCTGGCGTCTCACCAACCGGACATAGGCCTATGTATAGGCAATCAGTAACCATTATATTACTAGCTGGCGGCTCACCAACCGGACATAGGCCTATATATAGGCAATCAGTAACCATTATATAACTAGCTGGCGGCTCACCAACCGGACATAGGCCTATATATATGCAATCAGTAACCATTATATAACTAGCTGGCGGCTCCCCAACCGGACATAGGCCTATATATAGGCAATCAGTAACCAGTATATAACTAGCTGGCGGCTCACCAACCGGACATAGGCATATATATATAGGCAATCAGTAACCAGTATATAACTAGCTGGCGGCTCACCAACTGGACATAGGCATATATATATAGGCAATTAGTAACCATTATATAACTAACTAGCTGGCGGCTCACCAACCGGACATAGGCCTAATATATAGGCAATCAGTAACCATTATATAACTAACTAGCTGGCGGCTCACCAACCGGACATAGGCCTATATATATAGGCAATCAGTAACCATTATATAACTAGCTGGCGGCTCATCAACCGGACATAGGCCTATATATATAGGCAATCAGTAACCATTATATAACTAGCTTGTGGCTCATCAACCGGACATAGGCCTATATATAGGCAATCAATAACCATTATATAACTAGCGTGTGGCTCATCAACCGGACATAGGCCTATATATAGGCAATCAGTAACCATTATATAACTAGCTGGTGGCTCACCAACCGGACATAGGCCTATATATAGGCAATTAGTAACCATTATATAACTAACTAGCTGGCGGCTCACCAACCGGACATAGGCCTATATATTGGCAATCAGTAACCATTATATAACTAGCTGGCGGCTCACCAACCGGACATAGGCCTATATATAGGCAATCAGTAACCATTATATAACTAACTAGCTGGCGGCTCACCAACCGGACATAGGCCTATATATTGGCAATCAGTAACCATTATATAACTAGCTGGCGGCTCACCAACCGGACATAGGCCTATATATAGGCAATCAGTAACCATTATATAACTAGCTGGCGGCTCACCAACCGGACATAGGCCTATATATAGGCAATCAGTAACCATTATATAACTAGCTGGCGGCTCACCAACCGGACATAGGCCTATATATAGGCAATCAGTAACCATTATATAACTAGCTGGCGGCTCACCAACCGGACATAGGCCTATATATAGGCAATCAGTAACCATTATATAACTAGCTGGCGGCTCACCAACCGGACATAGGCCTATATATAGGCAATCAGTAACCATTATATAACTAACTGGCGGCTCCCAACCGGACATAGGCCTATATATATAGGCAATCAGTAACCATTATATAACTAGCTGGCGGCTCACCAACCGGACATAGGCATATATATAGGCAATCAGTAACCATTATATAACTAGCTGGCGGCTCACCAACCGGACATAGGCCTATATATAGGCAATCAGTAACCATTATATAACTAGCTGGCGGCCACCAACCGGACATAGGCCTATATATAGGCAATCAGTAACCATTATATAACTAGCTGGCGGCTCACCAACGGACATAGGCCTATATATAGGCAATCAGTAACCATTATATAACTAGTGGCGGCTCACCAACCGGACATAGCTATATATAGGCAATAGTAACCATTATATAACTAGCTGGCGGCTCACCAACCGGACATAGGCCTATATATAGGCAATCAGTAACCATTATATAACTAGCTGGCGGCTCACCAACCGGACATAGGCATATATATAGGCAATCAGTAACCATTATATAACTAGCTGGCGGCTCACCAACCGGACATAGGCATATAGATAGGCAATCAGTAACCATTATATAACTAGCTGGCGGCTCACCAACCGGACATATGCCTATATATAGGCAATCAGTAACCATTATATAACTAGCTGGCGGCTCATCAACCGGACATAGGCCTATATATAGGCAATCAGTAACCATTATATAACTAGCTGGCGGCTCACCAACCGGACATAGGCATATATATAGGCAATCAGTAACCATTATATAACTAGCTGGCGGCTCACCAACCGGACATAGGCCTATATATAGGCAATCAGTAACCAGTATATAAACTGTCCGCGGATGAATTCCTCATTTTTGTCCAGGAAACCGCGTCATGCCCCAATACATTTCACTTGCGAGGAGTACTGTGGAAGTCCACTAAGCTACGGAACGATCGGAATGACGAATCAAGTCACATCAATTTGTTACTGCCGGTGATAGACCAACACCACTTCCATAAAGTATGCGAATGGTCGGAATGCAAGATTGTATGCACTAGATATATATAGTGGAACATCGACATACCCCAAGAATGTCCTGTAAGTGCTCAATGTGCTCTACCTAGTCGTGTCCGCTTATTTCCTGATGCTTAATGTGCTTAATGTGCTTATAATTGTGTGCTATGTGTTTTATTTGTGTTTTTATGTTTATAATTTATGATTTGTGCTAGCTTGATGTTCTAATTTGATTGTTGTAACTTAGTTTTAGTGTTCTATAAATTTGCATGCCACAAATAGTTGCTTTAACTGCTTTTTATGTATTTTGTTTTAAGATACATGTGAGGTAATTGCTGATCAGTTCCTTTCCAAATCTGATTTGGGGGATAACAGTTTTTTTAAAACATATCTTAATTTCACAGTAGTGTACCTTTTTGCCTGTCAGTGTCTTAACATTGTTTGTGCTTTGCAGTTTTTAGGCCACAGGCCAAGATCAGCAACTTCAACACAGTGTATCAATCAATAGTGTATTTCTATTTGAATTCTTAAGATTTATCTATATTATATAGTTGCTTGTATCTTAAGCTGTATGTTATCCTTAAATTGTTAAAACTATTAACACAATGTATTAATTTTATTTTGTCTTTTAGGTGCTCGCTTTAACATGTTTTAATTATGCTATGTCCTGTGTTGTATTCATGTTTAAACCAACTTTTATTTCTTAGCTGTTTTTTCTTATGTTTTGATTATAATATATGTTTGTCGGAAAAATAGCTTATTAGCTAATGTTATTTGTAAATGTAATCCGACGTTAAATAAAGCTTCTTGTATCTTGTATCTTGTATCTTGTATAGAATAACAAATGGTATTCAACCAAGATGTGAGGTAATCGCACAGGCAAACATACCTAAATATACAAGTCAATCATCCGATACAGGTTTATCATAATGTGCTGTTATTACAACACCGATCAAAATGTCTGCGCCCATGCGTAGTTTTCGGCAATATTTAATTCAGTTTGCTAATGAACATCTGGACTTCAGAATTGCTGTACGCATATGATAAGTTAATTATTTCATATTTGTAATACCTTCTTTTCCCAGTTTTAGCAGTATCTGGTTTAGTTGTGTTTACTTACCCCCAATCTGGATGTGATTTCGGATAGGTACCTGCCACCGGAGCAATCGTATTTTGGGAAACCAAACCCAGTACCATTGGCGTACCGATAATCGGCCGTCTAAGGCTATTCGGTGAATGTATTCTAAGACAGTCTCTTTTACGACAAGTGGAATAATATTACTAAGTAAAATTATCATTTCTGCATTTAATCAAATAGTCTAAACTGAGATTGCACAACAAATGTTCAAAATAAAATACACATTCACTCGCTTGTGATTTCAACATCGGTAAAGGTCCCTATTACCAACCAACCTTGAACATTCATGTAACAGAAATGTTGATTACAGTTAAGTTCTAAAAAGCTAATTAACATTTGGCATACTAATCATTGTTACTTGAAACAGAGGAATTAACACCCAACAAATTATTATTACTCTTCAATATGAGATAAGTTGTGACATGGAGAGAAATGTCATTTAATGTGGAGAGTGGCACAACATACTGTCTTGCTGCCTGATTTTATTAGCAAACCCATGTCTCTAACAACCTGATATACATTAGTCAGTGCACTTGGTGAATATAGACGCCAGGATGGATTTGAAAAAAATGGATGAAACTTAATTAGCATAAATAGTAAATATCTTGGACAATAGTATTTTTGAAGAAAAAATGTTAAAAAGCTGTAAGAGGAACACTATATTTGAATTAACCTGTAAAATGCGCATTATGACATTGTCGCATAACTATCAAGTTACCTACCTGAGCAGACGATGAAATTTCTCATTTTACAAAAACAAACACATATTTCTTTATATTTACCTCTGTTTAAGGGATTTTTAGGCTACACATAAATGGGATTAATCATTAATGAAAACATCAACATTTGCATACTTTCAAATAAAATGTGACAATTTATCTTGCTCTTTGATAACTAATATGTGAAACCCATAAGTACCAACGCACCTGTATTGCTAACAATGACGGCATTCGCATTCCGGATGTAAATAAAAATCATGTGAATAAACAAAGGCCGAAAACAGGTGACGGCCGATATCAGGGATGTTGACGATACGTCTTGCAGGGATCAGTTTAGAGGGCGATGTGGGCGAAATTGTCGTCCTAGGGACCCTCACTTCCCCCTAAAAAAACAACAAAAACCCCCAAAAAAACCTTTTTTTTGTTGGTATTTACGATTTTCAAACAAAATTTTGTCTAGTAAGATACACTGGCCCATTATAAAGCACTCCTTCTATTCAAATGTTGTATTTAATGGTTGTACTGTGGATTTTAACCCTATTTTGCAGAAGTATATTAAAGAACACCATTTAAGGAAGCGATCACGCGCTTTCTCACTTCTCCCAAAAATTCTGACCTAGAATGAACCCTGGTCTTGTCACTCTATGTGGTGAGCATAAAGGAGTACCGGTATGTGCGCCAATTATCTAATGTCCTTTTGAAGAATGATTTGAAGTTCTTGGACCTCAACGGCCTAATTACTAGTCTCGGTGTTAAAATATATTTATTTGACTGATCAGGCAAAATATATCAACGCCTGTTCCCAGGCTAGGGGATGACTCCTTATTTTGCACTAAAAGACACAAAAACACAGGGACTGAATTTAGAATTAATTTATGAATGAATTTTCAGGAGCTCAAAACGATTCTTGAACTGAACAATGTTGATCTCAAGATTCCAGATACTGATATCAAGGTATGTTTGAAGTATTATAAAGAAAAATATTCTTGCTATATACATGTGTCTTTAGTTTCTTCAGTGAACAGGGTGAATAATTTCCAAAGCTGCTGTATCTTAATTTGGTTTGAATTTGTCGGTAAAGGAATGTTGTTGAGTCTGTCAGTCCGTTTTGACTAGTTCTGCATGTTCTTGTGTCTGTCAGTAGGGTATGACTAGTTCTGCATGTTCTTGTGTCTGTCAGTAGGGTATGACTAGTTCTGCATGTTCTTGAGTCTGTCAGTAGGGTGTGACTAGTTCTCCATGTTCTTGAGTCTGTCAGTATGGTGTGACTAGTTCTGCATGTTCTTGAGTCTGTCAGTAGGGTGTGACTAGTTCTCCATGTTCTTGAGTCTGTCAGTAGGGTGTGACTAGTTCTGCATGTTCTTGAGTCTGTCAGTAGGGTGTGACTAGTTCTGCATGTTCTTGAGTCTGTCAGTAGGGTATGACTAGTTCTTCATGTTCTTGTGTCTGTCAGTAGGGTATGACTAGTTCTTCATGTTCTTGTGTCTGTCAGTAGGGTATGACTAGTTCTGCATGTTCTTGAGTCTGTCAGTAGGGTATGACTAATTCTGCATGTTCTTGTGTCTGTCAGTAGGGTATGACTAGTTCTGCGTGTTCTTGAGTCTGTCAGTCCATTGTGACTAGTTCTGCATGTTCTTGAGTCTGTCAGTAGAGTTTGACTAATTCTGCATGTTCTTGAGTCTGTCAGTAGGGTATGACTAGTTCTGCATGTTCTTGAGTCTGTCAGTAGGGTGTGACTAGTTCTGCATGTTCTTGTGTCTGTCAGTCCATTGTGACTAGTTCTGCATGTTCTTGAGTCTGTCATTAGGATATGACTAGTTCTGCATGTTCTTGTGTCTGTCAGTAGGGTATGACTAGTTCTGCATGTTCTTGAGTCTGTCATTAGGGTATGACTAGTTCTGCATGTTCTTGAGTCTGTCATTAGGATATGACTAGTTCTGCATGTTCTTGTGTCTGTCAGTAGGGTGTGACTAGTTCTGCATGTTCTTGTGTCTGTCAGTCCATTGTAACTAGTTCTGCATGTTCTTGTGTCTGTCAGTAGGGTATGACTAGTTCTGCATGTTCTTGTGTCTGTCAGTAGGGTATGACTAGTTCTGCATGTTCTTGTGTCTGTCAGTAGGGTGTGACTAGTTCTGCACGTTATTGAGTCCATCGTGACTAGTTCTGCATGTTCTTATGTCTGTCAGTAGGGTATGACTAGTTCTGCATGTTCTTGTGTCTGTCAGTAGGGTGTGACTAGTTCTGCATGTTCTTATGTCTGTCAGTAGGGTGTGACTAGTTCTGCATGTTCTTGTGTCTGTCAGTCCATTGTGACTAGTTCTGCATGTTCTTGTGTCTGTCAGTCCATTGTGACTAGTTCTGCATGTTCTTGTGTCTGTCAGTAGGGTATGACTAGTTCTGCATGTTCTTGTGTCTGTCAGTAGGGTATGACTAGTTCTGCATGTTCTTGAGTCTGTCAGTAGGGTGTGACTAGTTCTGCATGTTCTTGAGTCTGTCAGTAGGGTGTGACTAGTTCTGCATGCTCTTATGTCTGTCAGTAGGGTATGACTAGTTCTGCATGTTCTTGAGTCTGTCAGTAGGGTATGACTAGTTATGCATGTTCTTGTGTCTGTCAGTAGGGTATGACTAGTTATGCATGTTCTTGTGTCTGTCAGTAGGGTGTGACTAGTTCTGCATGTTATTGAGTCTGTCAGTCCATTGTAACTAGTTCTGCATGTTCTTGAGTCTGTCAGTCCATTGTGACTAGTTCAGCATGTTCTTGAGTCCATTGTGACTAGTTCTGCATGTTCTTGAGTCTGTCAGTAGTGTGTGACTAGTTCTGCATGTTATTGAGTCTGTCAGTCCATTGTGACTAGTTATGCATGTTCTTGTGTCTCTCAGTCTGTTGTGACTAGTTCTGCATGTTCTTGAGTCTGTCAGTCTGTTGTGACTGGTTCTGCATGCTCTTGAGTCTGTGAGTCCATTGTGACTGGTTCTGCATGTTCTTGAGTATGTGAGTCCATTGTGACTGGTTCTGCATGTTATTGAGTCTGTCAGTCCATTGTAACTAGTTCTGCATGTTATTGAATCTGTCAGTCCATTGTGACTAGTTCTGCATGTTCTTGTGTCTGTCAGTAGAGTGTGACTAGTTCTGCATGTTCTTGTGTCTGTCAGTAGGGTGTGACTAGTTCTGCATGTTCTTGTGTCTGTCAGTAGGGTGTGACTAGTTCTGCATGTTATTGTGTCTGTCAGTAGGGTATGACTAGTTCTGCATGTTCTTGTGTCTGTCAGTAGGGTTTGACTAGTTCTGCATGTTCTTGTGTCTGTCAGTAGGGTGTGACTAGTTCTGCATGTTATTGTGTCTGTCAGTAGGGTGTGACTAGTTCTGCATGTTATTGAGTCTGTCAGTCCATTGTGACTATTTCTGCATGTTCTTGAGTCTGTCAGTCTATTGTGATTAGTTCTGCATGTTCTTGCGTCCATTGTGACTAGTTCTGCATGTTCTTGAGTCTGACAGTCTATTGTGACTAGTTCTGCATGTTCTTGAGTCTGTCAGTCCATTGTAACTAGTTCTGCATGATCTTGAGTCTGTCAGTAGGGTGTGACTAGTTCTGCATGTTCTTGAGTCTGTCAGTCCATTGTGACTGGTTCTGCATGTTCTTGGGTCTGTCAGTCCATTGTGACTAGTTCAGCATGTTCTTGAGTCCATTGTGACTAGTTATGCATGTTCTTGAGTCTGTCAGTAGGGTGTGACTAGTTCTGCATGTTCACTAGTCCATTGTGACTAGGACTGCATGTTCTTGAGTCTGTCAGTCCATTGTGACTAGTTCTGCATGTTCTTGAGTCTGTCAGTAGGGTGTGACTAGTTCTGCATGTTCTTGAGGCTGTCAGTCTGTTGTGACTAGTTCTGCATGTTCTTGAGTCTCTCAGTCTGTTGTGACTAGTTCTGCATGTTCTTGAGTCTGTCAGTCTGTTGTGACTGGTTCTGCATGTTCTTGAGTCTGTCAGTAGGGTGTGACTAGTTCTGCATGTTCTTGAGTCTGTCAGTATGGTGTGACTAGTTCTGCATGTTCTTTAGTCTGTCAGTCCGTTGTGACTGGTTCTGCATGTTCTTGAGTCTGTCAGTAGGGTGTGACTAGTTCTGCATGTTCTTGTGTCTGTCAGTAGGGTATGACTAGTTCTGCGTGTTCTTGAGTCTGTCAGTCCATTGTGACTGGTTCTGCATGTTATTGTGTCTGTCAGTAGGGTGTGACTAATTCTGCATGTTCTTGTGTCTGTCAGTAGGGTTTGACTAGTTCTGCATGTTCTTGAGTCTGTCAGTCCGTTGTCACAGGGTTCCCGCTGTCAATCGCCAATTCCGACAATAATACAATAATGGCGCTACATTTTGGGAATTGGCGGAAACATTTCATTGGTACTTATTTATTTAGAGATTTATTACTACCGTACATGTATGTAATGTGTGTATACTGTATTTATTTTCCAGTTGCCCATATGAGCGACGCCTCCTGAAGAGATTAGTCATTTTAGATTTTTGGAGGATTGTGCAATGATACAGACAGAGACCCATTCCAGAGTCGCCTCTGGTTCTTATACGTGCATGGTGTACAGCACCAACACGAAACCTTGGTTTAATGTCCCATCTGAAAGACTGTTAATTTTATTAGTGTCAGACAGGGGATCGAACCTGTGATCCATGGATTACCAGTCCAGATCCGTCTTTTTTGTACTGTGCTTACACATAATGTATATGTTTTACAGAATCCCTTTATGATCATTGAGCTGCCATCGTCAGATTGTGCCAAGCATATAGCAAGTAGAGCTATTCTAGTCAGGTAATATACTTACATCGCTAGACAGACGATCGTGGAAGTCGTGATAGCGCAGTGGATGTTCAAGCCCCGCTGGAGTCGTTACGATTGTGCCCTTCCACGTTGCCTCTTCTCTCTCCCTCGTGGCGATGGATTCCATCAGGAATGAGGTCTCGAGGGTGATTAATATAAGTTGAAAGAACTTGTTTCGCAATCGAGCTAAAATAAATTTGTATAATAGTACATCGCTATTGCATTTCCTTCTATGAAATCATCATGAACGTATAATTATACGGTAATTTTGCCCAATTGGTACCTATTTTCATATGAATTTCCTCACTAATGATAATCAGCTGACATGCACACTCGAGGTTACCGGCCTACACATTCACAGTGTTATGTAGCGTTCCTCGTGAGAAAAGGCTTCTTTTACAGTTTACGCTGTTCCAAGGATGATCTATTTACCTGTTCCGACATACAACCAGCAGAAAATCTGAACTAAATACATTTTAAATGTAAAGTGTGCTTTATTTCACTTTGTGTCATAGAAAAGAATAATGATTGTAATTGTAAGTAATGAATTAGGTGTTAATTATTTCCATCACATGGTTCCTGCTGTCGGTCGCCAATGGCTCCAATTACGACAAAAAACAAATATTGGCGCTAAAATGTGTGAATTGGCGAAAATATTTGGCGCAACCTTTTTAAAAAAAAAAAATTGGCACATTTTGTCAAATACATGGCTTCACATATATTTATTTGTGAACTATATGGCTCTTAGTTGGTGCCACGTTTTTTTAATTGGCTCCAGTGGCAACAGAAGTGGTGCAGACAAACATTAGGCAGAGGGAACCCTGCATCAGCGTATGAACAACATTAGGCAGAGGGAACCATGCATCAGCGTATGAACAACATTAGGCAGAGGGAACCCTGCATCAGCGTATGAACAACATTAGGCAGAGGGAACCCTGCATCAGCGTATGAACAACATTAGGCAGAGGGAACCATGCATCAGCGTATGAACAACATTAGGCAGAGGGAACCCTGCATCAGTGTATGAACAACATTAGGCAGAGGGAACCCTGCATCAGTGTATGAACAACATTAGGCAGAGGGAACCCTGCATCAGCGTATGAACAACATTAGGCAGAGGGAACCCTGCATCAGCGTATGAACAACATTAGGCAGAGGGAACCCTGCATCAGCGTATGAACAACATTAGGCAGAGGGAACCCTGCATCAGTGTATGAACAACATTAGGCAGAGGGAACCCTGCATCAGTGTATGAACAACATTAGGCAGAGGGAACCCTGCATCAGCGTATGAACAACATTAGGCAGAGGGAACCCTGCATCAGCGTATGAACAACATTAGGCAGAGGGAACCCTGCATCAGCGTATGAACAACATTAGGCAGAGGGAACCCTGCATCAGCGTATGAACAACATTAGGCAGAGGGAACCCTGCATCAGCATATGAACAACATTAGGCAGAGGGAACCCTGCATCAGTGTATGAACAACATTAGGCAGAGGGAACCCTGCATCAGCATATGAACAACATTAGGCAGAGGGAACCATGCATCAGCGTATGAACAACATTAGGCAGAGGGAACCCTGCATCAGTGTATGAACAACATTAGGCAGAGGGAACCCTGCATCAGCGTATGAACAACATTAGGCAGAGGGAACCCTGCATCAGCGTATGAACAACATTAGGCAGAGGGAACCCTGCATCAGTGTATGAACAACATTAGGCAGAGGGAACCCTGCATCAGCGTATGAACAACATTAGGCAGAGGGAACCCTGCATCAGTGTATGAACAACATTAGGCAGAGGGAACCCTGCATCAGCGTATGAACAACATTAGGCAGAGGGAACCCTGCATCAGTGTATGAACAACATTAGGCAGAGGGAACCCTGCATCAGCGTATGAACAACATTAGGCAGAGGGAACCCTGCATCAGTGTATGAACAACATTAGGCAGAGGGAACCCTGCATCAGTGTATGAACAACATTAGGCAGAGGGAACCCTGCATCAGCGTATGAACAACAGTAGGCATGTTTAAAGTTGGCATGAATGCTGTTGGACCCCACACACTCGTGACTTCAAAGTTTAAGCACGCCAATGTGGTTCATACTCCAATGGAAATTATTAGCCTGTGATTCATTCCTTTAACCCTTTCCTTCATAGAGATTTAGGTTAATATACTATTATACCTCCATACAAACGACAGCCATTTAGCTATCATGCACATGATGCAGTGGATAAGTAGTCACCATATCTATCCCACCTCCATAGATATTACTGGGACTACATAGAGATTTAAGTTAATATACTATTATACCTCCATACAAACGACATCCATTTAGCTATCATGCAGTGGATAAGTAGTCGCCATATCTATCCCACACCCATAAATATTTCTGGGACTACATAGAGATTTAGGAAAATATACTATTATATCTCCATACAAACGACAGCCATTTAACCCTTTCCTTCATAGAGATTTAGGTTAATATACTATTATACCAGCCATTTAGCTATCATGCAGTGGATAAGTAGTCGACATATTTATCCCACCTCCCTAGATATTACTGGGACTACATAGAGATTTAGGTTAATATACTATTATATCTCCATACAAACGACAGCCATTTAGCTATCATGCAGTGGATAAGTAGTCGCTATATCTATCCCACCTCCATAGATATTACTGGGACTTCATAGAGATTTAGGTTAATATACTATTATATCTGCATACAAACGACAGCCATTTAGCTATCATGCAGTGGATAAGTAGTGGCCATATCTATCCCACCTCCATAGATATTACTGGGACTACATGAGATTCTGGCCTTTATTATGAACATTGGTTTGGCTACTACATTGTTAATGTATGTCGTATTGGTAATGGCGTCAAGAGGTGCTTCTATGAGGGAAAGGGTCAATGTATGTCGTATTGGTAATGGCGTCAAGAGGTGCTTCTATGAGGGAAAGGGTTAATGTATGTCTTATTGGTAATGGAGTCAAGAGGTGCATGCTTCTATGAGGGAAAGGGTTAATGTATGTCGTATTGGTAATGGCATCAAGAGGTGCATGCTTCTATGAGGGAAAGGGTCAATATATGTCATATTTGTAATGGCGTCAAGATGTGCTTCTATTGGGGAAAGGGTCAATGCAAGGGTGGTACGTCATTGGTATCCCGTCTTATTCCAAAATCCGTACATGTACAATTACATGTATGTGCCCTGAAATCTTTAATTTGCTAGTCTGCTACACACTAACTTTAGAGATTTTATTAAATTTGGGCTCAACTTTAGCTAAAGTTTAAACGTTATTTATTTTACGAGTGCGAAGCATGTTCTAGCAACTTATATTAATCACTCCCGCAGATGAAAGCGTATATATGGTCATTCGTGTGGGAGGAAACCGGAGAAAACCAACCTGTCCGATCTGGCGACCACCGTACCATTTCACATACTTCCCTGTCCGAGGATCGAACCCGGGTTGCATTGGTGAGAAGCGAGCGTGCTAACCACTGCGCTAATCAGCTAAGAATAGTAAATGTTCACTTGTTTTACCTTAGTCACATATTTCATATTATTAGCGTAGACCTGGTAACGCTAAATTGAAAGAACACTATTCTAGAACAGAATACACAAACCCGATCGATGTACGAAATATTTGTCTGTATATATATGTTTATTTCAGGTCTGTGTTTGAATTGTGGGCGCATGGTACAACATATGCAGATTTAAATACAGCACTTAGACATCTACCAAAATCCTTTACAGTAAGTAACACCTGACCCTGGGTCTCCATGGTGACGTGGTCTAACATTCTGTCATTAGAACTCACCTCTGGAGCAGGTTAGGCTAGAATGTCTCCATCAGCACAGACCAAATGTTTTCCCTCTACTTCGCTGGAGAGAAATACTCTTCACAGACGAATCCAGGTTCACATTGTACAGATCCGATGGCCGTAAACGTGCATTCGTCGTAGAAATGAACGTTACGCCGACAACTGCATAGTAGAAAGTGACCGATTTGGAGGCGATGGTGTAATGGTTTGGGGAGGTATCTGCGATGGACAAAAACGCTGAATTCCCAGCGGTATCGCGAGATGGTTCTTCAGCTAGTCGCTCTTCCATTTGTACGTCAAAACAACGTCACGCTGCAGCAAGACAACACCCGACCCCACGTTACACGGCTCAGCATGGATTTCTTTAACGTGAATGACATTGATTTGATGAGATGACCACCGTACAGACAATTTTCATTCACTTTCTCATTTTATAATTAGTAAATTACAATATCATGACATATATTCTACAGTATATTCGTATCACTTACAACACATCTAAACACCTATTTGATAAAATCACATATATCATACCGCAACATCTGATTTGGGAGCAACAGTAAAAACTAGGGATGGCAACGAATAGCAATTATATTATTCGAATATTCGGTCGGGAAGGTGTTCGAATATTCGATAGAATTCATCAAAAACTCAAAATCACTTAAACTCTTATAAAAATTGCCAAACAATTTCTGTTTTACGTGTAAATGTCATCTTCTTCAAATTATTATTTAGATTGATATTGTAGTCCAATTTGCATAGATTACACATAGCAGTTTTCGTATTCTCAGAGCGATTCAAGCATGTCCAACCGTGTGACTGAGTTGGTGGCATTTTTGAGGACAATATAATAATTTTTCCAATTATTCGAATACTGGAATAATATTCGGACGTTCGATCGATTATTCGTTGCCATCCCTAGTAAAAACAATTCCAACAAAAAGGACATATTTACAATTCGTTATAACTCTGACTTTATATGCTAAGGGAGATAATAGAAAAACCAGCGATGTCCCTCATTGCACAATAGATTGACATTATAAACTGCTGACCAGCCAGCTATAACCTGATCAGTTTGGTTATAATATAATACAAGCTGGCAGTGTATTTGATACAGACAGGTCGTGTCTTAAACATGGACATGGGTTCTAGACAAGGCATGAGTCGTCTTGTCCATACTTTGTTACAATAATAGTTATGGCTCTCGAATATAGATTAATATATACATGTAAAATTGTTTGTTTTAGAAGCCATATTCTAAGTGTAAGGAGTCGTACAGGTTTCATGTAACATCTTTCAGGAACCATATACTAAGTGTAAGGAGTCCTACAGGTTTCATGTAACATCTTTCAGGAGCCATATACTAAGTGTAAGGAGTCCTACAGGTTTCATGTAACCTCTTTCAGGAACCATATACTAAGTGTAAGGAGTCGTACAAGTTTCATGTAACATCTTTCAGGAGCCATATACTAAGTGTAAGGAGTCATACAGGTTTCATGTAACATCTTTCAGGAACCATATACTAAGTGTAAGGAGTCCTACAAGTTTCATGTAACATCTTTCAGGAGCCATATACTAAGTGTAAGGAGTCATACAGGTTTCATGTAACCTCTTTCAGGAACCATATACTAAGTGTAAGGAGTCCTACAAGTTTCATGTAACATCTTTCAGGAGCCATATACTAAGTGTAAGGAGTCATACAGGTTTCATGTAACATCTTTCAGGAGCCATATACTAAGTGTAAGGAGTCCTACAGGTTTCATGTAACATCTTTCAGGAGCCATATACTAAGTGTAAGGAGTCCTACAGGTTTCATGTAACATCTTTCAGGAACCATATACTAAGTGTAAGGAGTCCTACAGGTTTCATGTAACATCTTTCAGGAACCATATACTAAGTGTAAGGAGTCGTACAAGTTTCATGTAACATCTTTCAACAAGACGATACCACAAACGGAGAAGGTGAAGAAAATAGAGGTACCCTATCTAGCACTTTGTCAGCCTGTTGTAATTGTGCACATAGCACAGACATTGGTAATTACATGTATTACATAGCAAACATTGGTAATTACATGTATTACATAGCAAACATTGGTAATTACATGTATTACATAGCAAACATTGGTAATTACATAGCAAACATAGGTAATTACATGTATTACATAACAAACATTGGTAATTACATGTATTACATAACAAACATTGGTAATTACATGTATTACATAGCAAACATTGGTAATTACATAGCAAACATAGGTAATTACATGTATTACATAGCAAACATAGGTAATTACATAGCAAACATTGGTAATTACATAGCAAACATAGGTAATTACATGTATTACATAGCAAACATAGGTAATTACATAGCAAACATTGGTAATTACATAGCAAACATTGGTAATTACATGTATTACATAACAAACATTGGTAATTACATAGCAAACATAGGTAATTACATGTATTACATAGCAAACATTGGTAATTACATAGCAAACATAGGTAATTACATGTATTACATAGCAAACATTGGTAAGTACATGTATTACATAGCAAACATTGGTAATTACATAGCAAACATAGGTAATTACATGTATTACCTAGCAAACATTGGTAAGTACATGTATTACATAGCAAACATTGGTAATTACATAGCAAACATAGGTAATTACATGTATTACCTAGCAAACATTGGTAATTACATGTATTACATAACAAACATTGGTAATTACATGTATTACATAACAAACATTGGTAATTACATGTATTACATAGCAAACATTGGTAATTACATAGCAAACATAGGTAATTACATGTATTACATAACAAACATAGGTAATTACATGTATTACATAGCAAACATTGGTAATTACATAGCAAACATAGGTAATTACATGTATTACATAACAAACATTGGTAATTACATGTATTACATAACAAACATTGGTAATTACATGTATTACATAGCAAACATTGGTAATTACATAGCAAACATAGGTAATTACATGTATTACATAGCAAACATAGGTAATTACATAGCAAACATTGGTAATTACATAGCAAACATAGGTAATTACATGTATTACATAGCAAACATAGGTAATTACATAGCAAACATTGGTAATTACATAGCAAACATTGGTAATTACATGTATTACATAACAAACATTGGTAATTACATAGCAAACATAGGTAATTACATGTATTACATAGCAAACATTGGTAATTACATAGCAAACATAGGTAATTACATGTATTACCTAGCAAACATTGGTAAGTACATGTATTACATAGCAAACATTGGTAATTACATAGCAAACATAGGTAATTACATGTATTACCTAGCAAACATTGGTAATTACATGTATTACATAACAAACATAGGTAATTACATGTATTACATAGCAAACATAGGTAATTACATGTATTACATAGCAAACATAGGTAATTACATGTATTACATAACAAACATTGGTAATTACATGTATTACATAGCAAACATTGGTAATTACATGTATTACATAGCAAACATTGGTAATTACATAGCAAACATAGGTAATTACATGTATTACATAGCAAACATTGGTAATTACATGTATTACATAACAAACATTGGTAATTACATGTATTACATAGCAAACATAGGTAATTACATGTATTACATAACAAACATTGGTAATTACATGTATTACATAGCAAACATAGGTAATTACATGTATTACATAGCAAACATTGGTAATTACAATGTATTGCATAACACACCTTGGTAATTACATGTATTACATAGCAAACATTGGTAATTACATGTATTGCATAACAAACATTGGTAATTACATGTATTGCATAACAAACATTGGTAATTACATGTATTGCATAACAAACATTGGTAATTACATGTATTGCATAACAATCATTGGTAATTACATGTATTGCATAACAAGCATTGGTAATTACATAACAAACATTGGTAATTACATGTATTACATAGCAAACATTGGTAATTACATGTATTGCATAACAAACATTGGTAATTACATGTATTGCATAACAAACATTGGTAATTACATGTATTACATAACAAACATTGGTAATTACATGTATTGCATAACAAACATTGGTAATTACATGTATTACATAACAAACATTGGTAATTACATGTGTTACATAACACAACTAGGTAATTACATGTATTATATAGCAATCATTGGTAATTACATGTATTACATAGCAAACATTGGTAATTACATGTATTGCATAACAAGCATTGGTAATTACATGTATTACATAACAAACATTGGTAATTACATAACAAACATTGGTAATTACATGTATTGCATAACAAGCATTGGTAATTACATGTATTACATAACATACATAGGTAATTACATGTATTGCATAACAAACATTGGTAATTACATGCATTACATAACATACATAGGTAATTACATGTATTACATAGCAAGCATTGGTAATTACATGTATTACATAACACATATTATATACATTTATATGAAAAAGTTGTCAGTTTCTTACGGAGGTTGGTGCACCCAAGTACTGGTTAACCGCTGGAGCCTGCCCAGGAAAGGTGTTGTTAAGTAAACAGCCCGCCGGCGATATAGCCCGAAATGGTGCTGATGCAGGCGTATAACCCGAAATATAACATATCTATATATATAAACTTGGAATGCGCATGTCAGCTGCATATCATTAATGAGGATATTCATATAAAGATGGATACAGGGCACATATGTTCATCTAATCTAGATATTGAGTATTTAATTTTGTTACAGAGTCTGCCAGATGATGTTTTAGACTTTCAAGGAAAAGTGGATCTCAAAAATGCTCAACACAGTTACCACATATTGGAATATTACGGAGCAAATCCTCGAGTGCCTGAAGACGAGCCTGACCATATCTACTTTGGTAAATGGGTATGTATACAATTACAGTCGAACGTCGTTGCCTCAAACTCGATGGGTCCGTGAATAATGGTTCGAGACATGGGAGTTCAAGTCAAGGATCAGGGTTCCCTCTGTGTGAATGTTTGTCCGCGCCACTTCTGTCGCCAATTGAAAAGCACTTTAGCCAATTAAAAAAAACTTGGAGCCAACCAAGAGCCATATATCACACAAATAAATATTTGAAGCCATGTATTTGATAAAACATCTGCACATTTTTTTCCCCCGCCAATTCACAAAATTTAGCGCCATTATTTGTTTTTTGTCGCAATTTGGGACCGACAGCGGGAACCCTGAAGGATAGTTGTGTGGGTTGACCTATAATATTGACAAATTATATTGTGTATTGGGAGCTTACTGTTATATACTGGTTTATGCAACACATCCAATATATCCTTCTCTCGTGGTTTTATATGAATCCATGTTTATACGAATGTGTTTCATAATAATATAACAACATTTTTAAGTTTTTATATTTATTTGGATATATACATGTTATGAAATTCAGTGACGCGTGGTTTAAATATACACATACTCGGGTATAGTTATGCATTCTAAAAATAGAATGTGTCGATCACATTCTAAAAATAGAATGTGTCAATCACATTCTAAAAATAGAATGTGTCAATCACATTCTAAAAATAGAATGTGTCTGTCAAGGCATGATATTTCATCTCTCCAAGGTTTTTTGGTCTAATTTCCGTTTTGCACCCTGTTTACCGGTAGCCGACTTAGGTTGCAGGGTCCTTCGCTAAGTTGCTCGGTGTTAAGAATGGTAGGATTTGGTTTTGACATGGTTAATCAAGAATTGATGAAGAGACGACAAATTGTTGTTTATATTGAAATGCCGTAGCTAGGTATCTGTAACTCAATAAGTGTGTAATATGTTTGTTCTATGCATAATTACGTTTAATATTAAATTAATCTATGGATATAAAAAGCTTCTGTGATTGAAACTCATTAACAATAGAATAGTAATTGCCAATTTCATGATGTGTAAATTACGCGAGTGTACCGATCAAAAGAGATGTCAATCCAATCAATCAATGAAAGGTGAGAAAACTTGTGCTTGACACGCGGGCCTGGACACTCGGCCAATTGTGTTTGACCCAAAGGTGTTAATTGAAGTAGTAATTGATTTCGTGTGACCAGTGATCTGGTTCAAGAGTTCCAGTCCTCCGTGTTCGAATCATCGCAGGTAGAACAATATGTATTATATAGATATTATCGCCAGGACCAGACGACATGTTCGAGCCAATGGGGGGTGTTCTAGTTAACCGAGTTCAAGGCAACAAAGGTCGACTGTGCCATATATTGGAATATTACTGAGGATAACGTTTGCCACCTAGAGATGAGTCTGACCATATCTACTTTGGTGAATGGGTTGGTATACAACCTAACAAGAAATTAGTGTTTGTATTTACTGCAATGTCATATATAATTCTAGCAATTTACATGTACGCACTGCAATGTCATATATAATTCTAGCAATTTACATGTACATACTGCAATATCATATATAATTCTAGCAATTTACATGTACATACTGCAATATCATATATAATTCTAGCAATTTACATGTACATACTGCAATATCATGTATAATTCTAGCAATTTACATGTACATACTGCAATATCATATATAATTCTAGCAATTTACATGTACATACTGCAATATCATATATAATTCTAACAATTACATGTATGCACTGCAATGTTATATATAATTCTAGCAATTTACATGTATGCACTGCAATGTTATATATAATTCTAGCAATTTACATGTATGCACTGCAATGTTATATATAATTCTAGCAATTTACATGTATGCACTGCAATGTTATATATAATTCTAGCAATTTACATGTATGCACTGCAATGTTATATATAATTCTAGCAATTTACATGTATGCACTGCAATGTTATATATAATTCTAGCAATTTACATGTATGCACTGCAATACCACCTCACATATACCATGTCCCAGTAACATATATCTTGTTTGTAGATCGCTGGGACCCCTGTACCACCTCACATATACTGTCTCCCAGTAACATATATCTTGTTTGTAGATTGCTGGGACCCCTGTACCACCTCACATATACCATCTCCCAGTAACATATATCTTGTTTGTAGATCGCTGGGACCCCTGTACCACCTCACATATACCATCTCCCAGTAACATATATCTTGTTTGTAGATTGCTGGGACCACAGTACCACCTCATATATACCATCTCCCAGTAACATATATCTTGTTTGTAGATTGCTGGGACCCCTGTACCACCTCACATATACTGTCTCCCAGTAACATATATCTTGTTTGTAGATTGCTGGGACCCCTGTACCACCTCACATATACTGTCTCCCAGTAACATATATCTTGTTTGTAGATTGCTGGGACCCCTGTACCACCTCACATATACTGTCTCCCAGTAACATATATCTTGTTTGTAGATTGCTGGGACCCCTGTACCACCTCACATATACTGTCTCCCAGTAACATATATCTTGTTTGTAGATTGCTGGGACCCCTGTACCACCTCACATATACTGTCTCCCAGTAACATATATCTTGTTTGTAGATTGCTGGGACCACAGTACCACCTCACATATACTGTCTCCCAGTAACATATATCTTGTTTGTAGATTGCTGGGACCACAATACCACCTCACATATACTGTCTCCCAGTAACATATATCTTGTTTGTAGATTGCTGGGACCACAGTACCACCTCACATATACCATCTCCCAGTAACATATATCTTGTTTGTAGATTGCTGGGACCCCTGTACCACCTCACATATACCATCTCCCAGTAACATATATCTTGTTTGTAGATTGCTGGGACCCCTGTACCACCTCACATATACCATCTCCCAGTAACATATATCTTGTTTGTAGATTGCTGGGACCCCTGTACCACCTCACATATACCATCTCCCAGTAACATATATCTTGTTTGTAGATTGCTGGGACCCCTGTACCACCTCACATATACCATCTCCCAGTAACATATATCTTGTTTGTAGATTGCTGGGACCACAGTACCACCTCACATATACCATCTCCCAGTAACATATATCTTGTTTGTAGATTGCTGGGACCCCTGTACCACCTCACATAGACCATATCCCAGTAACATATATCTTGTTTGTAGATTGCTGGGACCACAGTACCACCTCACATATACCATCTCGCAGTAACATATATCTTGTTTGTAGATTGCTGATGGACAGAGAGATAAGATCCATGAGTATCATTTACAGAAAAGACATTTTATAGGTATGTATACTAGAGCTGGGAGCGACATCGTTAATACTGATTGATCGTCGATATGACAGCATTTTAAAACTGAACATAATTAACAAACTGGAAGCAGGTGTACTGTCAGAACAAACATGTGTAAGAACATGATAGTAAGCCATTAATACAAGATAGTAAGCCATTAATACCAGATAGTAAGCCATTAATACCAGATAGTAAGCCATTAATACAAGATAGTAAGCCATTAATACCAGATAGTAAGCCATTAATACAAGATAGTAAGCCATTAATACCAGATAGTAAGCCATTAATACAAGATAGTAGGCCATTAATACAAGATAGTAGGCCATTAGTACAAGATAGTAAGCCATTAATACCAGATAGTAAGCCATTAATACAAGATAGTAAGCCATTAATACAAGATAGTAAGCCATTAATACAATATAGTAAGCCATTAATACAAGGTAGTAAGCCATTAATACAAGATAGTAGGCCATTAATACAATATAGTAAGCTATTAATACAAGATAGTAAACCATTAATACCAGATAGTAAGCCATTAATACAAGATAGTAAGCCATTAATACAAGATAGTAAGCCATTAATACAAGATAGTAGGCCATTAATACAATATAGTAAGCCATTAATACAATATAGTAAGCCATTAATACCAGATAGTAAGCCATTAATACAAGATAGTAGGCCATTAATACAAGATAGTAGGCCATTAGTACAAGATAGTAAGCCATTAATACCAGATAGTAAGCCATTAATACAAGATAGTAAGCCATTAATACAAGATAGTAAGCCATTAATACAATATAGTAAGCCATTAATACAAGGTAGTAAGCCATTAATACAAGATAGTAGGCCATTAATACAATATAGTAAGCCATTAATACAAGATAGTAAGCCATTAATACCAGATAGTAAGCCATTAATACAAGATAGTAAGCCATTAATACAAGATAGTAAGCCATTAATACAAGATAGTAGGCCATTAATACAATATAGTAAGCCATTAATACAATATAGTAAGCCATTAATACAAGATAGTAAGCCATTAATACAAGATAGGAAGCCATTAATACAAGATAGTAAGCCATTAATACAAGATAGGAAGCCATTAACACGAGATAGTAAGCCATTAATACAAGGTAGTATGGTATAAATGTAACATAGATGTGATATAGATATGATATATATGTGATATAGATGTGATATAGATATGATATATATGTGATATAGATATGATATATATGTGATATAGATGTGATATAGATGTGATATAGATATGATATATATGTGATATAGATATGATATATATGTGATATAGATGTGATATAGATGTGATATAGATATGATATATATGTGATATAGATGTGATATAGATATGATATATATGTGATATAGATGTGATATAGATATGATATATATGTGATATAGATGTAATAGACATGATAGACAACACATGATATACAACACATGATATACAATACTTGATTGACAGCACATGATATACAACACATGATATACAACACATGATATACAACACCTGATTGACAACACATGATAGACAACACATGATATACAACACATGATATACAGCACATGATATACAACACATGATAGACAACACATGATGGACAACACATGATATACAACACATGATATATAACACATGATATACAACACATGATATACAACACATGATAGGCAACACATGATATGCAACACATGCTATACAACACATGATACATAACACATGATAGACAACACATGATATACAACACATGATAGACAACACATGATATACAACACATGGTATACAACATATGATATACAGCACATGATAGACAACACATGATATACAACACATGATATACAACACATGATAGACAACACATGATAGACAGCACATGATATACAGCACATGATAGACAACACATGATATACAACACATGATATACAACACATGATATACAACACATGATAGACAGCACATGATATACAGCACATGATATACAACACATGATATACAACACATGATATACAACACATGATAGACAGCACATGATAGACAGCACATGATAGGCAATACAGGATAGACAACACATGATATACAACACATGATATACAACACATGATAGGCAACACATGATAGACAACACATGATATACAACACATGATATACAACAAAGGATAGACAACACATGATAGACAACACAGGATAGACAACACATGGTATACAACACATGGTATACAACACATGATAGGCAACACATGATAGGCAACACAGGATAGACAACACATGATATATAACACAGGATAGACAACACATGATAGACAACACAGGATAGACAACACACAACACAGGATAGGCAACACAGGATAGGCAACACAGGATAGGCAACACAGGATAGACAACACATGATATACAACACATGATATACAACACATGATATACAACACATGATATACAACACATGATAGGCAACACATGATAGACAACACATGATATACAACACATGATAGACAGCACATGATGGACAGCACATGATAGACAACACATGATAGGCAATACATATATACAACACATGATAGACAATACACATTGTGACAATGTTTGTTTCGTTTGTTTACTTCAGCAAACACGAGCATGGATGCTGGTCTGTCCATGATCATGGCTAACATAGGAAAGGTGAAGAAAGACATGCTCGTATTTGATCCATTTGTTGGTTCTGGTAAGTGTTTAATTTCAAGTTTTCTGCACATATCATGTAGTCTGTTATACACGTATGTTTGTATTTCCCAGTTATTGCGGTTTTTTTTTAAAAACTTTATTTATTTTTCAATGCATGTTTCGAAGCATGTTTTAACAACTTATATTAATCACTCTCGTTGGCGCGGATGAAAGCGTATATGTGGTCATTCTTGTGGGAGGAAACCGGAGTACCCGGAGAAAACCCACCTAACCGATCTGGCGACCACCGTACCATCTCACATACTTCCCGGTCCGAGGATCGAACTATGGTTGCATTGGTGAGAAGCGAGCGCGCTAACCACTGCGCTAATCGGACAGCCAACTATCCTTGGCTCGAACCTCCCATGACTCGAACCATACCATCTCCTGAGCGTTAGTTGTGGCATAGCCTGTCGTGTCCGAATGTGATGTTGCGTGATCCATTAAGTACAATAAACGTGGTATCTGGTAGCGTGGTACCATTGTCCATTCTATATCGTATATGTGTACTAACATGGGTTGATACAATTTTTATACTTTATTTATTTTACAACGATTGCGAAGCAAGTTTTAACAACTTATATTAATCACTCTCGTTGGCTCATATGAAAGCGTATATGTGGTCATTCATGTGGGAGGAAACCGGAGTACCCAGAGAAAACCCACCTGTCCGATCTGGCGACCATCGTACCATATCACATACTTCCCTGTCCGAGGATCGAACCCGGGTTACATTGGTGAGAAGCGAGCGTGCTAACCACTGCGCTAATCGGACAGCCAATTGAAACAATTGCTGCTGACTATTAATTTTTCTTTTATAATTAATAAACTTCATTCATATATATATATATTATAATCAAGAGCTATTTAATTTTAGTGTTAACCAATTAATGGCAATACCCATCATGGGTCCTGTCATGGAAGCACAGTCCTTTTAAGACAGAATCTCTCGCTAACAGATGCCTAGTAAACTCTCTTCTGTAGCTGTGTGTGTGTCTTACATTTATTTATCGTCGCTACCGGTTGCCCATATGAGCGACGCCTCCTGAAGAGATTAGTCATTTTAGATGTTTGGAGGATAGTGCAATGATAGAGACAGAGACCCATTCCAGAGTCTCATCTGGTTCTTTTACGTGCACGGTGTAAAGCACCGACACAAGACCTCAGTTTAACGTCCCATCTGAAAGACTGTTAATTTTATTATGGTCAGACGGGGGATCGAACCTGCGATCCCTGGATTACCAGTCCAGCGTGTTACCACTGGACTACAGATCCGTCTGTGCTATTACAAGCGTAAATTTAGGGTCAGACAGGGGATCGAACCTGCGATCCCTGGATTACCAGTCCAGCGTGTTACCACTGGACTACAGATCCGTCTGTAGCTTGAGAAACAATAGACGTTTGATCCTAGCTCAGTAATGCACATGATACCATTACGCCCTCATTTCCATATCATCCAATGGATATTGTTTCACACAGTTAATGAGAGACATTACTGGGTTTTCGATTACCTCCCTTGACAGATAAAGTCTGATTTATCCCAAACTATGTATTGGTCCTTTTAGTTGAAAGCCTTTGTTTTTATTTGTGTTCCCTAACCATGTGTTGCGGTATGATAAATGTGATTTTATCAAAAGCATGTTAATTAATTTATAATCTGAGAAGAACTATATAAGTTTTCTTTCGTTCTAATCCCTTTCAGTCTACTGCTGTTAAATTGTATGTAAAATGTTCATTTCTTGATTACATGTACAAATACTGAAATAAATAATGTTTAAACTAATTTATAATCAATTGGATATGCTGTAGGATTTCTGTCGAGATTTAGTAATTTAATAATTATAAGATAATAAAACTAATGAAAACAGATAGCATGTGGTGCAAAGGAAGTGGTGCAAAGGAAACAATGATAAAAACAGAGGAAGCCAATTAAGAGGACCAATCTACTTTCATGAGTATTCAGGGGCAGTAACTGACTAATGACTCTCATTGACAACACATACTCTCCGTTCTACAATTAAATTATAACTTATAATTACACCATATTTTGTTATTCAAAGTAAAACGGATTGATAGGAACTGATATTGATTAACTTGTATAGATGTACTTTATTGTTGCAGGTAGTTTGTTGGTAGCATGTGCAATCCATGGGGCCTATGTGTTAGCAACTGATATTGATTAACTTGTATAGATGTATTATATAATTCTATTGTTGCAGGTAGTTTGTTGGTAGCATGTGCAATCCATGGGGCCTATGTGTTAGGAACTGATATTGATTAACTTGTATAGATGTATTTTATTGTTGCAGGTAGTTTGTTGGTAGCATGTGCAATCCATGGAGCCTATGTGTTAGCAACTGATATTGATTAACTTGTATAGATGTATTTTATTGTTGCAGGTAGTTTGTTGGTAGCATGTGCAATCCATGGGGCCTATGTGTTAGGATCTGATATTGATTAACTTGTATAGATGTATTATATAATTCTATTGTTGCAGGTAGTTTGTTGGTAGCATGTGCAATCCATGGGGCCTATGTGTTAGGAACTGATATTGATTAACTTGTATAGATGTATTTTATTGTTGCAGGTAGTTTGTTGGTAGCATGTGCAATCCATGGAGCCTATGTGTTAGCAACTGATATTGATTAACTTGTATAGATGTATTTTATTGTTGCAGGTAGTTTGTTGGTAGCATGTGCAATCCATGGGGCCTATGTGTTAGGATCTGATATTGATTAACTTGTATAGATGTATTATATAATTCTATTGTTGCAGGTAGTTTGTTGGTAGCATGTGCAATCCATGGGGCCTATGTGTTAGGAACTGATATTGATTAACTTGTATAGATGTATTTTATTGTTGCAGGTAGTTTGTTGGTAGCATGTGCAATCCATGGAGCCTATGTGTTATGAACTGATATTGATTAACTTGTATAGATGTATGTATTTTATTGTTGCAGGTAGTTTGTTGGTAGCATGTGCAATCCATGGGGCCTATGTGTTAGGAACTGATATTGATTATCTCCTGTTGCATGCCAAAGGTAGATTGATTTTCTTTCTTTATTTTTAAAATATCATGACGCGTTTATTTTATGCGACAATAATTTAACAATGGATCTTGCCCAGGGTTGGGTTTTAACCTGTTTTAACCACTTTTTGACAGTTTTAACCAGCCAAAAGTTGCTATAACTGGCTAAAACCTCCAGGATTACATGTGACCATGGCTAATATGTAGGGAATGGATTACATACACACCTTGCCAGTTGTATGAACATTTTAAAGACTTAATTAATATCAATTTATTCACCGCAAAATGTACAAGAGAGAATAAACAACAGCAAATAACAATGATTCAAATTAACAATTATAAAATAGAGTTTACATAGAGCATTATGATTCTTGCATTAGTATAAATAGGTTATAAGCCAAATCAATACTTGGGTTGTATAAGATTTAGAAAGAAATAATCTTATGTGACAAGCTGTTACGATTGTGCCCTTAGGCAAGGCATTTAAATTCCATGTTGCTTCTTCTCTCTCCCTCGTGGCGATGGATTCCATCAGGAATGAGGTCTCGAGAGTTATTAATATAAGTTGTAATAACTTGTTGCACAATCGAGCTAAAATAAATTTGTATAAACTATGTCTATCCCACCTCCATAGATATTACTGGGACTTCATAGAGATTTAGGTTAATATACTATTATATCTCCATACAAACGACAGCCATTTAGCTATCATGCAGTGGATACGTAGTCGCCATATCTATCCCACCTCTATAGATATTACTGGGTCTACATAGAGATTTAGGTTAATATACTATTATATCTCCATACAAACGACAGCCATTTAGCTGTCATGCAGTGGATAAGTAGTCGCCATATCTATCCCACCTCCATAGATATTACTGGAACTACATGAGATTTAGGTTAATATACTATTATATCTCCATACAAACGACAGCCATTTAGCTATCATGCAGTGGATAAGTAGTCGCCATATCTATTCCACCTCCATAGATATTACTGGGACTACATGAGATTCTGGCCTTAATTGATGAACATTGGTTTGACTACTACATTGTCAATGTATGTCGTATTGGTAATGGCGTCAAGAGGTGCTTCTATGAGGAAAAGTGTTAAAACCCCTCAAAAAACAGCAAACAAAATGAAGATTTAACATCTATGACGGTCATTCTCAGAAATTGCAAACACAATATTCTTACATAATTCGCCATTTTGTCTGTATGTGCACGTAGGTATTTACTATGTTTAAATCTGCCATAGTTTAACGTTAAGCGTGGCGTCATTTTACTTGCATTTTTGGAACATCATTTTCGCTTTCTAAAACATAATACCAACTATTTTCGATCATATTAGAATCAAAATAATATTTGTGTTATTTATAGTCAAATAAAAATTTGGGTTGTCATTCTGATTTCAGGAATTAACAATTACGGCTATTTTAAACTTGAAACTTGTTTATTTGCTTAAACGCCTATTTCTACATATAAATACACATTCAATGGCGTTGTACAATAATGAATTAAAAGATAATAAAAACAGTACATCAATCCAGACACAAACATTAAACAACCAGTCATCAATGAAGAAATCACATTAGACTATTCAGAACAATGTGTAGTAATCTCTGAAGAAGTGAGTTTTCAATTGTTTCTTGAATAGGTTAACTGACTCACTTTGTCTAAGGCTCAAAGGCAGTTCATTCCAAAGCTTGGGTCCAACAGTACTAAAACTTCTGTCACTGAAGGTCTTTTTCTTATTATAAGGAACAAGGTAGCCTCCTACCGATGATTCAGAGGATCGTAGTGAGCGTTTTGAGACTTTACTGGACAAAAGTTCAATAAGGTATTGAGGGCATTTCCAACAGAACAGTTGTACATATAAGTGAGGATTTTAAAATTAATTCTTGCCTTCATAGGTAACCAATGCAAATCATATAATGCCTGTTTTGAAGTATCACGCCTATTGCGGTTGAGAACAAGTTTAGCACACCTATTTTGGATACGTTGTAATTTACCTAACTCACACTGAGTAATACCATAAAGTATAACGTTACAATAATCCAAGTGAGAAATTACTAATGACAGCACTAAGATCTCAGAGGCTTCTTTAGTTAGAAATTTATGGATGATTTTTATCTTAAAATACAGCCTGTATGGCGAATTACTATGCATCACAAATCCAAAACATTGTCGCCAATAAATAACGGAGAGACAAATATTATTTCTTAAGTGATGAATAACAAGTTGCTTATTGTATAATTATTGTAGCTCCCTCCATGGCCTATTGGTTAAGGCTTCTGCCTACGAAGCGGGAGATCAAAGGTTTGAACTGGAGCCGTTACGATTATGCCCTTAGGCAAGGCATTTAAATTCCACATTGCCTCTTCTCTCTCCCTCGTGGCGATGGATTCCATCAGGAATGAGGTCTCGAGAGTGATTAATATAAGTTGTAAGAACTTGTTTGGCAATGGAGCTAAAATAAATTTGTATAAACTAAAGGTTTGAACCACTTCGAAGGTCCATTCTGATATGAGTGAGTTGCCAGCGACTTGGACTTTATCTTCTTACATTTAAGCTGATGGTATGTATTTGTGTGTTGCAATGGGAGTGTGTTATGTTTTGTTAAGCCAGACCAGCAATGTGAGTGTGTTATGTTTTGTTAAGCCAGACCAGCAATGTGAGTGTGTTATGTTTTGTTTAGCCAGACCAGCAATGTGAGTGTGTTATGTTTTGTTTAGCCAGACCAGCAATGTGAGTGTGTTATGTTTTGTTAAGCCAGACCAGCAATGTGAGTGTGTTATGTTTTGTTTAGCCAGACCAGCAATGTGAGTGTGTTATGTTTTGTTAAGCCAGACCAAGTCGTTGTAATGATAAGAAGAGAGCAGATGATGAGAGTATCCGGTCTAATCTGCAACAGTATGGTTTGGAGCATCTCTATATCGATGCATTAGTGGCTGACGCTTCCTGCTACAAGCTGTGGAGACCGAAAACATTCTTTGATGCCATAATCACAGATCGTGAGTATAACTTGATTAGGTGGAGAGAGGTTTGAATAAAAGGTCTGAGTGCCAGACGGAGATTCAGGGTTCCCTCTGTCTGAATGTTTGTCTGCGCCACTTCTGTCGCCAATTGAAAAACACTGGAGCCAATTAAAAAAAACTTGGAGCCAATTAAGAGCCATATAGCTCACAAAATAAATAGTTTAAGCCATGTATTTAACAAAATGTGTGCCCTAAAAAAAAAAGTTGTGCCAAATGTTTTCGCCAATTCACAAAATTTAGCGCTAATATTTGTTTTTTGGTGCCATTGGCGACTGACAGCGGGAACCCTGGAGATTGTTTTATTTGCAAGGAGATAGTGAGCAGCACAAGATTGGAGGTAATAAAACTTTTTCAAATGGCAAACTAGAGCTGGAGTGATATAATTGGTCGAGTCTAAGATTTGCTCTGGAGGGAAAGGGTTAATGTATGTCGTATTGGTAATGGTGTCAAGAGGTGCTTCTATGAGGGAAAGGGTTAATGTATGTCGTATTGGTAATGGCATCAAGAGGTGCTTCTATGAGGGAAGGGTTAATGTATGTCGTATTGGTAATGGCATCAAGAGGTGCTTCTATGAGGGAAAGGGTTAATGTATGTCGTATTGGTAATGGCATCAAGAGGGGCTTCTATGAGGGAAAGGGTTAATGTATGTCGTATTGGTAATGGCATCAAGAGGTGCCTCTATGAGGGACAGGGTTAATGTATGTCGTATTGGTAATGGCATCAAGAGGGGCTTCTATGAGGGAAAGGGTTAATGTATGTCGTATTGGTAATGGCATCAAGAGGTGCTTCTATGAGGGAAAGGGTTAATGTATGTCGTATTGGTAATGGCATCAAGAGGTGCTTCTATGAGGGAAAGGGTTAATGTATGTCGTATTGGTAATGGCATCAAGAAGTGCTTCTATGAGGGAACGGGTTAATGTATGTCGTATTGGTAATGGCATCAAGAGGTGCTTCTATGAGGGAAAGGGTTAATGTATGTCGTATTGGTAATGGCATCAAGAGGTGCTTCTATGAGGGAAAGGGTTAATGAATGTTGTATTGGTAATGGCGTCAAGAGGTGCTTCTATGAGGGAAATGGTTAAGAGACCACCAAAGAGAAGGGCAAACAGCGGTCTCTAAGCAGATATGATCCCTTAATACAGGCCAATTTCTTCATTAGGATCACAAACAGGAACTGAAATGGTCTCTTAATGCAAGTGGTTACTTAATAGACGGTGTTTCGAGCTAGCTTGACTGTATTGTTGATTATTTACATCTTTCAGCACCATATGGTATCCGAGAGGGAGCAAAGAAAGTCGGTAGTGAGACAATTGATGTTGTAATTGATGAGGAACTGTAAGCTATTCACTTATACTGTGTGGTAATTGATGAGGAACTGTAAGCTATTCACTTATACTGTGTGGTAATTGATGAGGAACTGTAAGCTACTCATTTATACCGTGTGGTAATTGATGAGGAACTGTAAGCTACTCATTTATACTGTGTGGTAATTGATGAGGAACTGTAAGCTACTCATTTATACTGTGTGGTAATTGATGAGGAACTGTAAGCTACTCATTTATACTGTGTGGTAATTGATGAGGAACTGTAAGCTACTCATTTATACTGTGTGGTAATTGATGAGGAACTGTAAGCTACTCATTTATACTGTGTGGTAATTGATGAGGAACTGTAAGCTACTCATTTATACTGTGTGGTAATTGATGAGGAACTGTAAGCTACTCATTTATACTGTGTGGTAATTGATGAGGAACTGTAAGCTACTCATTTATACTGTGTGGTAATTGATGAGGAACTGTAAGCTACTCATTTATACTGTGTGGTAATGATGAGAACTGTAAGCTACTCATATACTGTGTGGTAATTGATGAGGAACTGTAAGCTACTCATTTATACTGTGTGGTAATTGATGAGGAACTGTAAGCTACTCATTTATACTGTGTGGTAATTGATGAGGAACTGTAAGCTACTCATTTATACTGTGTGGTAATTGATGAGGAACTGTAAGCTACTCATTTATACTGTGTGGTAATTGATGAGGAACTGTAAGCTACTCATTTATACTGTGTGGTAATTGATGAGGAACTGTAAGCTACTCATTTATACTGTGTGGTAATTGATGAGGAACTGTAAGCTATTCACTTATACTGTGTGGTAATTGATGAGGAACTGTAAGCTATTCACTTATACTGTGTGGTAATTGATGAGGAACTGTAAGCTACTCATTTATACTGTGTGGTAATTGATGAGGAACTGTAAGCTACTCACTTATACTGTGTGGTAATTGATGAGGAACTGTAAGCTACTCATTTATACTGTGTGGTAATTGATGAGGAACTGTAAGCTACTCATTTATACTGTGTGGTAATTGATGAGGAACTGTAAGCTACTCATTTATACTGTGTGGTAATTGATGAGGAACTGTAAGCTACTCATTTATACTGTGTGGTAATTGATGAGGAACTGTAAGCTACTCATTTATACTGTGTGGTAATTGATGAGGAACTGTAAGCTACTCATTTATACTGTGTGGTAATTGATGAGGAACTGTAAGCTATTCACTTATACTGTTACGTCTTCTAATATGTAGATCGTCTAATTTTCCACAATAGTTGGGTTCCTAATGCTCGTTCGCTTCAGGTGCGAAAGGACCGGAGTTTGAGGCCCGCATGAGCCGTTACGATTGTGCCCTTAGGCAAGGCATTTAAATTCCACATTGCCTCTTCTCTCTCCCTCGTGGCAATGGATTCCATCAGGAATGAGGTCTCGAGAGTGATTAATATAAGTTGTAAGAACTTGTTTTGCAATGGAGCTAAACTAAATTTGTATAAACCAATCCCTGTCTGAGGTTATTCAGTCTGAATGGATGGGTTGGAGTATTAGTATTGCCTATAGATAACTTGCTTAACTCTTTGCATGCTGGGTAAAATAAAGGCTATAATAATTCCTTAATGTCTTTTTCTTATTTGTATCTGAAAACTCTGTAACTGAAAACTCTGTAACTGAAAATGTGTCATGGAATTTCATTAGAATTGTGTCGTTACGAGATTCCATGACATATTTGACTGTTGTATTGAACAATCTCCCAGAGCATATAATACTACATGTGACTTGTACTGTTGAACAATCTCCCAGAGCATATAATACTACATGTGACTTGTACTGTTGAACAATCTCTCAGAGCATATAATACTACATGTGACTTGTACTGTTGAACAATCTCCCAGAGCATATAATACTACATGTGACTTGTACTGTTGAACAATCTCCCAGAGCATATAATACTACATGTGACTTGTACTGTTGAACAATCTCCCAGAGCATATAATACTACATGTGACTTGTACTGTTGAACATCTCCAGGCATATAATATACATGTGACTTGTACTGTTGAACAATCTCTCAGAGCATATAATACTACATGTGACTTGTATTGTTGTGTTGAACAATCTCCCAGAGCATATAATACTACATGTGACTTGTACTGTTGAACAATCTCCCAGAGCATATAATACTACATGTGACTTGTACTGTTGAACAATCTCCCAGAGCATATAATACTACATGTGACTTGTACTGTTGAACAATCTCCCAGAGCATATAATACTACAAGTGACTTGTACTGTTGAACAATCTCTCAGAGCATATAATACTACATGTGACTTGTACTGTTGAACAATCTCCCAGAGCATATAATACTACATGTGACTTGTACTGGTGTTGAACAATCTCCCAGAGCATATAATACTACATGTGACTTGTACTGTTGAACAATCTCCCAGAGCATATAATACTACAAGTGACTTGTACTGTTGAACAATCTCTCAGAGCATATAATACTACATGTGACTTGTACTGTTGTGTTGAACAATCTCCCAGAGCATATAATACTACATGTGACTTGTATGTTGTGTTGAACAATCTCCCAGAGCATATAATACTACATGTGACTTGTACTGTTGAACAATCTCCCAGAGCATATAATACTACATGTGACTTGTACTGTTGAACAATCTCTCAGAGCATATAATACTACATGTGACTTGTACTGTTGTTTGAACAATCTCCCAGAGCATATAATACTACATGTGACTTGTACTGTTGAACAATCTCCCAGAGCATATAATACTACATGTGACTTGTACTGTTGAACAATCTCCCAGAGCATATAATACTACATGTGACTTGTACTGTTGAACAATCTCCCAGAGCATATAATACTACATGTGACTTGTACTGTTGAACAATCTCCCAGAGCATATAATACTACATGTGACTTGTACTGTTGAACAATCTCCCAGAGCATATAATACTACATGTGACTTGTACTGTTTGAACAATCTCCAGAGCATATAATACTACATGTGACTTGTACTGTTGAACAATCTCCCAGAGCATATACTACATGTGACTTGTACTGTTGTGTTGAACAATCTCCCAGAGCATATAATACTACATGTGACTTGTACTGTTGAACAATCTCCCAGAGCATATAATACTACATGTGACTTGTACTGTTGAACAATCTCCCAGAGCATATAATACTACATGTGACTTGTACTGTTGAACAATCTCCCAGAGCATATAATACTACATGTGACTTGTACTGTTGAACAATCTCCCAGAGCATATAATACTACATGTGACTTGTACTGTTGTGTTGAACAATCTCCCAGAGCATATAATACTACATGTGACTTGTACTGTTGAACAATCTCCCAGAGCATATAATACTACATGTGACTTGTACTGTTGAACAATCTCCCAGAGCATATAATACTACATGTGACTTGTACTGTTGAACAATCTCCCAGAGCATATAATACTACATGTGACTTGTACTGTTGTGTTGAACAATCTCCCAGAGCATATAATACTACATGTGACTTGTACTGTTGAACAATCTCCCAGAGCATATAATACTACATGTGACTTGTACTGTTGTGTTGAACAATCTCCCAGAGCATATAATACTACATGTGACTTGTACTGTGAACAATCTCCCAGAGCATATAATACTACATGTGACTTGTACTGTTGTGTTGAACAATCTCCCAGAGCATATAATACTACATGTGACTTGTACTGTTGAACAATCTCCCAGAGCATATAATACTACATGTGACTTGTACTGTTGAACAATCTCCCAGAGCATATAATACTACATGTGACTTGTACTGTGAACAATCTCCCAGAGCATATAATACTACATGTGACTTGTACTGTTGAACAATCTCCCAGAGCATATAATACTACATGTGACTTGTACTGTTGAACAATCTCCCAGAGCATATAATACTACATGTGACTTGTACTGTTGTTGAACAATCTCCCAGAGCATAAATACTACATGTGACTTGTACTGTTGAACAATCTCCCAGAGCATATAATACTACATGTGACTTGTACTGTTGTGTTGAACAATCTCTCAGAGCATATAATACTACATGTGACTTGTACTGTTGAACAATCTCCCAGAGCATATAATACTACATGTGACTTGTATTGTTGAACAATCTCCCAGAGCATATAATACTACATGTGACTTGTACTGTTGTGTTGAACAATCTCCCAGAGCATATAATACTACATGTGACTTGTACTGTTGTGTTGAACAATCTCCCAGAGCATATAATACTACATGTGACTTGTACTGTTGTGTTGAACAATCTCCCAGAGCATATAATACTACATGTGACTTGTACTGTTGAACAATCTCCCAGAGCATATAATACTACATGTGACTTGTACTGTTGAACAATCTCCCAGAGCATATAATACTACATGTGACTTGTACTGTTGAACAATCTCTCAGAGCATATAATACTACATGTGACTTGTATTGTTGAACAATCTCCCAGAGCATATAATACTACAAGTGACTTATATTGTTGAACAATCTCTCAGAGCATATAATACTACATGTGACTTGTACTGTTGTATTTGCTGAGTTTAATATCAAGCCTCCAGCTGGCCATTGTCCACCCGCATCTGAGATACGGCTCGAAGGGGCACTCAGGGTCTTCCTCCACCAATCACGACTTCCAGTTGCTCGTTTGCTTCAGGTGCGAAAAAGCAGGAGTTCGAGCCCCGCTGGAGCCGTTGCGATTGTGCCCTTAGGCAAGGCATTTAAATTCCACATTGCCTCTTCTCTCTCCTGAGATGGATTCCATCAGGAATGAGGTCTCGAGAGTGATTAATATAAGTTGAAAGAACTTGTTTCGCAATCGAGCTAAAATAAATTTGTATAAACTAATCTAAACCTCAACCAATAATAGCTGGAGAGTCGCCATGTTAGCTTAGCTGTTGTTCCAACTTTGAATATTTAAAAAAAAAACCTATTTCAGTAAGGCATGCGGCAATCATTTCCCACAACGACTGAACTACCATCTGTCAGACATCTTCAAAGACCTATTGAACTTTGCAGCCAGATATCTGTACAAACATGGCCGACTGGTGTACTGGTTTCCTGTGTCCGCACAAACGTGAGTATCATATGTGTAATGTAAGACATTCTACTTCTGTGTCTGGATGGCTTTTATGGCACAGTTGCACAATGCTTGACTGTTAGTCAATGTTGCAAACATTTATTACCAGATATAGACGTATCTGTAGTCCAGTGATAGCACTCTGGACTGGTAATTCAGGGGTCGCAGGTTCGATCCCCCGTCCCGTCTGACCCTAATAAAATTAACAGTCTTTCAGAGAGGACTTCAAACGAGGTCTCGTGTCGGTGCTTTACACCGTGCACGTAAAAGAACCAGAGGAGACTCTGGAATGGGTCTCTGTCTGTATCATTGCACTATCCTCCAAAAATCTAAAATGACTAATCTCTTCAGGAGACGTCGCTCATGTTGTGTGTTTTAAATACTTGCAAGTGATATGTTGTGCATTATAGACACTTGCAAGTTATATGTTGTGCATTATAGATACTTGCAAGTGATATGTTGTGCATTATAGATACTTGCCAGTTATATGTTGTGCATTATAGATACTTGCAAGTGATATGTTGTGCATTATAGATACTTGCAAGTGATATGTTGTGCATTATAGACACTTGCAAGTGATATGTTGTGCATTATAGATACTTGCAAGTGATATGTTGTGCATTATAGATACTTGCAAGTGATATGTTGTGCATTATAGATACTTGCAAGTGATATGTTGTGCATTATAGATACTTGCAAGTGATATGTTGTGCATTATAGATACTTGCAAGTGATATGTTGTGCATTATAGACACTTGCAAGTGATATGTTGTGCATTATAGATACTTGCAAGTGATATGTTGTGCATTATAGATACTTGCAAGTGATATGTTGTGCATTATAGATACTTGCAAGTGATATGTTGTGCATTATAGATACTTGCAAGTGATATGTTGTGCATTATAAACACTTGCAAGTGATATGTTGTGCATTATAGACACTTGCAAGTGATATGTTGTGCATTATAGATACTTGCAAGTGATATGTTGGGGAGAGGAATAAACTGTATTCTGACTAACATGCAGGTATACAGAAGAGAACATACCTACACACCCGTGTCTGAAGGTCGTACATAACTGTGAACAGAAGCTCAGCAGCAGGTTGTCAAGGAGACTTATAACCATGGAGAAAGTTTGTGATTATTTTGTAAGTTCTTAAGACCATGTTGTATTTTTACCAGGTATTTTTATATATTGGATTATTTCCTTTGGGTTTCTGCTAAGGTAGTCAGTTTGAAAACCATTTAATTTAGGAATGTTGTTCCTAAGTATTAAGTATTCAATATGTAAGAATAGTTTGGTACATTCTTGGCTACCATACTTACTCGCCTATAAGAAGTGATTTTTACCACCAAATTATGGTTAACAGCTGGAGCCTGCCCAGGAAAGGTGTCGTTAGGTAAACTGCCCGCCGGCGATATAGCCCAAAATGGTGCTGATGCAGGCGTAAAACCCGAAATATAGCATAACATATAACCACCAAATTATGGTTTCAAATTGGCTTTCCTGTCTAGTAAGCTGTCCTATTAGCGCAGTGGTTAGCGCGCTCGCTTCTCACCAATGCAATCCGGGTTCGATCCTCGGACCGTGAAGTATGTGAGATGGTACGATGGTCACCAGATCGGACAGGTGGGATTTCTCCGGGTATACTCCGGTTTCCTCCTACATGAATGACCACATATATGCTTTCATCCGCGCCAACGAGAGTGATTAATATAAGTTGTTAAAACTTGCTTCGCAATCGTTGTAAAATAAATAAAGTTTAAACTAAACTATAAGCGAATGATAAAAAATATAAATTAAGAATTGTTTGGTTTTTTTAAATCGGTTCCATATCAATAATTGATGACCTTATATTGAAATAACTCAAAAGGTGTAACAAATGCATATACTTTCATAGCTCTGTCTGTTAGCTGAACTTGTCAATAGCATTTTCACAAATTAAATTTATTGTTTTATTCATTTTTTTTATGATTTGACATTATATTTGTTTGATTTTTAATTCTGAGTGGTTTCCAGTTTCTCAAACCGTCTTATATGCGGGTCTGTACAAAATACCACTGATTTAAGACCAAAACTTGGGGGGGGTCTTATAGTCGTGAGCGTCTTAGTGGCGAGTATGTATAGTATATGTGTCCATTTCACCGCTAGCATCAGTACCGTGCCTTCCTATCCGGAGTAAGTGATAAAATAGTAATGTGTCAGTTGCTTGTGGAGGTCGGAGAATTGAGTACACGTTTCTACCCGGAAAGTGGGAGTTGTCTTCACCACAACAGACTGACTGTGTAGGATAATGCTCCAGCCTGTGTAGGATAATGCTCCAGCCTGTGTAGGATAATGCTCCAGCCTGTGTAGGATAATGCTCCAGACTGTGTAGGATAATGCTCCAGCCTGTGTAGGATAATGCTCCAGACTGTGTAGGATAATGCTCCAGTCTGTGTAGGATAATGCTCCAGACTGTGTAGGATAATGCTCCAGTCTGTGTAGGATAATGCTCCAGTCTGTGTAGGATAATGCTCCAGCCTGTGTAGGATAATGCTCCAGTCTGTGTAGGATAATGCTCCAGTCTGTGTAGGATAATGCTCCAGACTGTGTAGGATAATGCTCCAGTCTGTGTAGGATAATGCTTCAGCCTGTAGGATAATGCTCCAGACTGTGTAGGATAATGCTCCAGACTGTGTAGGATAATGCTCCAGACTGTGTAGGATAATGCTCCAGTCTGTGTAGGATAATGCTCCAGCCTGTGTAGGATAATGCTCCAGACTGTGTAGGATAATGCTCCAGACTGTGTAGGATAATGCTCCAGACTGTGTAGGATAATGCTCCAGACTGTGTAGGATAATGCTCCAGACTGTGTAGGATAATGCTCCAGACTGTGTAGGATATTGCTCAAGACTGTAGGATAATGCTACAGACTGTGTAGGATAATGCTCCAGACTGTGTAGGATAATGCTCCAGACTGTGTAGGATAATGCTCCAGACTGTGTAGGATATTGCTCAAGACTGTAGGATAATGCTCCAGACTGTGTAGGATAATGCTCCAAACTGGGACCTGTATAATATCCCTAACATGAGGGAGGAAATAAAATTTGCTTAACCCTTTCCCTCATAGAAGCACCTCTTGACGCCATTACCAATACAACACACATTGGCAATGTAGTAGCCAAACTAATGTTCATAATAAAGGCCAGAATCTTATGTAGTCCCAGTAATATCTATGGAGGTGGGATAGATATGGCGACTACTTATCCACTGTATGATAGCTAAATGGCTGTCGTTTGTATGGAGATATAATAGTATATTAACCTAAATCTCTATGTAGTCCCAGTAATATCTATGGAGGTGGGATAGATATGGCGACTAGTTATCCACTGTATGATAGCTAAATGGCTGTCGTTTGTATGGAGATATAATAGTATGTTAACCTAAATCTCTATGTAGTCCCAGTAATATCTATGGAGGTGGGATAGATATGGCGACTAGTTATCCACTGCATGATAGCTAAATGGCTGTCGTTTGTATGGAGATATAATAGTATATTAACCTAAATCTCTATGTAGGAAAGGGTTAATAGAGTGTTAGTAATACAGACGGATCTGTAGTCCAGTGGTAACACGCTGGACTGGTAATCTAGGGATCGCAGGTTCGATCCCCCGTCTGACCCTAATAAAATGAACAGTCTTTCAGATGGGACGTTAAACCGAGGTCTTGTGTCGGTGCTTTACACCGTGCACGTAAAAGAACAGGGGAGACTCTGGAATGGGTCTCTGTCTGTATCACTGCACTATCCTCCAAATTCTAAACTGACTAATATCTTCAGGAGGCGTCGCTCATATTGGCAACCGGTAGCGACGATAAATAAATGTAAAACACACAGTGTTAGTAATAGACAAATGTGCAGGAAAACTTTATAGTTCCTCATTGTAATACCGTAATGCTATGGGACTCGGAGAGGGGAATAGTGTTCGATAGCAGGCTAGATGTTCTCAAAGATTTTGGCTGTAATACAGTTTTAATACATGGGTACATGATATATTGCAGGATGGAATAAAGGAAGCTGAAGTTAAAGTGGACCATTTTGAGGAATCCACATTCAGAGAAATGTATTTCAATGATGCAAACTGGCAGAAAGAAAAACATGTGGGTGCAAACATACGGAAAGAGAAAATGTCCAAAACAGACTTAGAGAAAATGTCAGATATGAGAAAGTTAGGAAATAATATTGAACGTTTGAACGTTGATGATTCTTGACACACGTTACAGATGTAAGTTAGGAAATAATATTGAACGTTTGAACGTTGATGATTCTTGACACATGTTATAGATGTAAGTTAGGAAATAATATTGAACGTTTGAACGTTGATGATTCTTGACACATGTTATAGCTGTAAGTTAGGAAATAATATTGAATGTTTGAACGTTGATGATTCTTGACACATGTTATAGATGTAAGTTAGGAAATAATATTGAACGTTGATGATACTACACACGTTATAGATGTAAGTTAGGAAATAATATTGAACATTAGAACGTTGATGATTCTTGACTCATGTTATAGATGTAAGTTAGGAAATAATATTGAATGTTTGAACGTTGATGATTCTTGACACATGTTATAGATGTAAGTTAGGAAATAATATTGAACGTTTGAACGTTGATGATTCTTGACACACATTACAGATGTAAGTTAGGAAATAATATTGAACGTTGATGATTCTTGACACATGTTATAGATGTAAGTTAGGAAATAATATTGAACGTTTGAACGTTGATGATACGTGACACACGTTAACGTGTAATAGTGTGATCTATTAGGGAATAAAAAAATAAAGACATACATATAATATTGATTAATTTATATGTATAACTTTTGTCAGGAAACTTTGAAAGATCATGGTTTATCATGTTTTTGTGTCTGTTTGCCGTAAATGTTTACTCCACAACAGAAGATGGTCAATTCATCTCCATACTGCTGATAAGCAATAGGCATATTGTGCTACTCAATAATCACTATTTATGGAAATAGATAACGACGTGGAACGACAACTATAGGTGGGAAGTGATTCGGTGGAAGTCGTGATAGCGCAGTGGATGCAAGTTCGCTTCAGGTGCGAAAGGTCTGGAGTTCGAGCCTCACTGGAGCTGTTACGATTGTACCCTTAGGCAAGGCATTTAAATTCCACATTGCCTCTTCTTTCTCTCTCGTGGCGATGGATTTCATAAGGGATGAGGTCTCGAGAGTGATTAATATAAGTTGTAAGAACTTATTTCGCAATCGAGCTAAAATAAATTTGTATAAACTAAGTGATTAGGTTGTTGTATTGGTGTTTATGTGCATGGTTAAACAAGTGAAAGGAGAAGTAGATGTTCAATGAAGAAGTCATACCAGCACATGGGGGGGTGGGGCACTTAAAAGGTGTATATCTGTTCTGGCTTAGCCTGGGAACAGGCGTCGATATATTTTGCCTGGTCAGTCAAATAAATATATTTTAACACCGAGACTATTAATTGGGCCGTATTGAGTTTCTGATCATATCAACGCCTGGGGAAACTGAACAGGTTGTCCGTGTAATTATTGACTCACATTAATCCTATTAATAGGCCTATTAGCATGTGACTTAATTAATGACGTACTTGAATCGAAAGCGAGGCACTGCAATGTTGATAAACTTTATAATTGGCCGCCATTGTTTACGGGTCAACGGAACGATAAATAGTTTTAAAAAGTACAATGTGCATCTGATTTGAAATATTTACTCAATATTTAAGTCGTCCTTGGTTCAATTACGCCGAATCGACCCATTACCATCTAAACGTAATATTTATCTCGTCGATATAACACAGAAACGGGAAATTGTATGTTTGTAATGTAAATGAGTATACAGGAGCATTCGTGTATATTAGGAAATGATCGTGTATAATCGTGCCTGTTCGGCGATATCCGATAGAATTCTGTTTCTATATTTAGCGATATTATCTTGTAGAGAAGAGTTGTCGTTCTTCAAATCTACATTCTTCAAAGTAGATGGCGTTACGATTGGAAATAAGGTTTCCCCAGGCTGTCATTTTGCCAGAAGTTAAAAAGTGAAAAATCGACAGACTGGCACCCAAGATAGTTCTAGTTCTGGCTTATAGGAGAAATACATGAATGTCTGAAAGTAAAGTATGCAGTCAAATACATCATGTGTTAGGTTGTTTAAAGTGATACAGCGTAATGTCATATTGTCGCTTAATTCCACAAACGTATAACAGGCTTGTGAGATAGTTTTGAGATAATCTCCATTTATTGAACGTAAATTAAGAGAAAGAAAGGCACATAGAACATTGTGTACACTGCACATAGAACATTGTGGACACTGCACATAGAACATTGTGTACACTGCACATATACCATTGTGGATGCTGCACATATAACATTGTGTACACTGCACATAGAACAGTGTGTACACTGCACATAGAACATTGTGGACACTGCACATAGAACATTGTGTACACTGCACATAGAACATTGTGTACACTGCACATGGAACATTGTGGATGCTGCACATAGAACAGTGTGTACACTGCACATAGAACATTGTGTACACTGCACATAGAACATTGTGTACACTGCACATAGAACATTGTGTACACTGCACATAGCACATTATGGATGTTGCGCATAGAACATTGTGGATGCTGCACACAGAACATTATGTACACTGCACATAGAACATTATGTACACTGCACATATAACAGTGTGTACACTGCACATAGAACATTGTGTACACTGCACATAGAACATTGTGTACACTGTACATAGAACATTGTGTACACTGCACATATAACAGTGTGTACACTGCACATAGAACATTGTGGATGCTGCACATAGAACATTATGTACACTGCACATAGAACCTTGTGTACACTGCACATATAACATTGTATACACTGCACATAGAACATTGTGTGCATTGCACATAGAACATTGTGTACACTGCACATAGAACATTGTATACACTGCACATAGAACATTGTGCACACTGCACATAGAACATTGTGGTTACTGCACATAGAACATTGTAGACACGGTACATATAACATTGTGTACACTGCACATAGAACATTGTGTACACTGTACATAGAACATTGTGTACACTGCACATAGAACATTGTGTACACTGCACATAGAACATTGTGGATGCTGTACATAAATTGTTACAATGAACATGTTTGGAAATTGTTACAATGAACGTGTTTGGAAATTGTTACAATGAACGTGTTTGGAAATTGTTACAATGAACATGTTTGGAAATTGTCACAAGCAACATGTTTGGAAATTGTTACAATAAACATGTTTGGAAATTGTCACAAGCAACATGTTTGGAAATTGTCACAAGCAACATGTTTGGAAATTGTCACAAGCAACATGTTTGGAAATTGTTACAATAAACATGTTTGGAAATTGTTACAATAAACATGTTTGGAAATTGTCACAGTAATTTTGAAAACAAAAGCAGGAGTATCACTAAGTACATGAACAGTAAACACAGAATTCAATATTTTTATCCAGTTCCATCTAAACAAAGAATTATTCTATTTTGATTTTAAAGTTTAGGAACATCTCTGGCTTCGATCCGCCAGCTTGTTGGGTATTCCTTTCTTCTCCGCTCTCGCTCTGCGTCAATTGCTTCATGGTAGTAGCCGTAGTACTCCCCTCGACCTTCGCGCTGTATGGGTACCCAGGCATCACTCTTGGGCCAGGGGTCCTGGAATATGTCCTTAGGTGGCATGGAGGGAAGCTGACGTGTGTAGCCAAACAGACGTAGTGCCGGGGTTCCACTTTGTTTCAAACCTATGTTGTTGTGGTAGTATCCTGTAACAAGATCAAATTTGCATAAAAACTGCAACACCCATTACAGATTGCTGTTAAACAAATGTCACTGTTTTATGGCAGTATAATTAGTGCAGTGTTTAGCACACTCGCTTGTCACGAAGAAACACGAGTTTGGACAGGGGTTTTCACCGATTTCCTCCCACACAAATGATCACATATACGTTTTCATCTACGTCAACGACACTGCGAAAGGTCTGGAGTTCGAGCCCGCTGGAGCCGTTACGAGTTACGATTGTGCCCTTAGGCAAGGCATTTAAATTCCACATTGCCTCTTCTCTCCCTCGTGGCAATGGATTCAATCAGTGCGAACGGTCTGGAGTTAGAGCCCGCTGGAGCCGTTACGATTGTGCCCTTAGGCAAGGCATTTAAATTCCATGTTGCCTCTTCTCTCCCTCGTGGCGATGGATTCCATCAGGAATGAGGTCTCGAGAGTGATTAGTATAAGTTGTAAGAACTTGTTTCGCAATCGGGCTAAAATAAATTTGTATAAACTAAACGAGAGTGGTTAATATAGGTAGTTAAAGCTTGTTTTGCAATCGTAAAAGTGTTCGTAATGTCTTCCTTTCAAACATAATGGTGAGAGAATCAGTATTGTTGTAGGAAGTTGTGCCCAACACCTTTGCAGTAATTCATGCTCTTTAGTTTATACAAATTCATTATAGCTCGATTGCGAAACAAGTTCTCACAACTTATATTAATCACTCACGACCTCATTCCTGATGGAATCCATCGCCACGAGGGAGAAAGAAGAGGCAACGTGGAATTTAAATGCCTTGCCTAATGGCACAATCGTAATGGCTCCAGCGGTGATCGAACCCCGCACCTGAAGCGAACGCGCATCCATTGCGCTATCACGACTTCATGCTCTTTATGTGTGTATATATGTCATACAACAATTAGATATGAAAAAGATGGATTGTTTGAGATCTACACCAACATGTTGCGCATGAGCGACTACAGGTTTGTTACTTTATTTTGATTATGAAAATGAAAAAGAACGAATGAAAAGACTGATCTGTAGTCCAGTGGTAACACGCTGGACTGGTAATAAATGGATTGCAGGTTCGATCTCCCGACTGACCCTAATAAAATTAATAGTCTTTCAGATAGGACTTTAAACCGAGGTCTCGTGTCGGTGCTTTACACAATGCACGTAAAAGAACCAGAGGAGACTGGAATGGGTCTCTGTCTGTATCATTGCACTATCCTCCAAAATCTAAAATAACTAATCTCTTCAGGAGGCGTCGCTCATATGGGCAACTGGTAGCGACGATAAATAAACGTAAAACACACAGAAAAGAACGACTTGATTTGGCCAATAGGTTCTGCAATGTTCACCTGCCACTCTAGCCTGGGTTCCAGTCTTTCGATTTTTCACTAACATCTCGCATAATTCTCGGGAAAGTTTTACTGAAAGATGCCATGTATTGTGAAGAAAGTCCATCAATACAGACCGTGGCCGAGTGGTTACGGTCGTTGACTTCGTTGCCCTCATGGCTGGGGGTTCGAATCCAACTGGGAATGTCCAATTATTTTAACTGAAGAAATTATCCAGCTGGCTTACGGTAGGTCGGTGGTTCTACCCGAGTGCCCCTTCGTGTTTGAAATACTGTACCTACTGTTTGAAATCAATAAATATAGGATGTTACACTCGTGATTTCATACCATATTTTATGAAATGAGTTTGTGCTAATAGCAAAATTCCAGCACGAGTTTCATAAAATATGGTATGAAATCATCACGAGTTCAACATTCTTTGTATGTCATTACCGCAGTAACAACAACCATACATGTGAAGACAGATCTGTAGTCCAGTGGTAACACGCTGGACTGGTAATCCAGGGATTGCAGGTTCGATCCCCCGTCTGACCCTAATAAAATTAACAGTCTTTCAGATGGGACGTTAAACCGAGGTCTCGTGTCGATGCTTTACACCGTGCACGTAAAAGAACCAGAGGAGATTCTGGAATGGGTCTCTGTCTGTATCATGCACTATCCTCCAAAATCTAAAATAACTAATCTCTTCAGGAGGCGTCGCTCATATGGCAACCGGTAGCGACGATAAATAAACGTAAAAATCAATAAGAAATGCGTTTCTTTGCCATATCATATTAACGTGAGCCTTATCACAGCGCATCCGTACGCCATAGTAAATAGTCCTTGATAATCGAACAACTTCACGCAAATAAATGACACTATGTTTAACCACTATACCGCTAGTGTATATGTTCTGTGCATTTTGGGAATACGGACGATTCCGGAATCGCGCTGCGCGTTTTAGGAATTCCAATACTATTGCGCTATTCTAGAATCGCCCTGCGCAATTCTGGTATCGCGCAAGGCGTTATTTTCATCAGATAAATCTTCTATAATGGTCTTGAACATTTTAGGAATGTCGGAATAGTGAATTCCATAGTGAGTCGAAAATTGGCAAACATTTCATTGTGAATGCGGAATTAAATGAAATTAAACATTTTCAATTCCGCATTTGCTCTAAAATGTTTGTTCACTTTCAATGTCATTTGTAGAAAAGATCACATACATTTCAATTTTATTATCGGCAAGAAAAAACTATTATCTTATTTGCATGCAATAAACTAATTGATTTAACGACAATTAATGTTCTGTTTTAATTTTATTTATTTGACTCTTACTTATAACATCATATTTTAGTGAAAATCAATATTCAACTTTGTCCTGATTCCTAAAATGCGCACGGACGTTTCCAGAATCGCGCAGAATCTCTCTGCGCGTTTTAAAAATTCTTAAACTGCGCAACATTATTTGGAATTCCTAAAACGCGCAGCACGATTCTGGAATGGTCCGTATTCGAACAATGGGCACAACATATATTTCGCATTATATTGATTTAAGCAGTTGATTTTCAACAAATAAAGCATGAACACAAACAATATGTTGAATGTGTGTTGCAAGCTGTCAATACCATGCCGCCACCAATAAGAACCCTTCCAGGTGTTAATACACGTGTGTACATACAAGACAGTATGTGTATTACACTGAACACAAGCACAGTTATGTGATGAAGACTATTATTAACATTTATCCTACCTTCATGTGAAATAACGTACAAAAACGGCCTGCCTAATAATTTTTGCTTTATTAGTCAGTGCCTAATAAAGCTTTTAGGACCCAGATTACGGTTTGTAAATAAACAAAGCGTCTGTGGTCACATTGTGTTTGGAAAATGTCCCAAGAAGAAAGTCGTGTACAGGCAAACTTTCAGGTTGTTTGGGATGAATTAACAGCACTCGATGAGACCCCTCTGGAAACTACTGTTGTCAGAGAAATGAATTTATTAGGCTCGTCTCCGGAAAAAAACAAGGCTCGGCAGAATTAAAATGTATAAGACCGTAATCTAATATTCTCTATATATCTGTTCTAGACTAGCCGGGGAACAGGCGTCGATATATTTTGCTTGGTCAGTCAAATAAATATATTCTAACACCGAGACTATTAATTGGGCCGTATTGAGTTTCTGGTCATATGTCATTTTGCCAGAAGTTAAAAAGTGAAAATCGACAGACTGGCACCCAGGCTAGTTCCAGACATTAAATTCAAAATAAAATGTATTCTTTAGTTTCAGACAGAAACATCTGAGTGGCCAATAACCTAGAGTAGGTGCTATCATTAATGTGTCAATTAGTATAAAATGTACAGCATCTGCAATCTAAAATGACTGCACTTTAAATCTAGGGCGAATAAGTGAGGAACTAATGGAGGGAATATGTACTGTTGTGATTTTATTAAGGCCATAAATCGTGTTGGGATTGGATTTGCAAACATAGACAACACATTGAAACCATGATTGGTTAGTTACTGCCCCCCCCCCCCCCTGGATACTCTTCTAAGGAACATAGCTCCTATTTTAAAATGTGTTTCCTCTGTTTTTATCGTTGTTTCCTTTGCACAACATGCTATCAATTGCCTTCTCTGTTCTCATCTTATAATTATTAAATCTCGACAGATACCCTACAGTATATCCAATGGATAACTGTGGAATTATATATCAATTGAGTGGAAGTCGTGATAGCGCAGTGGATGCGCATTCGCTTCAGGTGCGAAAGGTCCGGAGTTCGAGCCCAACTGGAGCCGTTACGAGTGTGCCCTTAGGCAAGGCATTTAAATTCCAAGTTGTCTCTTCTCTCTCCCTCGTGGCGATGGATTCCATCAGGAATGAGGTCTCGAGAGTGATTTATATAAGTTGAAATAACTTGTTTCGCAATCGAGCTAAAATAAATAAATAAAGTATATCAATTAATTGACACGATTTAGATAAAATCACATCCCGCAACATCTGTTTAGAATTCCAACTAAAAGGATCAAAATACATTCCGCGATCAATCAGACTGTATCTGCCAAGGGAGGTACTAGAAAATCCAGCGCTATCGCGCATTACACGTATACTGTAGAATAGTTTGCTTACCAGAGGGTGTGTCTCTCTGCCGCATAAAATATTCAAACTGTTCTTCTGATTGTATGTCGATAGCGTCTCTCCTCGTCTCTCGGGGCAGGGACCTGTGAAACAGTAAATACAAACCACTCATATGCTTCATTTACTATTATTAATTGAAGTCGTGATAGCGCAGTGGATGCGCGTTCGCTTCAACTGCGAACGGTCCGAAGTTCGAGCCCCGCTGGAGACATTACGATTGTGCCGTTAGGCAAGGCATTTAAATTCCACGTTGCCTCTTCTCTCTCCCTCGTGGCGATGGATTCCACCAGGAATGAGGCCTTGAGAGTGATTAATATAAGTTGAAAGAACTTGTTTCGCAGTCGAGCTAAAAATAAATTTGTATAAATTAAAATTTACTATTATTTATATCAGATGTTTTATCTCGATTTCGAAGCATATTCTTACAATGGAGTTATAATAAAACTTACATAAACAATACGTTATTGTGGTTATAAGTCTCGATAGTGAACCTTCGTTAGCAGCCTGTACAACATATAGGTAGCACACACTGCTCTTTGTGAGATGTGACTGTTGCCATGTGACCACTGAACGCAAATTGTGCATTTAGTAGCAACGGGGAAGTTTAACCAGGTTAGTGACAACTGTTTCCTTTGCATCCAGAACGGCACCGTCTCGTATTCTGATGGATACGGTCATCCGTGGCATTTAGTATCGACGGTGCATCCAGAACGACACCGTCTCGTATTCTTATGGATACAGCCATCCGTGGCATTTAGTAGCGACGGCGCATCCAGAACGACACCATCTCGAATTTCTTATGGATACGGTCATCCGTGGCATTTAGTCAATGGCAGCTCGTCCTAATGACACAATTTATAGTTCGTATCGCGTGACGACCATCATTGTCCTATCATTTCTATGCCACAGCCTTTATTCACTTCCATGTATCAACTATAATTACTCCCATTAATTCGGGACAGAAACCGTTACGTCTTTATTCACGTATAATATGTACACTTTTGGTTATTTACTGTCTTATATAATTCGATATGTATGAAATCTCAAATGACAACACTAACATACGTAACTGATTGTCCAAGTGCAACTACCAGTTAAAACAAACAGCGCGGCGTCTCGCTGAGTGAACTCTAGCATACGTAGCTGACTGTCCAAACGCAACTACGAGCATGAACAGACAGAGCAGCGTCTCGCTGAGTGAACTCTAACATACGTAACTGACTGTCCAAACGCAACTACCAGCATGAACAAACAGCGCAGGGTCTCGCTGGGTGAACTCTAACATACGTAGCTGACTGTCCAAACGCAACTACCAGCATGAACAAACAGAGCAGCGTCTCGCTGAGTGAATTCTGTATGCTCCTATACATTTGACCCCATCTAGACTACTGTTGTGTCATTTGCGGGAACTCACAGACGGATCTGTAGTTATTCCAGTGGTAACACGTTGGACTGGTAATCCAGGGGTCGCAGGTTCGATCCCCCGTCTGACCCTAATACAATTAACAGTCTTTCAGATGGGACATTAAACCGAGGTCTCGTGTCGGTGCTGTACACCGTGCACGTAAAAGAACCAGAGGAGACTCTGGAACGGGTCTCTGTCTGTATCATTCCACTATCCTCCACAAATCTAAAATGACTAATCTCTTAAGGAGGCGTCGATTTTTGGAGGATAGTTCAATGATACAGACAGAGACCCGTTCCAGAGTCTCCTCTGGTTCTTTTACGTGCACGGTGTAAAGCACCGACACGAGACCTGGTATAAAGTCCCATCTGAAAGACTGTTAATTTTATTCGGGTTAGACGGGGATCGAACCTGCGATCCCTGGATTACCAGTCTAGCGTGTTACCACTGGACTACAGCTCCGTCTGTTTGAACAATTTAAGAAAATAACAAAGCTTTATGCCGCCCATATACGGCTGTGAATAAACATACCTATAGTCACTGTACTGTATCCACCGTCCGCGCTCCGACGGCACATAGTGTCCAGATCCTCGGTACACCAGGGATTTGCCGCTCCCCGACAGGTAGTTGTTGGACGGAGTGGAATAGTGAGGGTGCGGTAGTGGTGCCGTCATATTTCTGGCATAGAAAATCAGTGAGAACATAATTGGATATGGAAAGCAAAATAAATAGTTCATACAAATTTATTTGAGCTCGATTGCGAAACAAGTTCTTATAACTTATATTAATCACTATCGAGACCTCATTCCTGATGGAATCCATCGCCACGAGGGAGAGAGAAGAGGCAACGTGGACTTTAAATGCCTTGCCTAAGGGTACACTTGTAACGGCGACAGCGGGGCTCGAACTCCGGACCTTTCGCACCTGAAGCGAACGCTCACCCACTGCGCTATCACGACTTCAAAATAAATGAAACAACTTAATACATGTTACTAATCTAACGAGATTCAAAATATAGTTTACTGTATTCAATTTTATGAAGAAACATGCGAAGTTGATTTAGCTAAGAAAAAGTTTGTTTTTTTGGTGTGTTTTTTTAGAGGGAGTGGTTAATTAGATAATATGCGACTATCTAGCTATTATTGGTGGAAGAAGACCCCGGGTGCCCCTCCGAGCAGTATTCCAGGCACGGAAGGGCATCCGGGTAAATACTCACTTGAAAGGATTCGACATCCCATTGGTATGCGAACATATATCGCCATTCCTCAAGCCAACTGGATAGCTTCCTCACATGAAATAATTCGACACCCCAGTTGGGATTCGAACCTACAGCAGCACCCTTGCAAGTGATTTGAAGTCAACAGGGTATAACCACCGACCTACTGCAAGCCAACTGGATAGCTTCCTCACATGAAATAATTCGACACCCCAGTTGGGATTCAAACCTACAGCAGCACCCTTGCAAGTGATTTGAAGTCAACAGGGTATAACCACCGACCTACTGCAAGCCAACTGGATAGCTTCCTCACATGAAATAATTCGACACCCCCAGTGGGATTCGAACCTACAGCAGCACCCTTGCAAGTGATTCGAACCTACAGCGGTGACGGGCAAGTGATTTGAAGTATCAGTCAAACAGATGAAATATGGTTTGGTGGTATTGGAAAGAAATCAATTGCTCGGTCTATTGGTACTAATTAAGTGCAGCAAACCAAATCGAAAATACAGTCAAACCTGTCTTAAGCAGCCAGCCAATGGAGTCAGAGAAAGTGGCTGCTTAGCACAGGTGGCTGCTTAATAGAGGTCAAATATATAATAAAATGACTGAATGGGAATCTGGACACTGGCTGCTTAATACAGGTTGGCTGCTTAATGGAGGTCAAATATATAATAAAATGACTGAATGGGAATCTGGACACTGGCTGCTTAATACAGGTTGGCTGCTTAATGGAGGTCAAATATATAATAAAATGACTGAATGGGAATCTGGACACTGGCTGCTTAATACAGGTTGGCTGCTTAATGGAGGTCAAATATATAATAAAATGACTGAATGGGAATCTGGACACTGGCTGCTTAATACAGGTTGGCTGCTTAATGGAGGTCAAATATATAATAAAATGACTGAATGGGAATCTGGACACTGGCTGCTTAATACAGGTTGGCTGCTTAATGGAGGTGACCATTAACGCAGGTTTGACTGTATACAATTCTTCCAGAGTATACATCAAATTGATGATATAGACTGTGCCTTAGCTTAGTTATTTCGATTCTCAGACAGCGAGGGTAGGAGACATTCTCTGACGCTTCGCAAGCCCCGTATCACATTAAATTAAACTCCCTTACTACCTAGTAATTCACACTTGGAGTAAATAAGATCGAATTTATAAGTATTGGATTGACGAGTGAAGTGTTGTATGGGCATTCTCTTGGGTTCGAGCTATGTCGTGTTGTGATGGGTGGATCACTGTACCGGCTCAATCACTGTACTGGCCACATCACGGTTGTCATTATTACGGCGGTGTTTGGGTCTATGGTTCATATTGCCACTTTTATCGTTAATCCAATCACTTACTTATATACTGTAATGGTGTAGATAGTATGATATAATATGTTCTTATCCAATTACTAGAATCCTAGTTATATCTATATATGTACATGTATACAGTCAAACCTGCCTTAAGCAGCCAGCTAAGGGAATCACAGAAAGTGGCTGCTTAGCACAGGTGGTTGCTTAATGGAGGTGAAATGTATAGCAAAACAACATATTGGGAATCTGGAAACTGGCTGCTTAATGCAGGTTGGCTGCTTAATAGAAGTGACCACTAACACAGGTTTGACTGTACATGTTTATTTATATTATTGCCATGTGTAAATGTTTAAAATTGAATCTGTAATTGTGAAGCGCAATAGAATAATTTTTAATTTTTGCGCTATATAAATGCTATGTATTTGTATGTATTTGTAATTGTATTTGAAAAAGACCCCTGGTGCCCCCGAGCAATATTCCAGGCACGGACGGACACCCGGGTAGATAACCACTTGAGAGGATTCGACATTCTATTGGGATTCGAACATACAGCAATGCGGTGCAAGTGATTCGGAGTCAACGACCGTAAGCGTTCGGTCACTCTAAGAAAAAAAGTACTCTGCACAAAAACAATTATAAAGCAATGCCTATCTTCAGTCGCTATGGTCACCAAATACAACATTGTCTTTATCCAACGCTTATTATATTAACGGATCACAACTATCTATTGAAATCACAGACAGTCGATTGACGTATAGATACGCCACTGCACTATTGGCAATTGTACGGGTGATTAAATTTTTGAATCAATTAATCGGACCTAACTGTGTTAGTTTAAACATATTTTATTGCCAATATTAAAGTGCATATACAATATAATACATCATAGCACACTACAGCATAACTAATGGCAAGTGGGTCGGGTCACAAGTTCTCAAAACATTAGATTCGACCCGTCATCAATTGGTTCATTGATTTTACAACATTTACGTATGGCAGAGTAGATACATGTATATTATACGAGTACATGGCAATATAATACATAGTAAACATCGATTGCAATACATGTTGTTACAATGTAATAGTCAGAGACTAAGAAGTGACTATAATAGAAGAAACAGGAGTGATTATATGATTAGATAAGTGTTGGAGAATGAATGAAGGGAGACGAGAGTGAAATACTTGTAGTGTGTAGTGTCACCTAGCTCCTGGAGCAACAGAGGGAGGCTAATTGATTCGATCAAAACGTTTAGTATCTCTTATAAACACTTGAACAGCTTGAAAGACAACAATATTTTCTTCATATGAGAGTTCAACATTACCATGAAGTAAGAACTGGCAGTTCAAGGGATGAAAGCGAACTGTGTTCAAATGTCAACAAGTAGTACCGCGAACACCTTTTTGTTTCAAGTGCCAAAAAGAAACAAAAAGGCGTTCACGGTAAATTGTGCTGCTATATAAACACAGTGAGGTTCGATTCATTGATTCAGGGATCGCAGGTTCGATCCCCCGTCTGACCCTAATAAAATTAACAGTCTTTCAGATGGGACGTTAAACAGAGGTCTCGTGTCGGTGCTTTACACCGTGCACGTAAAAGAACCAGAGGAGATTCGGTAATTGGTCTCTGTCTGTATCATTGCACTATCCTCCAAAAATCTAAAATAACTAATCTCTTCAGGAGGCGTCGCTCATATGGGCAACCGGTAGCGACGATAAATAAACGTAAAACACACATTCATTGATTCAAATCGAAAATGACCAGGGAGGGTGCATGAGCGTATCTAAGCGCAATCGGTTACATGCAATTCAAAATGTTAATTTAGCAAATTGTAACTGACCGCAAATGTAGTCTGCAATTTATTGTAAAGTTTGTGTGCGAAACACGGCTGGTATGCTGGACCCTCATCGTAATGTTATATTAATATCATAAATGGTAACTACTAACTGGCATGCATATAGTCTATGCTTCCCACTAAGTGTCGAATTATTTCATGTGAGGAAGCTATTCAGCGGACTTGCGGAAAGTTGGTGGTTCTACCCGGAGCCCGACCGTTACTGAAATGTTGCTTCCTCCACCAATAATAGCTGGAGAGATGCCATATGACAAACTGTTGGTGTCGCACCAACAGTTAATCCCCCAAAACAATCAATCAAACAATCAGTTTACATATTGCATGCAATCACTTACCTGTGTGTGTTTACTTGTACACCGGCTACATCTGTTGTTTACTTCCGTTGTTAAGAGATTCACGGTGTAAGGGTAACTTGTTATTAGTGAAATTGTACCTACTGGATTACGGTAATATTTTTGCTTAGATGTTTTAACTGTGTTTTGTTCACTCTAATAGTAAGGTAATGTGTTATTTTATTGACTCATTAATGTGTAATATAGAAACAGGAATGCTCACTAAATAATACATTGAAGCCTGCATTTATTGTGTGTCCAATATTTCTTATCGAATCACATAAATTATGCATGTAAAGGAGGGTAAATATTGGCGCTGATCAGCTTATTATATGATCTGACAACAGTATACTATCGATCCGTCTAATCAAGATTATCGATTCATGTTTAAAACTGTTAGAATTATTAAATATAGAATCCGATATTGAATCTTGTATTGTTGTCATGTTAGTGTGGCGTCCGTGGTCCAGGGTGGCGTCCGTGGTCCAGCGTGGCGTCCGTGGTCCAGTGTGGCGTCCGTGGTCCAGTGTGGCGTCCGTGGTCCAGCGTGGCGTCCGTGGTCCAGTGTGGCGTCCGTGGTCCAGTGTGGCGTCCGTGGTCCAGTGTGGCGTCCGTGGTCCAGTGTGGCGTCCGTGGTCCAGTGTGGCGTCCGTGGTCCAGTGTGGCGTCTGTGGTCCAGTGTGGCGTCCGTGGTCCAGTGTGGCGTCCGTGGTCCAGTGGCGTACCGTGGTCCAGTGTGGCGTCCGTGGTCCAGTGTGGCGTCCGTGGTCCAGTGTGGCGTCCGTGATCCAGTGGTCCAGTGTGGCGTCTGTGGTCCAGTGTGGCGTCCGTGGTCCAGTGTGGCGTCCGTGGTATCCAGTGGTCCAGTGTGGCGTCCGTGGTCCAGTGTGGCGTCTGTTGTCCAGTGGTCCAGTGTGGCGTCCGTGGTCCAGTGTGGCGTCTGTGGTCCAGTGTGGCGTCCGTGGTCCAGTGTGGCGTCCGTGGTCCAGTGTGGCGTCCGTGGTCCAGTGTGGCGTCCGTGGTCCAGTGTGGCGTCCGTGGTCCAGTGTGGCGTCCGTGGTCCAGTGTGGCGTCCGTGGTCCAGTGTGGCGTCCGTGGTCCAGTGTGGCGTCCCCAGTGGTCCAGTGTGGCGTCCGTGGTCCAGTGTGGCGTCTGTGGTCCAGTGGTCCAGTGTGGCGTCCGTGGTCCAGTCTAGGTCCCCGCAAGGGGTTTGACATTAATACAACAGTTTTGTTGTTGAAAGTTTAAGAACTGTTGTTATTGTTTGTTTCATTGACATTGGATTTCGACTTTGTTTGTATTCAATAGTTTATAATACACAATTGTTGTGTTTGATTGCGACTCCTGTTCTTACATTGTTCGTTTGATTATTGTCGAAGTCTCATCCCCGAGGGAGAGAGGAGGCTGTGTGTGGCGTATGTTTACTACCTAAAGACACCACCTTGTGGACGTCGTCATAGCACAGTTGTAGCGCTGTGGTAGCACAATGGTAGCGCAATGGTAGCGCAGTAGTAGCGCATTCGCTTCAGGTGCGAAATGCCCGGAATTCGCGCCCAGGTGTGTCCTTAGACCCGTGAAGGCATTTAGATTCCATATTTCCCTCATGGCGATGTATTCCATCAGGAATAGGTCGCGAGAGCGATTAATCTAACGTTGTTTATCGAGCTAAAATAAAATTCTGGTTGGGGCTCGTACTCACAACCCCATCGGCTACACGGCTGCACAAACTAACAACCCCATCGGCTACACGGCTGCACGTACTCATAACCCCATCGGCTGCACGGCTGCATGTACTCACAACCCCATCGGCTGTACGTACTCACAACCCCATCGGCTGCACGGCTGCACGTGCTCATAACCCCATCGGCTGCACGGCTGCATGTACTCACAACCTCATCGGCTGCACGTAATCACAGCCCCATCGGCTACACGGCTGCACGTACTCATAACCCCATCGGCTGCACGGCTGCACGTACTCACAACCCCATCGGCTACACGCTGCACGTACTCACAACCCCATCGCTGCACTGCTGCATGTACTCACAACCCCATCGGCTGCACTGCTGCATGTACTCACAACCCCATCGGCTGCACTGCTGCATGTACTCACAACCCCATCGGCTGCACGGCTGCATGTACTCAAAACCCCATCGGCTACACGGCTGCATGTACTCACAACCACATCGGCTGCACGGCTGCATGTACTCACAACCACATCGGCTGCACGTACTCACAACCCCATCGGCTGCACGGCTGCATGTACTCACAATCGGCTGCACGTACTCACAACCCCATCGGCTGCACAAACTAACAACCCAATCGGCTGCATGGCTGCATGTACTCACAACCCCATCGGCTGCACAAACTAACAACCCCATCGGTTGCACGGCTGCATGTACTCACAACCCCATCGGCTGCACGGCTGCATGTACTCAAAACCCTATCGGCTGCACGGCTGCATGTACTCAAAACCCTATCGGCTGCACGGCTGTATGTACTCACAACCCCATCGGCTGCACTGCTGCATGTACTCACAACCCCATCGGATGCACTGCTGCATGTACTCACAACCCCATCAGCTGCACGGCTGTATGTACTCACAACCCCATCGGCTGCACTGCTGCATGTACTCACAACCCCATCGGCTGCACGGCTGTATGTACTCACAACCCCATCGGCTGCACTGCTGTATGTACTCACAACCCTATCGGCTGCACGGCTGTATGTACTCACAACCCTATCGGCTGCACGGCTGCATGTACTCACAACCCTATCGGCTGCACGGCTGTATGTACTCACAACCCCATCTGCTGCACTGCTGCATGTACTCACAACCCCATCGGCTGCACTGCTGCATGTACTCACAACCCCATCGGCTGCACTGCTGCATGTACTCACAACCCCACCGGTTGCACGGCTGCATATACTCAAAACCCTATCGGCTGCACGGCTGCATGTACTCACAACCCCATCGGCTGCAGGGCTGTATGTACTCACAACCCCATCGGCTGCACTGCTGCATGTACTCACAACCCTATCGGCTGCACGGCTGCATGTACTCAAACCCTATCGGCTGCACGGCTGCATGTACTCACAACCCCATCGGCTGCACGTACTCATAACCCCATCGGCTGCACGTACTCACAACCCCATCGGCTGCACTGATGCATGTACTCACAACCCCATCGGCTGCACTGATGCATGTACTCACAACCACATCGGCTGCACGGCTGCATGTACTCACAACCCCATCGGCTGCACGGCTGCATGTACTCACAACCCCATCGGCTGCACTGATGCATGTACTCACAACCACACCGGCTGCACGGCTGCATGTACTCACAACCCCATCGGCTGCACGTACTCACAACCCCATCGGCTGCACGTACTCACAACCCCATCGGCTGCATGTACTCACAACCCCATCGGCTGCACAAACTAACAACCCCATCGGTTGCACGGCTGCATGTACTCACAACCCCATCGGCTGCACGGCTGCATGTACTCACAACCCCATCGGCTGCACGGCTGCATGTACTCAAAACCCTATCGGCTGCACGGCTGCATGTACTCACAACCCCATCGGCTGCACGGCTGCATGTACTCAAAACCCTATCGGCTGCACGGCTGCATGTACTCACAACCCTATCGGCTGCACGCACTCAAAACCCTATCGGCTGCACGGCTGCATGTACTCACAACCCCATCGGCTGCATGGCTGCATGTACTCAAAACCATATCGGCTGCACGGCTGCATGTACTCACAACCCCATCGGCTGCATGTACTCAAAACCCTATCGGCTGCATGGCTGCATGTACTCACAACCCTATCGGCTGCATGTACTCACAACCCTATCGGCTGCACGGCTGCATATACTCACAACCCCATCGGCTGCACGGCTGCATGTACTCAAAACCCTATCGGCTATTATTTTTGCTGTATGCTTGTCTGTGCATTCCGAAGGCAGTTTTATCTGAGTTCCTATATAACTGTCGTTACTTGCCAAATTCTAACCGAGGAGAGTGCCTCATTTGCCACAATGTGGCTGCGGGCCTGATCCGATCTGACAACCACCGTACCATCTCACATACTTCCCGGTCCGAAGACCGAGTCAGGGTTGCATTAGCGAGGAGTGAGTGGAGCTCTAAAGAAATGTGTATAGACAACTTGGATTTCGGACTCTTGACTGTTGTGTGTTTTACGTTTATTTATCGTCGCTACCAGTTGCCCATATGAGCGACGCCTCCTGAAGAGATTAGTCCTTTTAAATTTTTGGAGGATAGTGCAATGATACAGACATAGATCCATTCCAGAGTGTCCTCTAGTTCTTTTACGTGCACGGTGTAAAGCACCGACACGGTTAATTTTATTAGGGTCAGACGGGCGATCGAACCTGCGATCCCTGGATTACCAGTCCAGCGTGTTACCACTGGACTATAGATCCGTCTTGATTTTATACCAATTTGATATTACTTTATATATATACATGTATAACACATTTACCACCACGGAATATCACAGGAACAATTATAATCCACCGTGTCTGGTTTGATAATCCATCGGTCAATAATTATTATAATCTCTGTACAATAATTATGTAATACATCTCGTAGCAGAAAGCCACAATATATTATCGATATTGTTAACACCCATTGAATCTAGCATAATAATATAAAAGATACTTCAATTCCTGCAAAATAATATATGAGAGCCTTCAATTCCAGCAAAATAATATATGAGAGCCTTCAATTCCTGCAAAATAATATATGAGAGCCTTCAATTCCAGCAAAATAATATATGAGAGCCTTCAATTCCAGCAAAATAATATATGAGAGCCTTCAATTCCAGCAAAATAATATATGAGAGCCTTCAATTCCTGCACAATAATATATGAGAGCCTTCAATTCCTGCACAATAATATATGAGAGCCTTCAATTCCTGCACAATAATATATGAGAGCCTTCAATTGCAGCAAAATAATATATGAACCCAACCCAAAAAAAAACCCAACCACAAAAAAAACCAACACAAAAAAAAGAGCCTTCAATTCCAGCAAAATAATATATGAGATCACATACATGCTATTTATATGTCTATTTTCTATCACATATATTGTTACAGAGTATTTCAACATCAGAATGAATAAGGGTTTGGAGTACAGTACAAGCCATGGGAGCATTCTGGCAGAGCGGGGCCCCCGTAACATGGTACCAGTCCACAACTACCCTTCCGGTGTTGGAAAAAGTCACATGTGGCGAGGTGCAGCTTACTATGTGCCAAGTGAAAACAGGTATTGGCTTCGGAATGGCATTCACGGTCAGATCATTTGGAGCGGGGTGGGTTTGGTCGATATCGCTCAGAACCCCCGCTGGAGCCGTTACGATTGTGCCCTTAGGCAAGGCATTTGAATTCCACGTTGCCTCTTCTCTCTCCCTCGTGGCGATGGATTCCATCAGGAATGAGGTCTCGAGAATGATTAATATAAATTGTAAGAACTTGTTTCGCAATCGAGCTAAATAAATTTGTATACACTATCGCTCAGACAATCTTAAGGGAGTGGGCTTTGGTTGCTATCTGTCAGAAAGTATGGAGGTTTAAAGTTTAAACTTTATTTATTTTATAACGACTGCGAAGCAAGTTTTAACAACTTATATTAATCACTCTCGTTGGCGTGGATGAACGCGTAACTGTGATGATTCGTGTGGGAGGAATCCGGAGTACCCGAAGAAAACCCAACTGTCCGATCTGGCGACCACCGTGCCATCTCTCATACGTCCCGGTCCGAGGATCGACCCGGGGCTGCATTTGTGAGAAGCGAACGCGCTAACCACTGCGCTAATCGGACAGCCCGCTATGGAGGGGTTGGGTTTTGGTCGCCATCTGACTGTTCTTAGGACGGTACTGTTGCGTATTTCATCGAGAAAAAGCAATTGTGTGAGAGTTGCATTGTTGTGCATTTTCTAAATAGAGTATATTGTGCATAGGTTCCGGAAGTAGAGTATATTGTGCATAGCTTCCGGAAGTAGGGTATCTTGTGCATAGCTTCTGGAAAGTAGAGTGTCTTGTGCATAGCTCCCGGAAAGTAGAGTGCCTTGTGCATAGCTTCCGGAAGTAGAGTATATTGTGCATAGCTTCCGGAAAGTAGCGCGTCTTGTGCATATCCTCCAGAAAGTACGGTGTCTTGTGTATATCCTCCGGAAAGTAGGGTGTCTTGTGCATATCCTCCGGAAAGTAGGGTGTCATGTACATAGCTTCCGGAAAGTAGCGTGTCTTGTGCATAGCTTCCGGAAAGTAGAGTGTCTTGTGCATAGCTTCCGGAAAGTAGAGTGCCTTGTGCATAGCTTCCGGAAAGAGCAGCGGCACCGCTATCTCTGAGTTTTTATGGTTAGCGTGCCACGCCTCTGTTCCCTCTTGTGGTAAATTTCGGTTCTAACGCAATCCGTGTACAGTCTACAAGACACACCGAAGTCTTTTATTTGATCTGAATACATAGACACAGATATGCAGTTATCAAAGAAAAATGTGTGATGAATTAACATAGATTATATGCAGCTACCAAAGAAAAAAAAAGAAAAAAAGAAGAAAATGTATGATATATTGGAAGCGATCATTTCAGATGGATACAGCAGGATCAGTACCGTTCCTTACCACGTGAGGCGAAGAGAGATGCCATATACTTTGAATCCGAGGACGACTGGGTTACCTGGAAAATAAAGAACGACAAACCACACCCTCCATCAGGTATAGCGCTATTCCGTTTCTGTGGATATCTTGGTCTTTATATACGAGGCCGATTGTCTCCACAAAGTTATACAGACGGATCTGTAGTCCAGACGTGGTTAACATGTTGGACTGGTAATCCAGGGATCGTAGGTTCGATCCCCCTTAATGAAGACATAGTATGTTCAATGTTTTATTTATCGCAGGTTCGATCCCTCGTCTGACCCAAATAAAATTAACAGTCTTTCAGATGGTACATTCAACCGAGGTCTCGTGTCGGTGCTTTGCACTGTGTACGTAAAAGAACCAGAGGGCATCTGACAACATGATATATAACACATGATAATTTTGGTAACAAAACAACATGGCAAAACATATTTATAATGGCAAAACACACATTATTTTTATTATAGTATTAATACTATATTGACAATTTTTCATCATAGAATACCGACGTAATGCATGCCACTGTGGTAAGTGTACATCGGTAAGGACCACCGCATCCTGGCAAATCACGACTCGAAACAACGAGCAGACCCGTTTACGCTGACAAAAAAAGATACCATGATTATTGTAGACATGATTACGGGAAACAAATTATGTACATTTATTTATGCAAATTTATTTTAACTCGATTGCGAAACAAGTTATTTCAACTTATATTAATCACTCTCGAGACCACATTCCGGAATCCATCGCCACGAGGGAGAGAGAAGAGGCAACGTGGAATTTAAATGCCTTGCCTAAGGGCACAATCGTAACGGCTCCAGCGGGGCTCGAACTCCGGACCTTTCGCACCTGTACATGACACGTGCCCGGACAGCAGCCACCGGAGTACACATAACACAGCAACAAATCATTCGGCATCATGAATTATGGGTTAATATATATATACAGTATACTAATGTGAATATATGGAAGATGAGAATTGTTATACAATTGCTTATATTTTCAGGAATTTCAATGTCTGGTTACCCGCGTAATTTTACCGGTGTACCCGTACCGACACTACTTCCGTCTCAAGTGAGTGCTATAAATAGACGATGGTCAGGAGCAGGTTACTTTGCCCCGTCTACCAACCGATGGTTCCATGATAACGACAGCCCAGGGATACCAAGAGAATCTTTGCATTTCTATAATGAAGAAGACTGGATCAAATTCAAATATATGTGCGAAAATCCTGGACTTACTAAGTAACATTGAACTTTGAACTACACGTAATATTACTAACAGGAAGCTTTGTGACGTCAGCCCGGAACTTGTTTTGCTCTACTGAAAGTAGTTCTCGCAATGCTTTTATCATAGCATCATCATTACGTTATGTATTATGGGGATGGGGTGAAATGGGGGAATTTTGCTTGTAGAGCACAGTGATGGTTGTGTCAAAAATACAAGAGACTGTGTGTCATGTCATATGAATCAGTTTTATATATTATGTACATGTATGCAACTTACATTCTGTTCCAGTCTGACATCGCGTTTATATTATCAAACCATGTTTGTTAGCAGTATTAATTAATGGATGCTATGACCAAAGTGCAACCGTTTTGTTTATGCAATCACGTCACATTTATACGACAAAATACGACTGTTTTACTAATTCATGTAAATCTAGAAATATTAATAGTTAGGCCTATAGTATATGTAAGTATGCAAGTATTTCAGAGTAGTCTCCCCTCCCGTGATGGGGAAGTTATGGATACACACCGCTGTATTTTCTCCTTCTTCGTGCTATGATAAATCGATGAACTGTCACAGTCAAATTCTCAGTTCCAAACAAGAATCCACTTTTACCGCACGCAGTTCTGTAAACTCCAGGACTGCTGCTTACTGTTAGGCACAAGTAAGTCATGGCATCACCATCAAAGTTGTTCACAATTTTCAAATGTAAACAAACACCGGTTAAAAATGGAACGCGTAGGGATCCTAGCTGTTATGTAGGGCTGTTTACTCTGACATCAATGCGCTGGAGCAAGTAGTACTGAAATAAATGCACAAACTGTCTTTACAAATGCCACAGAAGCACCATACTCACAATAAGAATGCAAACGGTCTCTGTTTCTACAGTAAAACGTACATCATCAAATTATGGTCTGCTTGATTGCAAACACTACTTTCTAGGACCAATACAACGACCCGGAACCAATTCCCCAGTGGGGTCACACGTTATAGCATATGCAAGTATGCAAGCATGTCAGAGTAGTGTCCCCTCCCGTGATGGGAAGGGTATAAAACATAGCCGAATACGGATTATTTACTCAATTACAATATATTTAAATAATCAATTTTATCACATAACAGTGCTTGTATTCATTGAACTACAGTCATCACATATTTTCTTATATCAACACACCTGTATATAATAACACAGAATGGTCGCAGCATGACAGCTTGCAATACACATTCGATATATACCTGTAGTTTGTGTTCATGTTTTATGTTTTTAAACTCAACTGCTTACATCAATGAATTGCTAAATATGCACCAGCGGAAACAAATAATGGTTAATATTGTGTCGATTATTTGCGTAAAGTTGTTTGGTTATCAGGGACTATTTAGCCTATTAGGGCATGCAGCTGCACAAGAATGTAATAAGGCTCAAACTTATACTGGCAAACAGAGGTGTAATTCTTCTTCAAATTTATGGTTGTTGTTACTATGGTAATGTGATAATAAGGATGTTACACTCGTGGTGATATGCTATGATACTCGTTTAGGAATGTTGCTATTAAACTCGCCAAAAGGCTCGCTTAGTAGCAACATTTCAAAACTCGTTTCATAAAACATGGTATGAAATCACCACTCAAGTTAGATCCTATATATATAAGTTATCTCACTGTATTACATATGAATACTTTTATTTTAACTCTTTCAGCGCCGAATAAATTCAGAGCATGTGCAAACAACATAGATCCAGATCAGCCGCGGCGTAACGCCGCGTCTGATCAGGATCTATGTTGTTTGCTATTCGGACAGGTGCTTCAGCTCCACTGTCTGAAGAGCAATCAGCATATAGCCTGATCAGACGGCATGTTCTGTTCTGTCCGATCGGGTTCTCTAATTTTTTACAAAGTCGCTTTTATGGGACATTGGCGGTGAAAGAGTTAATATGTATCGTTACAATGTATTTAAGTTTTACCTTGCGTTCATTTTGTATGTTTTGTGTCTGGTCATACCTGTATGTTCATTTTACTTCTCCAAATATATTTTATCGAATGTTGATTTTCTAACTTTACAATAAACACACGTGCATCACTGTGTGTCTGTGTAGAGGGCCTGCTATGTTACTGTTTCTGTTCTCAATAAAACGGAGGATAGTGCAATGATACAGACAGAGACCCATTACAGAGTCTCCTCTGGTTCTTTTACGTGCACGGTGTAAAGCACCGACACGAGACCTCGGTTTAACGTCCCATCTGAAAGAGTGTTAATTTTATTAGGGTCAGATGGGGGATCGAACCTGCGATCCCTGGATTACCAGACCAGCGTGTTACCACTGGACTACAGCTCCGTCTGTATGGATAGTAAAAAAAAATACTGACGTTATTTATAGCGACCAACAGTACAGATTATAGAACGTCATTAATATAATGTTGGGTCTGTTTATGTGCGTCATCAAATACGTCATAGCTTTTTCAATTGGTAACATATTCAGTTGAAATTTTCAGGATTTGTTTTTGAGACATTGTGGCATATACCGATATATCTTCATTTGTGTTAATTATGTGTGTGTCTTACGTTTATTTATCATCGCTACCGGTTGCCCATATGAAGAGATTAGTCCGTTTAGATTTTTGGATGATAGTGCAATGCATTACGTGCACGGTGTAAAGCACCGACACGATATCTCGGTTTAAAGTCGGTTTATTAGGGTCAGACAGGGGATCGAACCTGCGATGGATTACCAGTCCAGCGTGTTACCACTGGACTACAGATACCTATGTAATCATAGCACTTATTAGCATTCATACATGATACACTTGTGCTATGATCCTGAGTCAGTCGTTAAAGGTGATGAGTGTATACAGATACATGTTCATAACTCTCATTAGATAGTGCACGTGCAGGTGATTAAAGGTTATACATTATTACGTGAATAATATCAGCTGATCTATGGACGCACGTGAATGATATCAGCTGATCTATGGACGCACGTGAATGATATCAGCTGATCTATGGACGTACGTGAATGATATCAACTGATCTATTGACGCACGTGAATGATATAAGATGATATATGGACGCACCTGCTTCATATCAGCTGATACATGGACGCACGTGAATAATATCAGCTGATCTATGGACGCACGTGAATGATATCAGCTGATCTATGGATGCACGTGATTGATATCAGCTGATCTATGGACGCATGTGAATGCTATCAGCTGATATATGGACGAACGTGAATGATATCAGCTGGTCTATGGACGTACATGCAAAAACACAAACCAAAAAACACAACACAAAAACACAACACAAACACAAACCACTGATATCAGCTGATCTATGGACGCACTTGAATGATATAAGATGATCTATGGACGAACGTGAATGATATCAGCTGATATATGGACGCACGTGAATGATATCAGCTGATCTATTGACGCACGTGCATGATATAAGATGATCTATGGATGCACGTGAATGCTATCAGCTGATCTATGGACGGACGTGAATGATATCAGCTGATCTATGGACGGACGTGAATGATATCAGCTGATCTATTGACGCACGTGAATGATATAAGATTATCTATGGATGCACGTGCATGCTATTAGCTGATATATGGACGCATGTGAATGATATCAGCTGATCTATGGATGCATGTGAATGATATCAGCTGATATATGGACGCACGTGAATGATATCAGCTGATATATGGACGCACCTGCTTGATACCAGCTAATCTATGGACGCACGTGAATGATATCAGCTGATCTAATGCCGCACCTGCATGACATCAGCTGATATATGGATGCACCTGCTTGATACCAGCTAATCTATGGACGCACGTGAATGATATATCAGCTGATCTATGGAGGCACATGAATTATATCAGCTGATATATGGACGCACGTGAATGATATACGCTGATCTATGGACGCACGTGAATTATATCAGCTGATCTATGGACGCACCTGCATGGTATCAACTGATATATGGACGCATCTCCATTACATTAGCTGATATATGGTCGGACGTGAATGATTTCAGCTGATCTATGTACGCACCTGTATGATATTAACCGATCTCTGGACGCACCTGCAGGATATCAGGCGATATATGGACGCGCGTGAATGCTATCAGTTGATATATGGACGAACTTGAATGATATCAGCTGATATATATAGACGCATGTGAATGATATCAGCTGATCTATGGAGGCACATGAATTATATCAGCTGATATATGGACGCACGTGAATGATATAAGCTGATCTATGGACGCACCTGCATGGTATCAACTGATATATGGACGGACGTGAAATATTTCAGCTGATCTATGTACGCACCTGCATGATATCAACTGATATATGGACGCACCTGAATGATATCAACTGATCTATGGACGCACGTGAATGATATCAGCTGATCTATGGACGGACCTGAATGATTTCAGCTGGTCTATGTACGCACCTGCATGGTATCAACTGATATATGGACGGACGTGAAAGATTTCAGCTGATCTATGTACGCACCTGCATGATATCAACTGATATATGGACGCACCTGAATGATATCAACTGATCTATGGACGCACGTGAATGATATCAGCTGATCTATGGACGCACGTGAATGATATCAGCTGATCTATGGACGGACCTGAATGATTTCAGCTGGTCTATGTACGCACCTGCATGGTATCAACTGATATATGGACGGACGTGAAAGATTTCAGCTGATCTATGTACGCACCTGCATGATATCAACTGATATATGGACGCACCTGAATGATATCAACTGATCTATGGACGCACGTGAATGATATCAGCTGATCTATGGACGCACGTGAATGATATAAGATGATCTATGGACGCACGTGAATTATATCAGCTGATCTATGGACGCACGTGCATGATATCAACTGATCTATGGATGCACCTGCATGATATCAGCTGATATATAGACGCACGTGAATGATATCAGCTGAAATATGTACGCACCTGCATGATATCAGCTCATCTATGGACACAGGTGAATGATATCAGCTGATCTATGGACATACGTGAATGACATCAACTGATCTATTGACGCACGTGAATGATATAAGATGATATATGGACGCTGGTGAATGATATCAGCTGATATATGGACGCAGGTGAATAATATCAGCTGATCTATGTACGCACGTGAATGATATCAGCTGTTCTATGTACGTACCTGCATGATATCAGCTGATATATGGACGCAGGTGAATCATATCAGCTGATCTATGTACGCACGTGAATGATATCAGCTGTTCTATGGACGCACTTGAATGATATCAGCTGAAATATGTATGCACCTAAACGATATAAGCTGATCTATGGACGCACGTGAATGATATTAGCTGATCTATGGACAGACGTGAATGATATCAACTGATCTATTGACGCACGTGAATGATATAAGATGATATATGGACGCAATTGAATGATATCAGCTGATATATGGACGCAGGTGAATAATATCAGCTGAAATATGTACGCACCTGCATGATATTAGCTGATCTATGGACGCACGTGAATTATATTAGCTGATCTATGGACATACGTGAATGATATCAACTGATCCATTGACGCACGTGCATGATATAAGGTGATCTATGGACACAATTGAATGATATCAGCTGATCATGGACGCACCTGCATGATATCAACTGATCTATGGACGCACGTGAATGATATCGGAGGAAATATGTACACACCTGCATGATATCAGCTGATATATGGACGCATGTGAATAATATCAGCTGATCTATGGACGCAGGTGAATGATATCAGCTGATCTATGTACGTACCTTCATGATATCAGCTGATCTATGGACGAACGTGAATGATATCAGTTGATCTATGGACGCAGGTGAATGATATCAGCTGATATATGTACGCACCTGCATGATATCAGCTGATCTATGGACGCATGTGAATGATATACGATGATTTATGGACGCAGGTGAATGATATCAGCTGATATATGGACGCAGGTGAATGATATCAGCTGATATATGGACGCAGTTGAATGATATCAGCTGATATATGGACGCACGTGAATGATATCAATTGATCTATTGACGCACGTGAATGATATCAGCTGATCTGTGGACGCATGTGAATGATATAAGCTGATATATGGACGCATGTGACTGATATAAGCTGATCTATGGAATCACGTGAATGCTATCAGCTGGTCTATGGCCACACGTGAATGATATCAACTGATCTATTGACGCACGTGAATGATATCAGCTGATATATTGACGCAGGTGAATAATATCAGCTGATCTATGGACGCAGGTGAATGATATCAGATGTTCTATGTACGTACCTGCATGCTATCAGCTGATCTATGGACGCATGTGAATGGTATCAGCTGATCTATGGACGCACCTGCATGATATCAACTGATCTATGGAAGCACGTGAATGATGTCAGCTGATCTATGGACGTACCTGCATTATATAAACTGATCTATGGATGCACGTGAATAATATCAGGCGATATATGGACGCACGTGAATGATATCAACTGATCTATGGTCGCAACTGCATGATATCAGATGATATATGGACGCACGTGAATGATATCAGTTGATCTATGGACGCACGTGAATGATATCAGCTGATATATGTAGGCACCTGCATGATATCAGCTGATCTATGGACGCACGTGAATGATATCAACTGATCTATGGACGCAGGTGAATGATATCAGCTGATTTATGGACGCACGTGAATGATCTGCTCTATGGACGCACGTGAATGACATCAGCTGATTTATGGACGCACGTGAATGATATAAGCTGCTCTATGGACGCACGTGAATGACATCAGCTGATCTATGGACGCAGGTGAATGATATCAACTGATCTATGGACGCAGGTGAATGATATCAGCTGATCTATGGACGCACGTGAATGATATCAGCTGATTTATGGACGCACGTGAATGATATAAGCTGCTCTATGGACGCACGTGAATGACATCAGCTGATCAATGGACGCATGTGAATGATATAAGCTGATCTATGGACGCATGTGAATGATATAAGCTGATCTATGGACGCACGTGAATGATATCAGCTGATCTATGGACGCAGGTGAATGATATCAGCTGATCTATGGACGCACGTGAATGATATCAGATGATCTATTGACGCACTTGAATGATATAAGGTGATCTATTGAAGCATTTGAATGATAGCAGCTGATCTATGGACGTACGTGAATGATATAGGCTGATCTATGGACGCATGAGAATGATATAAGCTGATCTATGAACGCATGTGAATGATATCAGCTGATATATGGACGTACCTGCATGATATCTCCTGGTCTATGGACACACGTGAATGGTATAAGCTGATATATCGACTCACGTGAATGATATCAGCTGATTTATGGACGCACGTGAATGATATCAGCTGAAATATGTACGCCTCTGCATGATATCAGCTCATCTATGGACACACGTGACTGATATCAGCTGATCTATGGACATACGTGAATGATATCAACTGATCTATTGACGCACGTGAATGATATAAGATGATCTATGGACGCACGTGAATGATATCAGCTGATATATGGCGCAGGTGAATAATATCAGCTGATCTATGTACGCACGTGAAAGATATCAGCTGTTCTATGGACGCACTTGAATGATATCATCTGAAATATGTACGCAACTAAATGATATAAGCTGATATATGGACGCACGTGAATGATATTAGCTGATCTATGGACAGTCGTGAATGATATCAACTGATCTATTGACGCACGTGAATGATATAAGATGATCTATGGACGCAATTGAATGGTATCAGCTGATATATGGACGCAGGTGAATAATATCAGCTGACCTATGGACGCAGGTGAATGCTATCAGCTGATCTATGTACACATGTGAATGATATAAGCTGATCTATGGACGCAGGCGAATGATATAAGTTGATCTATGGAATCAGGTGAATGATATAAGCTGATCTATGGACGCATGTGAATGATATCAGCTGATCTATGGACGCAGGTGAATGATATCAGCTGATCTATGGACGCACGTGAATGATATAAGGTGATCTATTGAAGCATTTGAATGATATCAGCTGATCTATGGACGCACGTGAATGATATCAGCTGATCAATGGACGCACTTGAATGATATAAGCTGATCTATGGACGCACGTGAATGATATCGGCTGGTCTATGGACGCACGTGAATGATATCAGCTGATCTATGGACATACCTGCCTGATATAAACTGATCTATGGACACACGTGCATGGTATCAGCTGATCTATGGACGCACTTGAATGATATCGGCTGGTCTATGGACGCACGTGAATGATATAAGCTGATATATGGACTCACGTGAATTATATCAGCTGATCTATGGACACACCTGCATGATATCAGCTGATCTATGGACTAACGTGAATGATATCAGCTGATCTATGAAAGCACCTGCATGATATCAGCTGATCTATGGACGCACGTGAATGATATCAGCTGAAATATGTACGCACCTGCATGATATCAGCTGATCTATGGACGCACGTGAATGATATTAGCTGATCTATGGACAGACGTGAATGATATCAACTGATCTATTGACGCACGTGGATGATATAAGATGATCTATGGACGCAATTGAATGATATCAGCTGATATATGGACGCAGGTGAATGATATCAGCTGATCTATGTACGCACCTAAATGATATAAGCTGATCTATGGACGCACGTGAATGATATTAGCTGATCTATGGACAGACGTGAATGATATCAACTGATCTATTGACGCACGTGAATGATATAAGATGATATATGGACGCAATTGAATGATATCAGCTGATATATGGACGCAGGTGAATAATATCAGCTGATCTATGGACGCAGACGAATGATTTAAGTTGATCTATGGAATCAGGTGAATACTATAAGCTGATCGATGGACGCATGTGAATGATATCAGCTGATCTATGGACGCAGGTGAATGATATCAGCTGATCTATGGACGCACGTGAATGATATCAGATGATCTATTGACGCATTTGAATGATAGCAGCTGATCTATGGACGTACGTGAATGATATCAGCTGATCTATGAAAGCACATGCATGATATCAGCTGATCTATGGACGCACGTGAATGATATTAGCTGATCTATGGACAGACGTGAATGATATCAACTGATCTATTGACGCACGTGAATGATATAAGATGATCTATGGACGCAATTGAATGATATCAGCTGAAATATGGACGCAGGTGAATGATATCAGCTGATCTATGTACGTTCCTGCATGTTATTAGCTGATCTATGGACGCACGTGAATGATATCAGCTGATATATGGACGCACGTGAATGATATCAGCTGATCTATGGACGCACGTGAATGATATAAGATGATCAATGGACGCACGTGAATGATATCAGCTGATCTATGGACATACCTGCCTGATATAAACTGATCTATGGACACACGTGCATGGTATCAGCTGATCTATGGACGCACTTGAATGATATCGGCTGGTCTATGGACGCACGTGAATGATATAAGCTGATATATGGACTCACGTGAATTATATCAGCTGATCTATGGACACACCTGCATGATATCAGCTGATCTATGGACTAATGTGAATGATATCAGCTGATCTATGAAAGCACCTGCATGATATCAACTGATCTATGGACGCACGTGAATGATATCAGCTGAAATATGTACGCACCTGCATGATATCAGCTGATCTATGGACGCACGTGAATGATATTAGCTGATCTATGGAGAGACGTGAATGATATCAACTGATCTATTGACGCACGTGAATGATATAAGATGATCTATGGACGCAATTGAATGATATCAGCTGAAATATGGACGCAGGTGAATGATATCAGCTGCTCTATGTACGTTCCTGCATGTTATTAGCTGATCTATGGACGCACGTGAATGATATCAGTTGATCTATGGACGTACGTGAATGATATCAGCTGATCTATGGACGCATGTGAATGATATAAGCTGCTCTATGGACGCACGTGAATGATATAAGTTGATATATGGACACAGGTGAATGATATAAGCTGATCTATGGACGCAGGCGAATGATATAAGTTGATATATGGACACAGGTGAATGATGTAAGCTGATCTATGGACGCATGTGAATGATATCAGCTGATCTATGGACGCACGTGAATGATATCAGATGATCTATGGACGCACGTGAATGATATCAGTTGATCTATGGACGCACGTGAATGATATAAGCTGATCTATGGATGCAGGATAATGATATAAGCTGATCTATGGACGCAAGTGAATGATATGAGCTGATATATGGACGCAGGTGAATGATATAGGCTGATATATGGACGCAAGTGAATGATATGAGCTGATATATGGACGCAAGTGAATGATATCAGCTGATCTATGTACGTACCTGCATGACATCAGCTGATCTATGGACGTACGTGAATGATATAAGATGATCTATGGACATACGTGAATGATATCAACTGATCTATTGACGCACGTGAATGATATAAGATGATCTATGGACGCACGTGAATGATATCAGTTGATATATGGACGCAGGTCAATAATACCAGCTGATCTATGTACGCATGTGAATGACATCAGCTGTTCTATGTACGTACCTGCATGATATCAGCTGATATATGGACGCAGGTGAATAATATCAGCTGATCTATGTACGCACGTGAATGATATCAGCTGTTCTATGGACGTACTTGAATGATATCAGCTGAAATATGTACGCACCTGCATGATATTAGCTGATCTATGGACGCACGTGAATTATATTAGCTGATCTATGGACATACGTGAATGATATCAACTGATCCATTGACGCACGTGCATGATATAAGGTATTCTATGGACGCAATTGAATGATATCAGCTGATCATGGACGCACCTGCATGATATCAACTGATCTATGGACGCACGTGAATGATATCGGCTGAAATATGTACACACCTGCATGATATCAGCTGATATATGGACGCATGTGAATAATATCAGCTGATCTATGGACGCAGGTGAATGATATCAGCTGATCTATGTACGTACCTTCATGATATCAGCTGATCTATGGACGAACGTGAATGATATCAGTTGATCTATGGACGCAGGTGAATGATATCAGCTGATATATATACGCACCTGCATGATATCAGCTGATCTATGGACGCATGTGAATGATATACGATGATCTGATCTATGGACGCAGGTGAATGATATCAGCTGATATATGGATGCAGTTGAATGATATCAGCTGATCTATGGACGCACGTGAATGATATCAATTGATCTATTGACGCACGTGAATGATATCAGCTGATCTGTGGACGCATGTGAATGATATATGCTGATATATGGACGCATGTGACTGATATAAGCTGATCTATGGAATCACGTGAATGATATCAACTGATCTATTGACGCACGTGAATGATATCAGCTGATATATTGACGCAGGTGAATAATATCAGCTGATCTATGGACGCAGGTGAATGATATCAGATGTTCTATGTACGTACCTGCATGATATCAGCTGATCTATGGACGCATGTGAATGGTATCAGCTGATCTATGGACGCACCTGCATGATATCAACTGATCTATGTAAGCACGTGAATGATGTCAGCTGATCTATGGACGTACCTGCATTATATAAACTGATCTATGGATGCACGTGAATAATATCAGGCTATATATGGACGCACGTGAATGATATGAGCTAATCTATGGACGCACGTGAATGATATCAACTGATCTATGGTCGCAACTGCATGATATCAGCTGATATATGGACGCACGTGAATGATATCAGCTGATATATGTAGGCACCTGCATGATATCAGCTGATATATGGAAGGACGTGAATGATATCAACTGATCTATGGACGCAGGTGAATGATATCAGCTGATCTATGGACGCACGTGAATGATATCAGCTGATTTATGGACGCACGTGAATGATATCAGCTGATTTATGGACGCACGTGAATGATATCAGCTGATTTATGGACGCACGTGAATGATATCAGCTGATCTATGGACGCACGTGAATGATATCAGCTGATTTATGGACTCACGTGAATGATATAAGCTGCTCTATGGACGCACGTGAATGACATCAGCTGATCAATGGACGCATGTGAATGATATAAGCTGATCTATGGACGCATGTGAATGATATAAGCTGATCTATGGACGCACGTGAATGAAATAAGCTGATCGTTGGACGCACGTGAATGATATCAGTTGATCTATGGACCAACGTGAATGATATCGGCTGAAATATGCACACACCTGCATGATATCAGCTGATATATGGACGCACGTGAATGATATTAGCTGATCAATTGACGCACGTGAATGATATAAGATGATCTATGGACGCACGTGAATGATATCAGCTGATATATGGACGCATGTGAATAATATCAGCTGATCTATGGACGCAGGTGAATGATATCAGCTGATCTATGTACGTACCTTCATGATATCAGCTGATCTATGGACGCACGTGAATGATATCAGTTGATCTATGGACGCAGGTGAATGATATCAGCTGATATATGTACGCACCTGCATGATATCAGCTGATCTATGGACGCATGTGAATGATATACGATGCTCTATTGACGCAGGTGAATGATATCAGCTGATATATGGACGCAGGTGAATGATATCAGCTGATATATGGACGCAGTTGAATGATATCAGCTGATCTATGGACGCACGTGAATGATATCAATTGATCTATTGACGCACGTGAATGATATCAGCTGATCTGTGGACGCATGTGAATGATATAAGCTGATATATGGACGCATGTGAATGATATAAGCTGATATATGGACGCATGTGAATGATATCAGCTAATCTATGGACGCACGTGAATGCTATTAACTGATCTATGGACGCATGTGAATGATATAAGCTGATCTATGGACGCACATGAATGATATCAGCTGATCTATGGACGAACGTGAATGATATCAGCTGATCTATGGACGCACGTGAATTATATCAGCTGATATATGGACGCACTTGAATTATATCAGGTGATCTATGGACCTACCTGCATGATATCAACTGATCTATGGACGCACGTGAATGATATAAGCTGATATATGGACTCGCGTGAATTATATCAGCTGATCTATGGACGGACGTGAATGATGTCAACTGATTTATGGACGCACGTGCATGGTATCACCTGATCTATGGACGCACTTGAATGATATCTGCTGGTGTATGGACGCACATGAATGATATAAGTTGGTCTATGGACGCACTTGAATGATATTAGCTGATCTATGGACAGACGTTAATGATATCAACTGATCTATTGACGCACGTGAATGATATAAGATGAGCTATGGACGCAATTGAATGATTGTACGTACCTGCATGTTATCACTTGTTCTACGGACGCACGTGAATGATATCAGTTGATCTATGGACGCACGTGACTGATATCAGCTGATCTATGGACGCACGTGAATGACATCAGCTGATCTATGGACGCAGGTGAATGATATCAGCTAATCTATGTACGCACGTGAATGATATCAGCTGAACAATGGTCGGACCTGAATGATGTCAACTGATCTATGGACGCACGTGCATGGTATCACCTGATCTATGGACGCACTTGAATGATATCGGCTGGTCTATGGACGCACGTGAATGATATAAGCTGGTCTATGGACGCACTTAGGTGATATTATCTGATCTATGGACAGACGTGAATGATATCAACTGATCTATTGACGCACGTGAATGATATAAGATGATCTATGGACGCAATTGAATGATATCAGCTGATATATGGACGCAGGTGAATAATATCAGCTGATCTATGTACGTACCTGCATGTTATCAGCTGATCTATGGACGCACGTGAATGATATCAGTTGATCTATGGACGCACGTGAATGATATCAGCTGATCTATGGACGCACGTGAATAATATAAGCTGCTCTATGGACGCACGTGAATGACATCAGCTGATCTATGGACGCACGTGAATGATATCAGCTGATCTATGGACGCACGTGAATGATATAAGCTGATCTATGGACGCACGTGAATGATATAAACTGATATATGTATGCACGTGAATGATATAAGCTTATCTATGTACGCACCTGCATGGTATCAGCTGATCTATGGACGCACGTGGATGATATAAGATGATATATGGACTCACGTGAATGATATCAGCTTATCTAAGGACGCACGTGCATGATATCAGTTGATCTAGTCGTTTATTGTGATCGTAGTATACATTCTACATCTACTATATAAGATGATATATGGACTCACGTGAATGATATCACCTGATCTATGGACGCACTTGAATGATATCGGCTGGTGTATGGACGCACGTGAATGATATAAGCTGGTCCATGGACGCACTTGAGTGATATTAGCTGATCTATGGACAGACGTGAATGATATCAACTGATCTATTGACGCACGTGAATGATATAAGATGATCTATGGACGCAATTGAATGATATCAGCTGATATATGGACGCAGATGAATAATATCAGCTGACCTATGGACGCAGGTAAATGATATCAGCTGATATATGTACGTACCTGCATGTTATCAGCTGATCTATGGACGCACGTGAATGATATCAGTTGATCTATGGACGTATGTGAATGATATAAGCTGCTCTATGGACGCACGTGAATGACATCAGCTGATCCATGGACGCACGTGAATGATATCAGCTGATCTATGGACGTTCGTGAATGATATAAGCTGATCTATGGACGCACGTGAATGATATAAGCTGATCTAAGGACGCACGTGAATGATATAAGCTGATCTGTGGACGCACGTGAATTATATAAGCTGATCTATGGATGCACGTGAATGATATAAACTGACCTATGGATGCACGTGAATGATATAAGCTGATCTATGTACGCACCTGCATGGTATCAGCTGATCTATGGACGCACGTGGATGATATAAGATGATATATGGACTCACGTGAATGATATCAGCTGATCTAAGGACGCACGTGCATGATATCAGTTGATCTAGTCGTTTATTGTGATCGTAGTATAAATTCTACATCTACTATATAAGATGATATATGGACTCACGTGAATGATATCACCTGATCTATGGACGCTCTTGAATGATATAGGCTGGTCTATGGACGCACGTGAATGATATAAGCTGGTCTATGGACGCACTTGAGTGCTATTAGCTGATCTATGGACAGACGTGAATGATATCAACTGATCTATTGACGCACGTGAATGATATAAGATGATATATGGACGCAATTGAATGATATCAGCTGATATATGGACGCAGATGAATAATATCAGCTGACCTATGGACGCAGGTGAATGATATCAGCTGATATATGTACGTACCTGCATGTTATCAGCTGATCTATGGACGCACGTGAATGATATCAGTTGATCTATGGACGTACGTGAATGATATAAGCTGCTCTATGGACGCACGTGAATGACATCAGCTGATCCATGGACGCACGTGAATGATATCAGCTGATCTATGGACGCTCGTGAATGATATAAGCTGATCTATGGACGAACGTGAATGATATAAGCTGATCTAAGGACACACGTGAATGATATAAGCTGATCTATGGACGCACGTGAATGATATAAACTGACCTATGGATGCACGTGAATGATATAAGCTGATCTATGTATGCACCTGCATGGTATCAGCTGATCTATGGACGCACGTGGATGATATAAGATGATATATGGACTCACGTGAATGATATCAGCTGATCTAAGGACGCACGTGCATGATATCAGTTGATCTAGTCGTTTATTGTGATCGTAGTATAAATTCTACATCTACTATATAAGATGATATATGGACTCACGTGAATGATATCACCTGATCTATGGACGCACTTGAATGATATCGGCTGGTCTATGGACGCACGTGAATGATATAAGCTGGTCTATGGACGCACTTGAGTGATATTAGCTGATCTATGGACAGACGTGAATGATATCAACTGATCTATTGACGCACGTGAATGATATAAGATGATCTATGGACGCAATTGAATGATATCAGCTGATATATGGACGCAGGTGAATAATATCAGCTGACCTATGGACGCAGGTGAATGATATCAGCTGATCTATGTACGTAGCTGCATGTTATCAGCTGATCTATGGACGCACGTGAATGATATCAGTTGATCTATGGACGCACGTGAATGATATCAGCTGATCTATGGACGCACGTGAATGATATAAGCTGCTCTATGGACGCACGTGAATGACATCAGCTGATCTATGGACGCACGTGAATGATATCAGCTGATCTATGGACGCACGTGAATGATATAAGCTGATCTATGGACGCACGTGAATGATATAAGCTGATCTATGGACGCACGTGAATGATATAAACTGATCTATGGATGCACGTGAATGATATAAGCTGATCTATGTACGCACCTGCATGGTATCAGCTGATCTATGGACGCACGTGGATGATATAAGATGATATATGGACTCACGTGAATGATATCAGCTGATCTAAGGACGCACGTGCATGATATCAGTTGATCTAGTCGTTTATTGTGATCGTAGTATAAATTCTACATGTCACATGAATGATGATATTACAATTATCCAGCATTTCTCAATTTGTATGAAATTGAATTATGTTGCGTTATGTGTATCTAAAAAAAGTATTTGTTTATCTTATGGACATCATTTCTTCCCGAATCCTATCATTGTGGGCCAGGCGTTGGCTGATAGACAATCAGTAACCATTATTGAGCTAGCTGGCGGCTCACACTATCAAAATGAACCTCTGACGAGATTCGAATCTCAACCACTATCTCTGAAGAGGATCGAACCGGAACATCATTACTTCCCGAATCCTATCCTTGTGGGCCAGGCGCCTGGCTGATAGACAATCCGTAACGATTATTTAACTAGCGTGCGGCTCGCCATATCAGAATGTGGCTGATAGACAATCCGTAACGATTATTTAACTAGCTGGCGGCTCACCATATCAGAATGTGGCTGATAGGCAATCAGTAACCATTATTTAACTAGCTGGCGGCTCACCGTATCAGAATGTGGCCGATAGGCAATCAGAAACCATTATTTAACTAGCTGGCGGCTCACCATATCAGAATGTGGCCGATAGGCAATCAGAAACCATTATTTAACTAGCTGGCGGCTCACACTATCAGAATGTGGCTGATAGGCAGTCAGAAACCATTATTTAACTAGCTGGCGGCTCAGGATATCAGAATGTGGCTGATAGGCAGTCAGAAACCATTATTTAACTAGCTGGCGGCTCACACTATCAGAATGTGGCTGATAGGCAGTCAGAAACCATTATTTAACTAGCTGGCGGCTCACACTATCAGAATGTGGCTGATAGGCAGTCAGAAACCATTATTTAACTAGCTGGCGGCTCAGGATATCAGAATGTGGATGGTAGGCAATCAGTAACACTTATTTAACTAGCTGGCGGGTCGCCATATCAGAATGTGGCTGATAGGCAATCAGTAACCATTATTTAACTAGCTGGCGGCTCATCATATCAGAATGTGGCCGATAGGCAATCAGAAACCATTATTTAACTAGGTGGCGGCTCACAATATCAGAATGTGGCTGATAGGCAATCAGTAACTATTATTTAACTAGCTGGCTACTCACCATATCAGAATGTGGCTAATAGACAATCAGTAACCATTATTTAACTAGCTGGCGGCTAGCCATATCAGGATGTGGCTGATAGGCAATCAGTAGCGATTATTTAACTAGCTGGCGGCTAGCCATATCAGAATGTGGCTGATAGGCAATCAGTAACCATTATTTAACTAGCTGGCGGGTCGCCATATCAGAATGTGGCTGATAGACAATCAGTAGCGATTATTTAACTAGCTGGCGGCTAGCCATATCAGAATGTGGCTGATAGGCAATCAGTAACCATTATTTAACTAGCTGGCGGCTAGCCATATCAGAATGTGGCTGATAGACAATCAGTAACCATTATTTAACTAGCTGGCGGCTAGCCATATCAGAATGTGGCTGATAGACAATCAGTAACCATTATTTAACTAGCTGGCGGCTAGCCATATCAGAATGTGGCTGATAGGCAATCAGTATTTCATTTCTTAAGGAAATGTGTAAGATGCAATAACAAAGTAGAGAAAATAATGTGTGCATATGTATAATTATGTGATAAAGAACGATATTATTAATATCACCCATATACTACGTAATGTTCCAATTTTGCATTTCATGAAACAATATTTAATTGTATATGGTTGTTAGGATTGATTCAGAAAATCATTTTTGACAATTTCATTGCATTTAGCCCAAGGTTATGATGTTGCATTGTTTTTCATTCTTAATTATCTATACGTATGTCATTGTTGCCTGTATACGCTAATGTGTACACGATTTATAATTGTGTGTTTATATGTTGCCTGTATACTCTAATGTGTACATGATTTATAATTGTGTGTTTATATGTTGCATGTATACTCTAATGTGTACATGATTTATAATTGTGTGTTTATATGTTGCATGTATACTCTAATGTGTACATGATTTATAATTGTGTGTTTATATGTTGCATGTATACTCTAATGTGTACATGATTTATAAGTGTGTGTTTATATGTTGTCTGTATACTCTAATCTGTACATGATTTATAACTGTGTGTTTATATGTTGCATGTATACTCTAATGTGTACACGATTTATAATTGTGTGTTTATATGTTGCCTGTATACTCTAATGTGTACACGATTTATAATTGTGTGTTTATATGTTGCCTGTATACTCATAATTGTGTGTTTATATGTTGTATGTATACTCTAATGTGTACATGATTTATAATTGTGTGTTTATATGTTGCCTGTATACTCATAATTGTGTGTTTATATGTTGTATGTATACTCTAATTTGTACATGATTTATAACTGTGTGTTTATATGTTGCCTGTATACTCTAATGTGTACACGATTTATAATTGTGTGTTTATATGTTGCCTGTATACTCTAATTTGTACATGATTTATAATTGTGTGTTTATATGTTGTTTGTATACTCTAATGTGTACATGATTTATAATTGTGTGTTTATATGTTGCCTGTATACTCTAATTTGTACATGATTTATAAGTGTGTGTTTATTTGTTGCCTGTATACTCTAATCTGTACATGATTTATAATTGTGTGTTAATATGCTGCATGTATACTCTAATCTGTACATGAGTTATAATTGTGTGTTTATATGTTTTCTGTATACTCTAATTTGTACATGATTCATAATTGTGTGTTTATATGTTGCCTGTATACTCTAATTTGTACATGATTCATAATTGTGTGTTTATATGTTTTCTGTATACTCTAATTTGTACATGATTTATAATTGTGTGTTAATATGTTGCATGTATACTCTAATTTGTACATGATTTATAACTGTGTGTTTATATGTTGCATGTATACTCTAATCTGTACATGATTTATAATTGTGTGTTAATATGTTGCATGTATACTCTAATTTGTACATGAGTTATAATTGTGTGTTTATATGTTGCATGTATACTCTAATTTGTACATGATTTATAACTGTGTGTTTATATGTTGCCTGTATACTCTAATCTGTACATGCTTTATAAGTGTGTGTTTATATGATGCCTGTATACTCTAATATGTACTTGATTCATAACTGTTTATATGTACTTTTCATGTATTTTTTATCTTCAGAAATGGAGGAACAAAAGATAACATAATATATATTAATTACGATTTGATTTCTCATCCAGAGAAAGTATGTTCTCACACAAGAATGTCAGTTCTTGGTAATAACCGCTTCCGTAAAACCCATACAAGAACTGCAATTGTGTGTTTGTGTTTTTGAATACGAGTAAGTTTAAATAATAAATAATGACCTCTCGTAGAGTTGTCGTCTTGTATCGGTTTTTGTTTTAGAATTAGTTATTACATTTAATATGAACAAGTGTTTTAAAGATATACTATTGCATTTAGTCCGAACTATTTTTAAATTTGTATTGTATCAAGTAGAGTTAGCGAAACTATAATTTATAAGTTCTGCTTCCGTTTTAATCCTATTATATATACTTACTTCTTTGATTTTGTGTAAATGTATTGTTTTGTGAATGTATATAGTGGATAAATATGTTTAAGCCAAGTGGAGTCTTAGTGTATACACATTTATTTGAGCTCGATTGCGAAACAAGTTCTAACAACTTATATTAATCACTCTTGAGACCTCATTCCTGCTGAAATCCATCGCCACAAGGGCGAGAGAAGAGGCAATGTGGAATTTCAATGCCTTGCCTAAGGGCACGATCATAACGGCTCCAGCGGGGCTCGAACTCGGGGCCTTTCGCACATGAAGCGAACGCGCTACCACTGCGCTATCACGACTTCCAAAAAGTGGAGTTTTAAGTGAACGCATATCTGTTATATAAATGCTATTTATAGATTTATCATAGAAGCAATAATAAACCCTTGTAATTTGAACTTAGAACTACTTTTTTGGTGTACTAATTTTCGAGAATCCAGGGTCTCGGATATAGACATAGATTCTCCTCGAAATTACTCCGTTGACAACGTTGACGTAATATAGAATGTTCTCATTCGCCTGTAAATAGGTCATACATTCAGGAGAAATATAAGAAGAAACACACATGTTAGACGTTGTTTCCAGGTGCTTTCTGTTCCGCTCTGGTATATGAACAGAACAAAACAGAATGTTATTATCAGACTTGTACATAGTAATTAATAATATCATAATACATACACATATATAATATATTTACATCACGTGAATTGTTATATACAGATCCATGCGTCCATGTGTGTACATTGTATTAGTAGTAAAGAGGGTGAACATATTTGTTTCAGCAGAAATATCAGGTAGTATGCACCACGAAAGCAAACACAACCTGTCTTTCTATAATACAAACTTCTTCATACAAGTTGCTAATTTATGTAGACTTTCCATTCATATGTTTTAATAGATCTAGATAAAACAGTAATGCTTTAAATACGATTATTGAATGTCATTGTAGCATTGACATAAATGTACACAGTGATATTCATCTTCTATAGCATTTGTATTGCATTAAGTTCAATATCGTTTTTTTTCTAGGTATTGTATTGCCCACATAGGGCACACCTTGTAATGTTAAAGAGTTGGTATATAATCAAAATCATAATCTAGATTATTATTATTATTATTATTATTATTATATAAAACCTGAAATATATGGCAAGAACAATGGACACTTAGCATGATGTTAGTCACATTTGCACACAATTCCAAACAATATATACCCTTTGATATGTTTAAGTTTATTATTATAATACTAAGCAACACGATTCACATTGAAACATTCACTATGGCGATTTGAACGTCTCAGCTTTATAATGTATACACATTTATTTTAGCTCGATTGCGAAACAAGTTCTTGCAACTTATATTAACACTCTCGATACCTCATTCTCGATAGAATCCATCGCCATGAAGGAGAGAGAAGAGGCAATGTGGAATTTAAATGCCTTAAAGGGCACAATCGTAACGGCTCCAGTGGGGCTCGAACTCCGGACCTTTCGCACCTGAAGTGAACGCGCATCCACTGCGCTATCAGCTTTATAGGCCAGGTAGAATCTTTTATCCTACTTTTGCTTTATTAGGCAATGCCTACTAAACCGTTTATGATGTTATAATGCTGTGGCGTATATGTTCACAGGTGGTGTGATCAATTTATGGTCACGAATATTCTGTACCCTTTCCTCTTTAAAATTCCCTTTTTTATCAGAAAATAGGATAAATAGAATATTAGTTTACTGTTTTATACATTTTAAATTATTAGGCTCGTCTCCGAAAAAATACAGGGCTCACCAACTGTCTCCAACTCGCCTAATAATTTAAAATGTATATGACTTTAACCTAATATTCTCTCTGTATGTGCACTAGACTTGCTAACACATACCTATTTAAAGCGACACTACATCGGTGAAAACGCAACTGTGTGCAGAATGTAAATTCCTTTTATATGGTATAATGTTTTTAATAATATTTGCGTCAAAAACTGAACATTTCAACAAATAAAAAAACGTCGTATACGCGGTTTGTTGACATAACAAAATAATGTAAATATGGTCGACATGCATGCGTAATACAATGCGTGAATCCGGAATAACATGATTTATGTTACCGTTGTATCTCACATGTGTGCCTATGTATATTTATTTGTAGACTAATCTTAGTTAAATTATCTCTATACGAAAGTATCGTGCGTTTAGTATTGACTCCAATAACAAAGAAACATGAATTCAGGAGCGTGGATGACCGTTATATGAAACCACACTTTCACTTTTGAAGTTTGTAGACAACATAAACACTGTTTATTGATTCAATGTTAGTGTTCGAATGTATTGAGCAGAATGTTTGAAGCAACACATATACGTGAACAAAATGCATTGTATTTGCATTTTGCGATGTAGTGTCGCTTTAACCATATCCATCGATACTCTATCGGTAATCAGGGTAACACACAGTATTTTAAATTTTACTAAATTATACCGCATGCTAATATATGCAGACAATGTGTTATCTATAGATCCGATAAGGTAAAGAACGAAACGAAATAGTACACATAGTGTATACTATAGAGGACATAGAAAACGCACACTTCGGAAAAGTGTGTTTTTACATGAAAAACAATAACTATATAAATACATAGTTTTAAACATTTTTGGAATATTTTTAGTTGTTCAGTTTGTGTTTGGTAATAAAGATGTGATACGTCTTTCATAACATTCTTCGTATTTCGTGTTCATGTAATAATTAATCATATAATGTAGGTGTGCGTTTTCTATGTCCTCTAATATATTAACCACACCATATAATGCCATTGCCGATGCATATTCACATATTCGGTATTTCGTTTATGAAATACGTTTAGAACTGTTACCTTCTGTATCTAGAGTATACTCGCTGTACGGATCTATGTAACTATTAGCTGCACGTTGTTGCCATGGTGATCAAATCATATATTATCAAATGCATATGGTATATTTCTTAGCAAATATCACAGATCCTGTTATGGATAATTTAGACGTCTACTTAGCGAGATATAATATACACACTTTAGCACCCCTCAATAACACTGTGATACATATACATGTATTCATAGTTGTACATAAGAACAACGTAATTCATTGGTTGAAAATATACAAACGACAATAATAAACTGTACTTTGCACTTCGCTGTTTAAGAAATAATATTTGTCTTTCCGTTATTTATTTACGAATAAAACATGGTTTGGAGATCTGATGTAACATAATTTGGGTTATATGTTGATTATGTTAATTAATTACCTCCACAATTAGTTGTATACCATGATACATATTCATGAGTATTGATCCATTTATAATAATGATGTATACGGTCGCTATACAAGGCAATTATACATGGAACTGTACTAACTGTTTATGTTGGCAGAGAAGCAAGTACATTTGGCAGATAAACAAGTATACTTGGCGTGGACATCCCTTACATGTATGCCTGATCAGCATATTAAAGGTTTTTCCACACATGTGTGCTATTACATCAGAAATGTACTCTGATGTTTTAAGTTTAAACAGTACAATTTCAAAATATTAACATGTTATTTCCGTACAAGCATGTGTTTGCACCAAAACAATATATCCGAATTGATATATTGAGTGACAGTTATACCAAACATGTTTACTGGAACATCTGTAGCTTGACATGTTATGGAATACATGTCCAAGCTTGCTTCTCTATAAAAGATGAGATAAATTTAGATTAGGGGAGACGAACTGGGATTATTGAAAGCGCCATATGGTGCTTGGGCACACCGTGAACATTTATTTAAATAAACACTTATAACTTGGACTTGTTTTGGAACTTATACGATTACGGTACACTGAATTCTAGAAATTAACCACGCATGCAATAGGCATACGTGGTGTATTCCACCTTTCAGAACGACAAACCATGTTTTATTCGACTATAAATAATTCAAACACAAATAGTATTTCTAAGTAATCATGACCAAAATATTTCAAAAGTGCAAACATAATTTGTGTTATTTTTTAGAAAGTGTAAAATGACGACACAAAACTACAAACAATGCTAGTAAAATGATACCAGGCTTGACATCACGCGCTATACCACGTGTTACAGCATATATAAACACGGTGTATTCCTTCTTTGTGTGTACAGGCACAATATCATGTTAAAATTGTAAATAAAACACACAGGCACAAGACACAAATGTTTTTGTTTTGCCCTATGGTCATATAGTAATGTTTACTAAAGGCAACCAACGGAAATGAAACATGCATGCAGAAACATCGACGAGAAACTAGGTAAAAACGACAAGATCACTGATATGCCATTGTGGTCCTGACCCGAAGACCTTATTCTATCAAGAAATACTTTTTATTTCATGGAGATCGGTCAAATAACACCAGAATGGCGCATTGTTTCATCGTGAACAGTAGGAAATGCAATGTTGTCGGGTTCGCTGGGCGTTCGGTTTTTGATTTTGATGTTTTCTCGTCGTTTTACACTGAGTAATGCTCATAACATTTCGAACCGACACCTACTTCGTTAAGTGCAATCTTTCTCCCGCGAATCATGCTGTCTGCAGCCTCAGCGTGCAGATCCAACAGAGCAATACAGAAAACAAGTCCAAAACAAAAGTAAAAATACAACAATAGTTCCATTATGGATAAGATCCGCGGTGAATATACAGCGGTATTTCATTGGCTGCTGTTTTCATATGGATTTACATGTTTCATTTTTGACCAATGAGGCAACAGCACTCATTCACATCGGATGTTGTCAAAAAATGTGTGTCTTGTGCCTGTAATAAAACATAAACTTTCAAGCTTTACATTGTAGCAGTAAACATGTATTATAATTATAGTCATCAGGTTTGCATCACCAGGGGCGTAGCTTGGCTGGAATCGATGCGTAGGCCAATTTAACACGGGAGTGGGGAGGGGGGTCCGGAGGTCGTCCCCAGGAAAACTATTTATAGTGTATATAATTTAAGCGTGGCCTCCCGATTTTTGTTGCAGATTTGGCATTTTTATTTTTTCGATTTTTCGGGGGAAAGTGTAGGCCGTTCGTTCTCACAGGCACATATGTACACACGTTTCTCTCTTTGTGCAAACACTCGCGCACTTGTTAATTAATTCTTATTAATATTATCAATATTAATTATAATGTTCTATACATGCCAATCAGTGAATATAATCGATTTGTACAATGTATATCATATGTACACACGTTTCTCTCTTAATACAAACACTCGCGCACTAGTGAATTAATTATTATTCTAACACGACCCAGCTAATAACATACAAACTTGTAGAGTAAAATCTACCTCGGGTTATTCTGCGATATACCTACCTTGAACTATGCTGCGCGCGCACAGTGATTTGACTATTCCATTTATGCAATGCGTGTAAAGTCTTATGAATGAAAGTCACGTGATGTTTGTAAATACTATCGTAGGAATTCGCGGAAATGAGCTATTTTTAGAATCAGATAATCTCTTGTCCGTCTTGTTTTTCTGTTAAGTAACGTTTCAGTTACTATTCTGTACAGTTTTATTTGACAACATAAATAAACTTATTGATCAGTTACAACTTTTGTTCATTTATGCACTAGATTGATATTTTCCATAAAAAATAACGTCATCACCCCTTACGCGGGAGGAAATTTCGAAAGCCAAATGCAGTGGAGTACAACGGCGTTTGAAGAAAATACTCCTTTGATTCTTAAAATTATTAGAAGTATGTCGTGTTAGAATCGAAATAATAAGTATCAACCGTGGTATATCGCAGAATAACCCGAGGTAGTATAACCGTGGTATATCGCAGAATAACCCGAGTTTGTATAACCGTGGTATATCGCAGAATAACCCTAGTTTGTATAACCGTGGTATATCGCAGAATAACCCGAGTTTGTATAACCGTGGTATATCGCAGAATAACCCTAGTTTGTATAACCGTGGTATATCGCAGAATAACCCGAGTTTGTATAACCGTGGTATATCGCAGAATAACCCGAGTTTGTATAACCGTGGTATATCGCAGAATAACCCGAGTTTGTATAACCGTGGTATATCGCAGAATAACCCGAGTTTGTATAACCGTGGTATATCGCAGAATAACCCGAGTTTGTATAACCGTGGTATATCGCAGAATAACCCGAGTTTGTATAACCGTGGTATATCGCAGAATAACCCGAGTTTGTATAACCGTGGTATATCGCAGAATAACCCGAGTTTGTATAACCGTGGTATATCGCAGAATAACCCGAGTTTGTATAACCGTGGTATATCGCAGAATAACCCGAGTTTGTATAACCGTGGTATATCGCAGAATAACCCGAGTTTGTATAACCGTGGTATATCGCAGAATAACCCGAGTTTGTATAACCGTGGTATATCGCAGAATAACCCGAGTTTGTATAACCGTGGTATATCGCAGAATAACCCGAGTTTGTATAACCGTGGTATATCGCAGAATAACCCGAGTTTGTATAACCGTGGTATATCGCAGAATAACCCGAGTTTGTATAACCGTGGTATATCGCAGAATAACCCGAGTTTGTATAACCGTGGTATATCGCAGAATAACCCGAGTTTGTATAACCGTGGTATATCGCAGAATAACCCGAGTTTGAAGTTCTTATGCGTAGAAATATATCACGAAGGTCGAAGACCTGAGTGATATATTTCTACGCATAAGAACGACAAAACTATTTCTTAATTAATATTATCAATATTAATTATAATGTTCTATATATGTCAATCAGTGAATATATTCGATTTGTGACTGGCATGATCAACTTAATACCTTACATTGTATCAAAAATATAATGGAAAACAATGGAAGACATCAATGCAACATTTAGTATTCAAATATATACATACATACACAGTAACAATATGTACGTCAGCTAGCTACAGCGCAATAATATCTTTGGCCATTTTTAGCTTTCACGCCAGCAGTACATGTCCAAATATGAAAGTCAAATACAGTCAAACCTGTCTTAAGCAGCCAGCCAAGGGAATCACAAAAGTGGCTGCTTAGCACAGGTGGCTGCTTAATAGAGGGCAAATGTATAATAAAACAACATATTGGGAATCTGGAAACTGGCTGCTAAATACAGGCTGGCTGCTTAATACGGGTGACCGCTAACACAGGTTAGACTGTATACACAATATAGTGCAAACATGAAATGTGTGTTTACGACTTGGATTCATACAATACGTACCAACACTATTTGAAATGAGGGAACTATATCTATTTGTGGACGACCACTTCAACTTCAGATCGTTGATGCTTTTCGTTAGTTCATCGAGTCATGGGATAATTGATTTAAACTAGGGTGACCAAGGGCTATCTTTGTCATTGTGCTCAGTCTGTGTACGACAGATTCTGCGGAAGTATGTGAGATTGTACGGTGGTCGCCAGATCGGATAGGTGGGTTTTCTCCGGGTACTCCGATTTCCTCCCACACGAATGACCATATTTACGATTTCATCCGCGCAAACGAGAGTGATTAATATAAGTTGTTAAAACTTGTTTCGCAATCGTTGTAAAATAAATAAAGTTTAAGAGAGAAAAAAAACGAAAAAACACCAAACCATTCTATTCTGCTCCTGAATCAAACCTGTATGATCCCGCACTACTGGCATGCAGGCTCAAGTGATCTCTCAGCAACAGCTAACCACTGAACTACTGGCTACATGGTTCGAGCCTGACATTGAAATGTGCATGTGTTTGCGAATGTGAAAAATTGTCCCCAACGCTTGCTGTAACGTACAGTGAGTAAACCTGCAGTAGTTAATACGTACGAATACACTAATACGTGCGACTTCCGTGTGTGTGTTTTACGTTTATTTATCGTCGCTACCGGTTGCCCATATGAGCGACGCCTCCTGAAGAGATTAGTAATTTTAGATTTTGGAGGATAGTGCAATGATACAGACAGAGACCCATTACAGAGTCTCCTCTGGTTCTTTTACGTGCACGGTGTAAAGCACCGACACGATACATCGGTTTAACGTCCCATCTGAAAGACTGTTAATTTTATTAGGGTCAGACGGGGGATCGAACCTGTGATCCCTGGATTACCAGTCCAGCGTGTTACCACTGGGCTACAGATTCGTCTGTGTGCGACTTCCTTCAAGTGCGTACCTATTCATAGCTTAATGCTATTTAATTGCATATATATATACCAACATCACAAATTAGCACATTAAATGTACGTACGTAACAGTTGATTCACCAATTAGCACATTGAATGTACGTACGTAACAGTTGATTCAGCAATTAGCACATTGAATGTACGTACGTAACAGTTGATTCAGCAATTAGCACATTGAATGTACGTACGTAACAGTTGATTCAGCAATTAGCACATTGAATGTATGTACGTAACAGTTGATTCAACAATTAGCACATTGAATGTATGTACGTAACAGTTGATTCAGCAATTAGCACATTGAATGTACGTACGTAACAGTTGATTCAGCAGTTAGTACATTGAATGTACGTACATAACAGTTGATTCAGCAATTAACACATTGAATGTACGTACGTAACAGTTGATTCAGCAATTAGCACATTGAATGCACGTACGTAACAGTTGATTCAACAGTTAGCACACTGAATGTACGTACGTAACAGTTGATTCAGCAATTATCATATGAATGTACGTACGTAACAGTTGATTCAGCAATTAGCACATTGAATGTACGTACGTAACAGTTGATTCAACAATTAGCACATTGAATGTACGTACGTAACAGTTGATTCAGCAATTAGCACATTGAATGTACGTACGTAACAGTTGATTCAGCAATTAGTACATTGAATGTACGTACATAACAGTTGATTCAACAATTAACACATTGAATGTACGTACGTAACAGTTGATTCAGCAATTAGCACATTGAATGCACGTACGTAACAGTTGATTCAACAGTTAGCACACTGAATGTACGTACGTAACAGTTGATTCAGCAATTATCACACTGAATGTACGTACGTAACAGTTGATTCAGCAATTATCACATTGAATGTACGCACGTAACAGTTGATTCAGCAATTAGCACATTGAATGTACGTACGTAACAATTGATTTAGCAATTAGCACATTGAATGTACACACGTAACAATTAATTCAACAATTAACACATTAAATGTACGTACGTAACAGTTGATTCAGCAATTAGCATATTGAATGTACGTACATAACAATTGATTCAGCAATTAGCACATTAAATGTACGTACGTAACAGTTGATTCATCAATTAGCACATTGAATGTACGTACGTAACAGTTGATTCAGCAATTAGTACATTGAATGTACGTACGTAACAGTTGATTCAGCAATTAGTACATTGAATGTACGTACGTAACAGTTGATTCAGCAATTAGTACATTGAATGTACGTACGTAACAGTTGATTCAGCAATTAGTACATTGAATGTACGTACGTAACAGTTGATTCAGCAATTAGTACATTGAATGTACGTACGTAACAGTTGATTCAGCAATTAGCACATTGAATGTACGTACGTAACAGTTGATTCAGCAATTAGTACATTGAATGTACGTACGTAACAGTTGATTCAGCAATTAGTACATTGAATGTACGTACGTAACAGTTGATTCAGCAATTAGCACATTGAATGTACGTACGTAACAGTTGATTCAACAATTAGCACATTGAATGTACGTACGTAACAATTGATTTAGCAATTAGCACATTGAATGTACGTACGTAACAGTTGATTCAGCAATTAGCACATTGAATGTACACACGTAACAATTAATTCAACAATTAACACATTAAATGTACGTACGTAACAGTTGATTCAGCAATTAGCATATTGAATGTACGTACGTAACAATTGATTCAGCAATTAGCACATTAAATGTACGTAAGTAACAGTTGATTCAGCAATTAGTACATTGAATGTACGTACGTAACAGTTGATTCAGCAATTAGCACATTGAATGTACGTACGTAACAGTTGATTCAGCAATTAGTACATTGAATGTACGTACGTAACAGTTGATTCAGCAATTAGTACATTGAATGTACGTACGTAACAATTGATTCAGCAATTAGTACATTGAATGTACGTACGTAACAGTTGATTCAGCAATTAGCACATTGAATGTACGTACGTAACAATTGATTCAGCAATTAGCACATTAAATGTACGTACGTAACAATTGATTCAGCAATTAGTACATTGAATGTACGTACGTAACAATTGATTCAGCAATTAGTACATTGAATGTACGTACGTAACAATTGATTCAGCAATTAGCATATTGAATGTACGTACGTAACAATTGATTCAGCAATTAGCACATTAAATGTACGTACGTAACAATTGATTCAGCAATTAGCACATTGAATGTACGTACGTAACAATTGATTCAGCAATTAGCACATTAAATGTACGTACGTAACAATTGATTCAGCAATTAGCACATTGAATGTACGTACGTAACAGTTGATTCAGCAATTAGCACATTGAATGTACGTACGTAACAGTTGATTCAGCAATTGTTTTATCTTGCATGATTATAAAGACGATATATTTGCACAAACTATTTCCATTGCCTATCCATGACATTTTGATTGTCAAAGTCTGATATTTCGCGGTTGACGTAGGCCTATCGACAGTAATCTTCACATTTTGACAAATGTCTATCATATATCGTATTGGTAAGACTAGATTTGTGACGGATTAACAAACGAACATCAAGTACATCTACTGTGACATCGATTTCATGAAATAACAACAGTTATTATGGATTTCTCGCACACCTACTGGACAATGCACATGTTTCCAGCTAGCTCTGCCCATTACGTTAACTATAACCCCACACGTGAAGTTGTCTTTAAAACTCACGTGACCATCATATGGTGTAGTGATATTGGTGTTTTTTTAATGATAGCCTCTCCGAATAATTCATTATTCTAAAAGCAAAACCAGAACTGTGCTTAAAAACTAAAAATAATTAAATCGAGATCTGTGTGTGTGTGTTTTACGTTTATTTATCGTCGCTACCGGTTGCCCATTATGAGCGACGCCTCCTGAAGAGATTAGTCAGTTTAGATTTTTGGAGGACAGTGCAATGATACAGACAGAGACCCATTCCAGAGTCTGCTCTGGTTCCTTTACGTGTACGGTGTAATGCGCCGATACGAGACCTCGGTTTAACGTCCCATCTGAAAGACTGTTAATTTTTATTAGGGTCAGACGGGGGTCGAATCTGCGACCCCTGGATTACCAGTCCAATCGAGAACATATAGTCTATTTTCATTTCTATTGTATCATTTATACCATAATGCATTTCCGATCGACAACTTGTCTATTTTAAATATGCACACATTCGTGAATCGGTTTGATGCAACATATAACGTCATCAATTACGTCATCCAACTGATTCATTAAATTGTCTGTGTCTGATAGACGTTTTCATTGTAATACGGAAGTGTCTAGCTCATTAGTGAGCATGCGCTGTCGATTCAATTAAATCAATGAAACAAAGATTGGTCCAGCAGGAAGAAAATTGACATTCACCCCCCCCCCCCCTCAGCACCAAGGATTAACCGAGGCAATAACACGTGCATTATTGCAAGTAGGGGTCCATGCTATGCAAGGTTATTCCACCCTCGTGTTCACAAGTGCATAGTGTTTGTTTATTATAGTGTCACCCTTATATAAGGGCCAGTCATTTCTGACTTATGAGACACCTCTTTTTATGAACATCAGTAGGCCTACTTCCAGAATCCTATGCTTGTATGCCAGCGTCAGGCTGGTAGGCAATCGGTAACCATTATTTAACTACCTGGCGACTCACCAACCGGCCATATCAGAACGAACACCTGACGAGATTCGAACATTCGACCTCCCGCTCCGTAGGCGCCTTAACCACTAGGCCACGGAGACGGTACATATGAAGGATATTACATTTTACATGAGTATTTATTTTGGTGCTACAATTTTTAAAAACAATTTACGTTTATTTATCGTCGCTACCGGTTGCCCATATGAGCGACGCCTCCTGAAGAGATTAGTCATTTTAGATTTTGGAGGATAGCGCAATGATACAGACAGAGACCCATTCCAGAGTCTCCTCTGGTTCTTTTACGTGCACAGTGTATAGCACCGACACGAGACCTCGGTTTAACGTCCCATCTGAAAGACTGTTAATTTTATTAGGTTCAGACGGGGGATCGAACATGCTACAAATTACATAGACCTACTTTTATTGCAAGGGTAAATTTACTTGAGATATTATCATAATTACACCATTCATTTGCAATGGAGTTTTGCAGTTTAATTGAATAAAATTGATTTCACAATTCAAGGTTGTATACTAGCCGAGCGATCTAATTGGTGCTAGTACTTCGCACTGCGTTACAATACCACAGTTCTGTATGAGTTCGAAACATTGTACAATAAAGAACATCGTTAATCTACATTTAGTTAACTATAGTGTTCATTTTATGAGGTACAAAACATTTTTGTCATCTAAAATGATATTTTTATTCGAGTTATTAATGAATAAAAGATATTTTCCAAATTTGCTATATAATACCTATTGTAACTTTACTGTGACCTGTATTCGAATATTCGTTGCCATCCCTAATTTATGGTATTGGGAAGGTGGGCTAAATCACAAAGTGCATGTATAAAATGATTTAAAGTCAACGCGATATTTATATTACAGACGGATCTGTAGTCCAGTGGTAACACCTTGAACTGGTAATCCAGGCATCGCAGGTTCGATCCCCCGTCTGACCTTAATAAAATTAACAGTCTTTCAGATGGGACATTAAACCGAGGTCTCGTGTCGGTGCTTTACACCGTCACGTAACAGAACTAGAGGACACTCTGGAATGGGTCTCTGTCTGTATCATTGCATTATCCTCCAAAAGTCTAAAATGACTAATCTTTACAGTAGGCGTCGCTCATATGGGCAACCGGTAGCGACGATAAATAAACGTAAAACACACACTGTGACCTAAGGTCGACTGAATATGCAAATGTATCAAGTACATTCAAGCTAGTAATATGAAGAATGAATATGGTTGGATGGTTATATTTAGTCACTACAATAACGAATACCTAATCCTACTATTTAGATATGCAAATTAGCAACCAGCGTAATACACCTTAATATACCGCCGTCCATTACGTACGTACCTAACTCAGTCTCACAGATACATGTACACAGTCTACATCCGCTATGTCGAATTCCGTGGGACCGAGCAAAATACTTCGACATAACCTAAGGATGATTTAACGAAATTCGATATAAACGGAGCTAGCTATATGTAAAATGATAGTGTCTGAAACGAGATTTTGATCCGACTTCGAGATAACCGGAGACTTCGAGATAACCGACTTTGACATAACGGATGTAGATTGTATATGTAGGCCTACAATTGCATGTTCCATTCGCTCCACATAAAATTATTTATTATATTTTGTTGAGTACGACATGTTATTACATGTACTTGTTTTAGGGTTTAGGGACGTTGTCCGCACTATACTCCACCATCTGTCGAGATAGGCATATCATACTCTTGAGGAATCATCACAACCAATGTCACGGTCACTGACACCAATATGAAGATCAATAGCAACATTCTATCTAAAACTAACGCTAACTGTTGCCATTCCTGTTTCAAAATGTCCTTTCTGTCTTGATCTTGTATTCGTGCTTCATTTTTATCTATTGTCTGATAAACCTTTTTAAGAACTTTTAAGAATTGCTGTTCAACATTGTCCACTATGGCTGATGTAGCGCCCCCTACACGGAGTCTGTTTACAAAGTGTGGCGCCACGCCGCCATTTTGCGTAGGAACGTCCGCATCGTACTCAGGTGTTTCGTACTGGCAGTGTTCGTGTAATGGTACTCTAGACTGAAATGAAAGTGAGTAGATAACAGTTATAGTATGAATGGTCTTTGCTGCTGAGTGTAGACGTCAATAGAAGATGAAGCCATACAGCACGGAGATAATACTGTAAAGGCTGAAGCTAGTAAAGCTAGGCGCACATACTTGCGGTTGCGGCACCGAATATCTGGCCCGATTCGTTATTTTTATCGCACGCGATTGCTAGACAGAAAATCAAACAGAAATTCATTGACACCCGCACATGCATGCGGCTGCGAATGTTGCCGAACTGAAAATAGGGGCCTACTCCTATTTTCCATCCGACAACATTCGTCTCTCCGAATGCTATCGCAGAGGGAACTCCAGAGTATTTGTGACGTCATCCTGGGAAACTCCATGTTTTAATCAAGTGGAGAGAATTACCATATTCAATACACTTGTCTTGATAGTTGTATTGTATGGATGTTATATGTACAGATGTTATATGTCATGTTTATCTTGATAAATAAAATACAGTCAAACCTGCCTTAAGCAGCCATCCAAGGGAATCACAGAAAGTGGCTGCTTAGCACAGGTGGCTGCTTAATAGAGGTCAAATGTATAATGAAACAACATGTTTGGAGTCTGGAAACTGGCTGCTTAATGCAGGTTGGCTGCTTAATAGAGGTGACCACTAACACAGGTTTGACTGTATGTTTAAACCAATCATGCCACGAGGTCGGTCGGTGCCAATTTCGACACAAGAAGTTGAAGATTTGTGTAATTTGGTGAGACCGCAGGCCTACATCTACATTATTCATAAGTCAACATATTGACTACCAATTCAGCCAAAAAACGTTGAATGCATGGAACCAAATCTGCGAACAGATGGGAAATTCAGCAGTGAATGGTATATTGCTAGTCGTTTCCTGGGAGAGATTGGTTCTCTAGTATCATACATGTTTAGCAGGTCTTCTCCTAGTAAGTAAAACACTGCCCCAAACGCCTCTCAATATACGTGGAGAAGGAAAAATAATAGCGAAAAAAGTAGAATTGATTTCTTTTTGACAGACGAAAACCTCCTACCTTTAATTGAAAACACAGACATAAGACCAGCCCAAATTAAATATACAGACCATATGGCAGTATCCCTTAAGATAAGAATACCAAGTAAAAGAGGACCCGGATTCTGGAAATTAAACAATTCTTATTTACTTGACGATATATATAAAACGTTAATAAATAATACAATAGATACTTGTCTAAATGAGTTAGGCGATCATGAATGTTATCAAACTATCTGGGAATATTGTAAATACGAAATAAAGGAAACTTCTATACAATTTGCAAAACATAAATCTAAACAACGAAAAACTATACTTAAGGACCTCGAAACGAAACTACAAACATTACAATCGTTACCAGAAAACGATTTAAACGATAATATTCTGTCCGAAATAGAAAACACTCAAAAACAAATAGAAGAAATATACTATTTTAAAGCGGTAGGTGCACAAGTTAGGTCTAGAATTCAGTATTTAGAAGAGGGCGAAAAGAATAGCAAATATTTTCTCAGTCTAGAAAAATCAAGACAAACCAGAAAATTGATGACTTCTATAGTAATAAACAATAAACGATTCACAAATACGAAAGAGGTACTGAAAGAAGAACGAAAATTTTACGAAAACTTATATAAATCAACACAAAGTAAAATCAATATAAATGAATACCTATCATCGGTTAAATTGGAAAAAAAACTTACTAACGAGGAAGCAGACATTTGTGAAGGACTTTTCACTTTTGAAGAATGTAAACAATCAGTTGAAGATCTTAAGATTAATAAAAGTCCCGGAAGCGACGGTCTAACAGCTGAATTCTATAAAATATTTTGGCCTAAAATAGGTAACCTCGTAACAAATACTTTAAATAACTGTTATATGAAAACAGAAATGTCAAGAACTCAAAAGCAAAGCATAATATCTTTAATCTTTAAAAAAGGAGACCCGGAAAACATCGAAAATTGGAGACCTATATCATTACTCAACACAGATTACAAAATAGCGAAACGTATCCAAAAAGTGTTACCCAAAATCATAAGTCTAGATCAACAGGGTTACATCAAAAATAGATTTATTGGATTTAACATCAGACAAATTCAAGACATCATAGACTACACTGATATATTTGAGATAGATGGTGCCATTCTGTTTCTAGATTTTCGAAAAGCTTTCGATACACTCGAATGGGCATCACTTCTTGAAGTCATTAAACATTTTGGTTTCAAAACAAACTTTATAAACTGGGTAAAAACTTTATACAAAGACATAAATTCTTGTATCATCAATAATGGTTGGAAATGTAACATGTTTGCAATCAGCAGAGGCGTCAGGCAAGGATGTCCTCTGTCTGCACTTTTATTCATCATAGTAGCAGAAATTCTTGCAATTAAAATAAGATCCTGTGACATTATTAAAGGCATATCAGTAAAAGTAAACAATAAAACACATGCTTTAAAAATATCTCAGTTGGCAGATGATACAACTTTGTTCCTTAAAGATGAAAATGACATCGAGCAAGCACTTAAAATAATATATGAATTCGGAAACTTTTCAGGATTAAAACTAAATAAAAACAAAACCTCAGGACTTTGGATTGGTACATCAAAAGCTAAAAGTAAAAACATATTCAACATCAGTTGGAGTGAAAACCCTATTAAAGCTTTAGGAATATACTTCGGTCATGGTTAAATGTGAAAATCTTAATTGGGAAAATAGACTACAACAATGTGCAGATACAATAACAAATTGGCAAAAACGGTATTTAACATTCTACGGAAAAATTCAGATAATCAAAACATTATTAATTCCAAAATTCACATACCTTCTACAATCATTGGTCGCACCAAAACATATCATTAACAAAATAAATTCAATGTTGTTCGATTTCTTATGGAATGGCAAGAGAGAGAAAATCAAGAGAACAACGCTTATTGGCAATCGCGAAGAAGGTGGTTTAGGAATGATAGACATTGAAACTTACATGAAATCTATTAAAATTAAATGGATACAACATCTATTAAACAACGAAATCGCTAACTGGAAATGTATTCCTCTCTTCTTTTTAGACCAGTTCGGTACAAATTTCCTGATATTTTACATGAATTATAACTCGCTGAAAACTTTACCACAAGTAAAATACAAAATTCCATCGTTCTATACTGACATCGTATCAATTTGGTCTGAAGTCAATAATAAACATAAACATTTTCCCAACAATTTTTACAACATCAGAAAAGAAATTATATGGGGAAATAAACACATATTACTTAATGGAAAGAATTTAATCTTTAAACATTGGATCGACTCTGGAATATTATTCTTAAATGATCTAATAGGCGAAAATGGTCACATACAAGAGCAACACACGTTCCTAAAACTTAAAAATAAAACTAATTGGCTATCAGAATTCAATAGAGTTTTAAAGTCGATTCCCTGCTCATGGAGAAACATACTGAAAACAAATAACTCAGTTATGACTAAAGTCAAAACTAGCCTGTCGATAAGTCTAGACCTAAAAATCAAATTCACTGATATGACAAATAAAAACATATACAGAACATTGCTTAAGTACAAATTCTGCAAGCCTTACATACATAGATATTGGGAACAAACCCTAAATTCTCGAATCAATTGGAACGTTTACTACAACATACTCAATCAACTAATAGATAACCGTGTTAAACAGTTCAAATACAAAACTATACATAGAATACTCCCAACAAGAGACACTCTACATAAATGGAGAATATCAGATTCTTCTAATTGCTTATTTTGTAATCAAATAGAAACTATTGAACATATGTTGATATATTGTAAATGTCTTGATTCATTTTGGAATTTAATCACTTCGGTTTTTGTAAAATGCGGCATATCAAAATGCATGAGGACATTACACTTCCTAATAGTTGGATAGAAAATCGAAATAAAGCAGTATATTGATGTAAATAGAATTTTAAATCTTATATGCTTTTGCACTTATAAATCGTACTTTTTAAGTGAAAAACGAACAATTTTCTATCCTATACATCGACTTTTTCATAACGAACTCACCACAATGTTACAGCACTTAGTAAGTAAAAAAAAAAATTCAGCTTTTTTGCAAAAATTCAAATTTGAATTAGATACTATCTTACAGATTACATATCTTCATTGAATACAGACATGTTTTCAATTTATTCAATTTATCTTATCAAATAATTATGTATATATTATGTTCAATGTACGTATGTATGTTTGTTACATGTAAAAAAATAAACGGATTATCAGAGTGATAATTGAAAAAAAACAAAAACAAAAAAAACAACACATGAGCAAATTGTTCACTGGTGAGTCTGAAGTAGTCAACACACTTCTCTTTATCGCTATAAAGTTCTGGCATTAATGAGCAAAACATGCTCTTTTCTTTCCGTTGGCGGTTAATTTCATGAACCCACACCCTTCTCTTCCTCCGTGTCTTCCTTAAGTTCCTGTGATAGTGTAGCGCTATCATCACTAACAAATCATTGTCAACCTCGTCGATATCCATGTTGAAGATGGCTGAAACGCACCATCATCGGACAGCTTTCTCATGACCATAACGGAACAACTACGCATACACGTGCGGGTAGTTTCGCACGGCAAACGCATCCGATGAACGGATACGAACACATTCGTTTCCGCAACGGCAACCATGTGAGCTTAGCTTAACGTAATTAAATCCACGTTGGGTCAAATTCCTTTCTTAAATTGTAATGATACATGTCTAAAATTGAATCAAAGGGAAGGCAAACCAACTTTATTTTCAAAAGACATTGAACACACTGTTAACAGACGCGTTGCTCTGGTTAATTAGTTTATACAAATTTATTTTAGCTCGATTGCGAAACAAGTTATTACAACTTATATTAATCACTCTCGATACCTCATTCCTAATGGAATCTATCGTCACGAGGGAGAGAGAGAGAGACAACGTGGCATTTAAATGCATTGCCTAAGGGCATAATCGTAAGCTGGGCTCGAACTCCAGGTATTTTGCACATGAAGCGAACGCGCATCTAATGCACTATCATGACTTTTCGTTAATAATACCCCTATCGTTCTAACAGACGCACAGACATACATGTTTATTAAAGTATCATTTCTATGCATATCAATTAAATTAAATATACACATTTATTTTATGCTAATTGATGAAATACAGTGTTCTATCAGTGAGATATAATCCATATCACCCCTGCATATCACTCACTGTATTTTGCCGGACTACTTTTTTATTAACACGGCGGCCAGCTATTTTAATTTCTTCATCTTGTGTTTGTTTTTCATCAATTAGCATAAAATAAAAATAAAATGTGTTTGTTTTGAGTCAATATGGAATATATCTCACCTCGAAGTGAGAACATTTTCATATTTGAAATGTTCTCACTTCTCAGTGAGATATATTCCATATTCACTCAAAACAAACAAATATCCACTATGTATAAACTCACTCATTATGAATTATGAGAGACTACATACATAACACAACTTATTATAAATCATCTCAGATTATTTCAAAGGTAAGATTGTTAAACTGTTCAGTCACTACATTAATGTGTCAATATCAGAAAGCTTAATATAGTAAGAATAACTATTTGATAAGCCTCAGCGCAATTTATTCACCAAATAAACACTCATATCAACATAGTAAAATTATGATGCTGCAAATCCGCATATATGCTGCAAATCCGCAGAGATGCTGCAAAACCGCAGATATGCTGCAAATCCGCAGAGATGCTGCAAAACCGCAGATATGCTGCAAAACCGCAGAGATGCTGCAAAACCGCAGATATGCTGCAAATCCGCAGAGATGCTGCAAAACCGCAGATATGCTGCAAATCCGCAGAGATGCTGCAAAACCGCAGATATGCTGCAAAACCGTAGAGATGCTGCAAAACCGCAGATATGCTGCAAAACCGTAGAGATGCTGCAAAACCGCAGAGATGCTGCAAAACCGCAGATATGCTGCAAAACCGCAGAGATGCTGCAAAACCGTAGAGATGCTGCAAAACCGCATATATGCTGCAAAACCGCCGATGTGCTGCAAAACTGCAGATATGTTGCAAAACCACAGAGATGCTGCAAAACCGCAGAGATGCAAAACCGTAGAGATGCTGCAAAACCGCGGAGATACTGCAACACCGCAGATATGTTGCAAAACCGTAGAGATGCTGTAAAACCACAGAGATGCTGCAAAACCGTAGAGATGCTGCAAAACAGCGGAGATGCTGCAACACCGCAGAGATGCTGCAAAACCGTAGAGATGCTTCAAAACCGCAGAGATGCTGCAAAACCGTAGAGATGCTGCAAAACCGCAGAGATTCTGCAAAACCGTAGAGATGCTGCAACACCGCAGAGATGCTGCAACACCGCAGATATGCTGTAAAACCGCAGAGATGCTGCAAAACCGCGGAGATGCTGCAACACCGCAGAGATGCTGTAAGAACATAGAGATGCTTCAAATCCGTATAGATGCTTCAAAACCGCAGATATGCTGCAAACCGCAGATATGCTGCAAAGCCGTCTAGATGATGCAAACCCGCAAATATGCTGCAAAACCGTAGAGATGCTTCAAAACCGCAGAGATGCTGCAAAACCGCAGAGATGCTGCAAAACCGTAGAGATGCTTCAAAACCGCAGATATGCTGCAAAACCGTATATATGATGCAAACCCGCAGATATGCTGCAAAACCGTAGAGATGCTTCAAAACCACAGAGATGCTGCAAACCCGCAGATATGCTGCAAAACCGTAGAGATGCTGCAAAACCACAGAGATGCTGCAAAACCGTAGAGATGCTTCAAAACCGCAGATATGCTGCAAAACCGTAGAGATGCTTCAAAACCGCAGATATGCTGCAAAACCGTATATATGATGCAAACCCGCAGATATGCTGCAAAACCACAGAGATGCTTCAAAAACATTCAGTTGTCGTGAAACATTCAGTTGTCGTGAAACATTGATTTGCAAACTTAATTAGTCGCTGTTTGGTGGACGATGGATATTTGTTTATGTAATGGTGAATTAGTGGTGGATGAGAAATGATAGATATCGAATTATGCATGTACATGGATGTTACTGCATCTAGCAATGGCAATGTAAACATTAAACACGTCCGACGTTGTGTTTGTTTCTCTGTTTGTTTTATCTGTTAGCAGTATTAAGCAAAATGTAAATTTCGACGAATTTTCATGAAAGTTGGTGGATGTGTGGACCTCGGGTGAAGGACGAAAACGTTAGATTCTGAGATGAGCCGAACACAAATGTGTTTGATGATTCTTCACCATCGTGAGTGTGTGTGTGTTTTACGTTTATTTATCGTCGCTACCGGTTGCCCATATGAGCGACGCCTCCTGAAGAGATAAGTCATTTTAGATGTTGATACCCCAGACTACAGAGTGTGTTTTACGTTTATTTATCGTCGCTACCTGTTACAAATATTAGCGACGTCTCCTGAAGAGATTAGTCACTTTAGAATTTTGGAGGATAGTGCAATGCAATGATACAGACAGAGACCCATTCCAGTGTCTCCTCTGGTTCCTTTACGTGCACGGTGTAAAGCACCGACACGAGACCTCGGTTTAATGCACCATCTGAAAGACTGTTAATTTTATTAGTGTCAGACGGGGGATCGAACCTGCGATCCCTGGATTACCAGTCCAGCCTGTTACCACTGGACTACAGATCCGTCACCATCGTGAGAATTCGTGCCAACAATTTATATTTAGCAACATCTGCAGTCTCGAATTAATATTGTTAATTTTTGATTTTTTAATTAATTTGCTTGCATTTCTATGCATACCGCTCGTACAGCAATACATCCCACAGAACTATACTCATATAATCACATATTGGTCATAAAAATATGATAAAGATGAACATTGTAGTATGTATTATTTATCAAATTATTGAACTGTCGTCAGAGAATTTCTGTAATACAAAGTGTTTTCATATTATTTGCTAATTTAAATGATTGTGTTTATTAGTTATTCTTGATGATAGTTATTTATTCACGTTATTCCTGTGTCCATGTTTAAATTGGTATTCGTGTACATGGCTATATGTACTAGTGTTTAACCCTTTCCCCAATAGAAGCGCTTCTTGACGCCATTACCAATACGACATACATTGACAATGTAGTAGCAAAACCAATGTTCATAAACCCTTTCCCTCATAGAAGCACCTCTTGACGCCATTACCAATACGACATACATTGACAATGTAGTAGCCAAACCAATGTTCATAAACCCTTTCCCTCATAGAAGCACCTCTTGACGCCATTACCAATACGACATACATTGACAATGTAGTAGCCAAACCAATGTTCATAAACCCTTTCCATCATAGAAGCACCTCTTGACGCCATTACCAATACCACATACATTGACAATGTAGTAGCCAAACCAACGTTCATAAACCCTTTCCATCATAGAAGCACCTCTTGACGCCATTACCAATACCACATACATTGACAATGTAGTAGCCAAACCAATGTTCATAATAAAGGCCAGAATCTCATGTAGTCCCAGTAATATATCTTTATATTGGTACTCGTGTACATGGCTATATGTACTAGTGTTTAACCCTTTCCATCATAGAAGCACATTTTGACGCCATTACCAATATGACATACATTGACAATGTAGTAGCCAAACCAATCTTTAAGGAGAGAAACTATATAAGCTCTGCTTCCGTTTTAATCCTTTCCTGTTCTTTGATGTTGTGTACATGTATTGTTTTGTGAATGTATATAGTGGAACACATATGTTTCAACCAAACCAATGTTCATAATAAAGGCCCAAATCTCATGTAGTCCCAGTAATATCTATGGAGGTGGGATAGATATGGTGACTACTTATCCACTGCATGATAGCTAAATGACTGTCGTTTGTATGGAGATATAATAGTATATTAACCTAAATCTCTATGTAGTCCCAGTAATATCTATGGAAGTGGGATAGATATGGTGACTACTTATCCACTGCATGATAGCTAAATGGCTGTCGTTTGTATGGAGATATATTAGTATATTAACCTAAATCTCTATGTAGTCCCAGTAATATCTATGGAGGTGGGATAGATATGGTGACTACTTATCCACTGCATGATAGCTAAATGACTGTCGTTTGTATGGAGATATAATAGTATATTAACCTAAATCTCATGTAGTTAATGTAATATATATGGAGGTGGGATAGATATGGCGACTACTTATCCACTGCATGATAGCTAAATGGCTGTCGTTTGTATGGAGATATAATAGTATATTAACCTAAATCTCTATGTAGTCCCAGTAATATCTATGGAGGTGGGATAGATATGGCGACTACTTATCCACTGCATGATAGCTAAATTTGTATGGAGATATAATAGTATATTAACCTAAATTTCTCTATGTTTAAGAGCGGACTATACAATATATATGTCATGATAACAAACAGCAAGATGGATGCAATAAACCATAAACCATCAGCAGGTGATAAATAGATGCTTATAATATAATATATATAATATATGAACTCACCATTCCTGGTCCAGGTGGGGGTAAAGGAAGGTCTAATTTGATGAATAAGATTTTTGCTATAACTCCAAAGAATATTTTCTTAACTCCCTGTGGTAGCTCAATCCCTCTCGAACCTTTATGGTGGATGTTTAGTGTTAGAACCGTCATTGCGGTGGCAGAAGAAACGATGGCAATAGTTATTCCATAATATAACCCTGAAATATAACCATATATTCACGTGACATGTCATGCTCTGTACAAGATGAGATATAACCATATATTCACATATAACCATATATTCACGTCACATGTCATGCTCTGTACAATGTGAAATATAACCATATATTCACGTCACATGTCATGCTCTGTACAAGATGAGATATAACCATATATTCACGTCACATGTCATGCTCTGTACAAGATGAGATATAACCATATATTCACATATAACCATATATTTACGTCACATGTCATGCTCTGTACAATGTGAAATATAACCATATATTCACGTCACATGTCATGCTCTGTACAATGTGAAATATAACAATATATTCACGTCACATGTCATGCTCTGTACAATGTGAAATATAACAATATATTCATGTCACATGTCATGCTCTGTACAATGTGAAATATAACAATATATTCACGTCACATGTCATGCTCTGTACAATGTGAAATATAACAATATATTCACGTCACATGTCATGCTCTGTGCAATGTGAAATATAACAATATATTCACGTCACATGGCATGCTATGTACAAGATGACATATAACCATATATTCACGTCACAAGTCATGCTCTGTACAAGATGACATATAACCATATATTCACGTCACATGTCATGCTCTGTACAAGATGACATATAACCATATATTCACGTCACATGTCATGCTCTGTACAAGATGAGATATAACCATATATGCACGTCACATGTCATGCTCTGTACAAGATGACATATAACCATATATTCATGTCACATGTCATGCTCTGTACAATATGACATATAACCATATATTCACATCACATGGCATGCTCTGTACAAGATGAGATATAACCATATATTCACGTCACATGTCATGCTCTGTACAAGATGAAATATAACCATATATTCACGTCACATGTCATGCTCTGTACAAGATGACATATAACCATATATTCACGTCACATGTCATGCTCTGTACAAGATGACATATAACAATATATTCACGTCACATGTCATGCTCTGTACAAGATGAGATATAACCATATATTCACGTCACATGGCATGCTCTGTACAAGATGACATATAACCATATATTCACGTCACATGTCATGCTCTGTACAAGATGACATATAACCATATATTCACGTCACATGGCATGCTCTGTACAAGATGACATATAACCATATATTCACGTCACATGTCATGCTCTGTACAAGATGACATATAACCATATATTCACGTCACATGGCATGCTCTGTACAAGATGACATATAACCATATATTCACGTCACAAGTCATGCTCTGTACAAGATGACATATAACCATATATTCACGTCACATGGCATGCTCTGTACAAGATGACATATAACCATATATTCATGTCACATGGCATGCTCTGTACAAGATGACATATAACCATATATTCACGTCACATGGCATGCTCTGTACAAGATGACATATAACCATATATTCACGTCACATGTCATGCTCTGTACAAGATGACATATAACCATATATTCACGTCACATGGCATGCTCTGTACAAGATGACATATAACCATATATTCACGTCACATGGCATGCTCTGTACAAGATGACATATAACCATATATTCACGTCACATGTCATGCTCTGTACAAGATGAGATATAACCATATATTCACGTCACATGTCATGCTCTGTACAAGATGAGAGCTGTATATACTACTGTTGGTAAAACAGCATTTCTACACATTTATTGTAAGGCACAACAAGCAAGTTCTTACTTATTAGAGGCACTACGTCCGAGGTAGGCTGTTTACTTTCCGCTACTCAATACATTTCGATACTAGTATATGAGTGAATAGTTCTTACCTATTAGAGGCACTACGTCCATGGTAGGCTATATTCTATCCGTTACTCAATACATTTAGATTTTAGTATATGAGTGAATAGTTCTTACCTATTAGAGGTACTACGTCCGAGGTAGGCTACATAATATTCGCTACTCAATACAGTTAGATACTAGTATATGAGTGAATAGTTTTTACCTATTAGAGGCACTACGTCCGAAGTGAACGGCATACTATCCGCTACTCAATACATTTCGATACTAGTATATGAGTGAATAGTTATTACTTATTAGAGACACTACGCCCGAAGTAGGCTGCATACTATCCGCTACTCAATACAGTTAGATACTAGTATATGAGTGAATAGTTCTTACCTATTAGAGGCACTACGTCCGAGGTAGGCTGTATACTATCCGCTACTCAATGCATTTAGATTTTAGTATATGAGTGAATAGTTCTTACCTATTAGAGGCACTACGTCCGAGGTAGGCGGCATACTCTCCGCTACTCAATGCATTTAGATTTTAGTATATGAGTGAATAGTTCTTACCTATTAGAGGCACTACATCCGAGGTTGGCGGCATACTCTCCGCCACTATCATTAGAAACACAACTATAGACAGTAGTGTGGTGATTCCCATAGAGACCTTCTCTCCCGACTCAGGGGGCATGTAGAATCCTAGTAGAGCCACAATCGTGATCATAATACACGGCATCACCATATTGAACAGGTAAAATAGGGGCCTCCGCTTTATGACTACATAATACTTCATAAAAGGCACAGGTTCATCCGGGCAACACGAGAATGTCTCTATGCTTCGCCTCGGTTTATACTCCAGCAATGCCCATTCCGAGCTCGGTACGTAATTAGAAATATCACCATTTTCCGAATGACTAATTATATTTAATTTATCCATTCCGTATGTCCATGACGCAAATTCCATTGTGCAGTTTTGAATATCATACGGAAAATATTTAACATCAATTGAGCACGAGCTTCTAAATATAGACATCGACAACCACGTGACGTTTCCTGTTGCTTCAATAATAACATTTGAACTGACGGAAGTAATAGTAGAGCTGACGTCGGCACTGAAAATTGAAAATCAAAAAGTTAAAACAAATATTTCTAAGATTCCATGAATGCGTCATATAGTGTGCAAGACCTTGTTTCTTCTTCTGAATTTCAGGAGCATTGGATACCAGTTACTTATTTATAACTAATTTATAACTATTCTAGCGCGAAAAGCCGGATAAAATACCACATCACTAACATGCGATGTATTAGAAAAACCCCACAGGTTTCGGACATTGTGTATTTCTAGTGTATATTCTACAAAGCCGGTTTGCGCATTCAGGTGACGCAACTGTGTGTGTCGTAAACAGTTAAACTGCACATTTAATATGTGCCTTTGTTCATAGTACAAGGGAAGTAACACTGTGTGTCGTAAACAGTTAAAATGCCCATTTAATTACGGCCTTATTTCATAGTACAAGGGAAGTAACACTGTATGTCATAAACAATTAAAATTCACAATTAATATGTGCCTTTGTTCATACAAGGGAAGTAACCATGTATGTCATCAACAATTAAAATGCACAATTAATATGTGCCTTTGTTCATAGTACAAGGGAAGTAACCATGTGTGTCGTAAACAGTTAAAATGCCCATTTAATAACGGCCTTATTTCATAGTACAAGGGAAGTAACACTGTATGTCATCAACAATTAAAATGCACAATTAATATGTGCCTTTGTTCATAGTACAAGGGAAGTAACACTGTATGTCATAAACAATTAAAATTCACAATTAATATGTGCCTTTGTTCATAGTACAAGGGAAGTAACCATGTGTGTCGTAAACAGTTAAAATGCCCATTTAATAACGGCCTTATTTCATAGTACAAGGGAAGTAACAATGTGTGTCGTAAACAGTTAAAATGCCCATTTAATTACGGCCTTATTTCATAGTAGCATAAGTCTATTTTCAATAACAATAAGCCAGTGTAATGTATTGTTGTGACAGCGCAGTGGTAACGCGTTTGCTTCAGGTGCAAATGGACTGGAGTTTGCGCCTACTGGAGCCGTTACGAGTGTGCCCTTAGACAATGCATTTAAATTCCACATGCCTTTTCTCCCTCACTCGTGGCGATGGATTCCATCAGGAATGATGTCTCGAGAGTGATTAATATAAGTTATATGAACTTGTTTCTCAATCGAGCTAAAATAAATTTATATATTAAACTAGTGCATTGTGTGTACATTCCTCCGCGAAGATTAAGAAATGTGTGTTGTCAATAAAATTTAAAAATTGCCCATTTTGTCAAATAAATGTGTGTACTGGACAATATTTGACGTTCATATTCAACAATGGTACAGTGTGCAGGGATTTCGCTTTGTTTTGAATAAGACCAACTATATGGTACGTTACTATGTAAACCGCCGGAAGTGATTTCACATTCGTTATTTAATATTTCTCTACAGTATTCATTGTGGCAACTATAAAACATGATACATGCTTAATTACAATGAACTCAATAGAAATACCGTGCTTTAATCTACATCCTCTGCTCGTGTTCTGTCCATCATATTTAGATATAACTCAAAATTTAAGCTTTTCCGAATAACTTATGTTGAATTAGAATGCAGAGGACTTTTCTCTTATCTGAAATACTCGTTAGAACTGATTTTAATTCGCGCCCCTTGTATGCGCATGCGTCAATAGACGCAAATCAACCGTACAATCCGGTTTATGGTTGTATATACGTAAATAGGCAGAAGTGCATCCGCGAATGTAGTCCCAATAACTAATATAGTTCATTTTTCTTTTTTGGTAAAAATGCATTTTCATGACAGGCAGTGTATAGTTTTTGTGTTTTTTGAGAAATTATGTGACTTGAGAAGAGTTCAGACTAGTTCATGTGTAGAAAATATGTGGTATAAGAATGCAGACCATTGCAAACTGAAGGTTGGTATACTGTATTGTTGGGCGGAGGAATATAGTGTGGAAACACAGTGACGTTATTCACAGGTGAGCACTGGCTATTTCAAACATTAAATTTGAAATATTCTTGGTGTGTTTCAAGCTGATTTGAATACCTCTTCACAGTGGATGTGGTATCAGAAGAAATGAAAGATTGGAAATATAAATGAACAGACTGTATGTTTAGACTATGTGCTATGTATTTAATAGGCAATTTATTTGTTGTTGTTATGTAACGTGCTGCAGTTAGCCAAAGGTTCTTCGTTTATACGCTGTAACTCGGAGAACCAGTAAATCCTCACTTTGAAATTCTAATCAAAGTAATTATAGAAAATGGAAAATTTCCGAGAAGAACATCAATATGAATACTTACTTGTTGTATAGTACAACATCCGGTTTCCATATATCCATGTAAGGAACTCGGATTACAGAAATGTTTCCATATTTGGCTGGCTCCCATTTCAACTTGGGATCCAGCCAGTTCTGGTTCAGCCAGCAATTTGTTGTAATGATCTGGTTCTTTTCATCCTATATGCAAACAAACACACATGTTAAATACAATTATTGATTATTTTAATCAATAAGCGGCCTCGTTACTGTTTCTATTACCTCCCTTGGTAGATAATGTCCGATTTCTTGGAATCCTTTCTTGTTACTATCTAATCACATTGTATTGCTCTTTGACATAATTGTACACAAATATAAATTATAACAATGAAAGATATGAATATCAAACAGCAAAAGGGCTGGACACAAGTTCTTGCAACATTAGATATTGTCCTCCCCTAATGTGTCTGTTGCTTCCTATCTAGATGTTGTGGTATAAAGGTGATTTTTGTTATCAAAAACATGTTTACAGACGGATATGTAGTCCAGTGGTAGCACTCAGGACTGGTAATCCAGGGATCGCAGGTTCGATCCCCCGTCTGACCCTAATAAAATTAACAGTCTTTCAGATGGGACGTTAAACCGAGGTCTCGTGTCGGTGCTGTACAACGTGCACGTAAAAGAACCAGAGGAGACTCTGGAATGGGTCTCTTTCTGTAGCATTGCACTATCCTCCAAAAGTCTAAAATGACTAATCTCTTCAGGAGGCGTCGCTCATATGGGCAACCGGTAGCGACGATAAATAAACGTAAAACACAAAAACATGTTAATTACGATAGCGGGGTTTTACAGTGAAGTATCCATAGGCTATGCAGTGAGATATATGGAAACGATGCAAACAGAGGAAACCAATTCAATATATATCCTTCTTAAAGAGTCTTCCAGCACATGAAGGGTGTTTCATTCATTACGATAAATTAATACATATTGTAAGGTTGTGCTACACTAAATTAATTCCCAAACTACCGTGGCCGAGTGATCATACCGCAACATTTCATTACGGAAAAAGAAAGATTTCAAGTGATATACATTTCGGGATAACCCGGACTTTATCAGCAAAGGGAGGTAATAGATACAATCAGAAATGTGTTCTCATTATGAATCTGTGTTTCATAGCACTAGCCTTATATATATATAAATCTTCTATTTCGTATCCGATTACGAATAGCGTCCACGGTTATTAGAGAAAGAAATAACTATCACTGAGGAAATTTGGCAATTTTACAATATATGTTACAAGTTTATTGGTATGAATATATTAGCCCAACAATCTGATCTCGGTTATCAAGAATCCATTTAGATATTTGCATAAATAAGAAAGACAAACGCACCACATCAATGATTTGAGATAAAGCGACACCGTATGTAATGTTCACGGATTTTGTGTAGTGAATGGATGGCCGAACTCTCTTGTCATAACTGACCAGCAAGTCACGAACCAGTCTGTATTCATTTTCATCTCCTGCTGTCAAAGTCACTGAAATGCAAATATTGCAATTTTCTTTTAATTATATGTTCCTTTTTTGAGGGGGGTGGGGTAGGGTTTTAATGTTGCACAACAGGTTATGTTATATGGTAACTCTCCAGCTATTATTGGCGTATGAAGACATCGAGCACCATTCCTAGTAGTGTTTCAGGCACTGATTGATACCCGTGTAGAACCACAACCTTCCGCAAACCAACTACTTTGGTTTAAACATATTTATTTATCATAGGATACATGTAATATACATTGAGAAATATACAGAAACATACATTTATATCGTGATATGTGGATTGAACTAAAAGCTTAAAGTAATTCTTTCCACTGGCGTTGTCTCATAGCCTAACACGATACGCCATGTGGCATTGTCTCATAGCCTAACACGATGCGCCATGTGGCATTGTCTCATAGCCTAACACGATACGCCATGTGGCATTGTCTCATAGCCTAACACGATACGCCATGTGACATTGTCTCATAGCCTAACACGATACGCCATGTGGCATTGTCTCATAGCCTAACACGATACACCAGCGCCATGTGGCATTGTCTCATAGCCTAACACGATACGCCATGTGGCATTGTCTCATAGCCTAACACGATGCACAATGTGGCATTGTCTCATAGCCTAACACGATACGCCATGTGACATTGTCTCATAGCCTAACACGATACGCCATGTGGCATTGTCTCATAGCCTAACACGATCACAATGCACCAACCAACACAACCCACCCAACCACAGCACCATGTGTCATTGTCTCATAGCCTAACACGATGCACCATGTGACGTTGTATCATAGCCTAACGCGATACACCATGTGGCATTGTCTCATAGCCTAACACGATACACCATGTGGCGTTGTCTCATAGCCTAACACGATACGCCATGTGGCGTTGTCTCATAGCCTAACACGATGCACCATGTGACGTTGTCTCATAGCCTAACACGATACACCATGTGGCGTTGTCTCATAGCCTAACACGATGCGCCATGTGGCGTTGTCTCATAGCCTAACACGATGCGCCATGTGGCATTGTCTCATAGCCTAACACGATGCGCCATGTGGCATTGTCTCATAGCCTAACACGATACGCCATGTGACGTTGTCTCATAGCCTAACACGATACGCCATGTGACGTTGTCTCATAGCCTAACACAACGCACCATGTGGCGTTGTCTCATAGCCTAACACGATGCACCATGTGACGTTGTCTCATAGCCTAACACGACGCACCATGTGACGTTGTCTCATAGCCTAACACGACGCACCATGTGACGTTGTCTCATAGCCTAACACAATGCGCCATAGTGATGACAGGACAATGTCATCTGGAAATTTCTGTTTAATGGCGTTAATGTATAAAACTACCAACATTGACGTTACTGTTTGTTGTAGCTTACATAGAAATAACTTATTTTCATGAAACCCGTCCGCCACTTAAGGAGGACGCTATTGTTGATTATATTATACAACGGACTAATCACAACAACATGTTCCAGACGAAATCTTAATTATATAGAGACAGAAGTAAATGAAGAGAAATTCGGTTATTACCTCTTACTACCAGAACCACCATTACAAGCAGTTCCATCTTCTGCAGCAGCAGTTTACATCAGTGAGCTCATTTCCGGTAGGGACAAATTACACGGTACAAACTAAATCAACGCCAACTATTGATATCGCCTCAATGACAACCGCATCTCAATCTGGAAGTATATAATAATGGGCATTAAATAATCAGCGAAATGAGCATTTCTTGAATTGACCATGGTCCTGGGAATAATAGCTTTCTAGAATACATAGTCCGGGACAAAATATCACTCTATTTTTCACACTGAATATCGTATTTAGGATTTTGTTTTGATAAAACTGTTGCTTATTTTTCACTTTGAGATATGATATTGTATGTCTTTTAAAAATGTCTGTGTGTTTTACGTTTATTTATCGTCGCTACCGGTTGCCCATATGAGCGACGCCTCCTGAAGAGATTAGTTATTTTAGATTTTGGAGAATAGTGCATGATACAGACAGAGACCAGTTTCAGAATCTCCTCTGGTTCTTTTACGTGCACGGTGTAAAGCACCGACACGAGACCTCGGTTTAACGTCCCATCTGAAAGACTGTTAATGTTATTAGGGTCAGACGGGGGATCGAACCTGCGATCCCTGGATTACCCTTTTTAAAATATTGACATGCTTTCAATATATACGCAGATATGCTAAGTTTGATTTATATTGCATCATGTTACATCATTCAATGACTGCAATTATTAGAATTTTGAAACGAGGCACACTATTTTGAAATCATCATATTTAGTTGAACTCAAAATCATAATAGATTGTTGTAATCCATCTATATATGCACACCTGCGAACAAAACACATATCAACATAAAGATAACATGTCAACATATAGAAAACATGTCAACATATAGAAAACGTGTCAACATATTGAAAACGTGTCAACATATTGAAAACGTGTCAACCTATAGAAAACGTGTCAACATATAGAAAACGTGTCAACATATAGAAAACGTGTCAACATATAGAAAACGTGTCAACATATAGAAAACGTGTCAATATAGAGAAAACGTGTCAACATATGAAAACGTGTCAACATATAGAAAACGTGTCAACATATAGAAAACGTGTCAACATATAGAAAACGTGTCAACATATAGAAAACGTGTCAACATATAGAAAACGTGTCAACATATAGAAAACATGTCAATATATAGAAAACGTGTCAACATATAGAAAACGTGTCAACATATAGAAAACATGTCAACATATAGAAAACGTGTCAACATATAGAAAACGTGTCAACATATAGAAAACGTGTCAATATAGAGAAAACGTGTCAACATATTGAAAACATGTCAACATATAGAAAACGTGTCAACATATAGAAAACGTGTCAACATATAGAAAACGTGTCAACATATAGAAAACGTGTCAACATATTGAAAACGTGTCAACATATAGAAAACGTGTCAACATATAGAAAACGTGTCAACATATAGAAAACGTGTCAACATATAGAAAACGTGTCAAATATAGAAAACGTGTCAACATATAGAAAACGTGTCAATATAGAAAACGTGTCAACATATAGAAAACGTGTCAACATATAGAAAACGTGTCAACATATAGAAAACGTGTCAACATATAGAAAACGTGTCAACATATAGAAAACGTGTCAATATATAGAAAACGTGTCAACATATAGAAAACGTGTCAACATATAGAAAACGTGTCAACATATAGAAAACGTGTCAACATATAGAAAACGTGTCAACATATAGAAAACGTGTCAACATATAGAAAACGTGTCAACATATAGAAAACGTGTCAACATATAGAAAACGTGTCAACATATTGAAAACGTGTCAATATATAGAAAACGTGTCAACATATAGAAAACGTGTCAACATATAGAAAACCTGTCAATATATAGAAAACGTGTCAACATATAGAAAACGTGTCAACATATAGAAAACGTGTCAACATATAGAAAACGTGTCAACATATAGAAAACGTGTCAACATATAGAAAACGTGTCAATATATAGAAAACGTGTCAACATATAGAAAACGTGTCAACATATAGAAAACATGTCAACATATAGAAAACGTGTCAACATATAGAAAACGTGTCAACATATAGAAAACGTGTCAACATATAGAAAACATGTCAACATATAGAAAACGTGTCAATATATAGAAAACATGTCAACATATTGAAAACGTGTCAACATATTGAAAACGTGTCAACATATTGAAAACGTGTCAACATATAGAAAACGTGTCAACATATAGAAAACGTGTCAACATATAGAAAACTGTCAACATTAGAAAACGTGTCAACATATAGAAAACGTGTCAACATATAGAAAACGTGTCAACATATAGAAAACGTGTCAATATATTGAAAACGTGTCAACCTATAGAAAACGTGTCAACATATAGAAAACGTGTCAACCTATAGAAAACGTGTCAACATATAGAAAACGTGTCAATATATAGAAAACGTGTCAACATATAGAAAACGTGTCAATATATAGAAAACGTGTCAACATATAGAAAACGTGTCAACATATAGAAAACGTGTCAACATATAGAAAACGTGTCAACATATAGAAAACGTGTCAACATATTGAAAACGTGTCAATATATTGAAAACGTGTCACCATCTATCTATATGTTTAGTCGTATTTTGAAGTTATACTATGTTTGCATAGCTATACAATAAATATGTACTGTACATAATGAACGAATACATATGTTTAAACCAACTGCTAATAACGACTAAAGTCGATTTGCAAACAGTATAGAGCCAGACCAGACGTGTCGTCTGATCAGGTTCTATGCTGTTGGCTATTCGGATAGTGGAGCTAAAGCACTGAATAGCAAACAACATCCTATCTGGATTTATAATTCCTTCCAATGTATCGAGCATTTTAAGGGTTATATTATACCGGGGAAATGGTTCGGTGTTTAAAGTCGTATAAAGTGGAAACTGTGTAGCTTAATAACGAAATTCCGTTGGTGTTTGTAAATTTTATTTACGGTATGATTTTGTACAAGTTCTTAACACTGGATATCCAATTATTCAAATAAATAACAATGTGAACATCCACAACGGAGATCCATATAACTTTTTATAACAGTAACAAATATTTCGGATATCCTTTGTCACTGGAATTCCATATACAAATTTATCTATCCTTCTTTTTTCAAATTTTTGTTTTATTACGTTTATTTATCGTCGCTACCGGTTTCCCATATGTGCGACGCCTCCTGAAGATATTAGTCATTTTAGATACAGCACCGACACGATACCTCGGTTTAAAGTCCCAACTGAAAGACTGTTAATTTTATTAGGGTCAGGCGGGGGGATCGATTCTGCGATATCTGGATTACCAGTCCAGCGTGCTACCACTGGACTACAGATCCGTATGTCAAGGTGGACTGGTCCATATCATGGACACATTTATATGAATGTTATGAGGTTAGTTGATTGCAACATTTTCTCTCAGATAGGAGCAAATATTACTCATGTGTTATCACTGGTGGGGGGGGGGGATTTAATGACGCTTGGAGTGGAAGAGTGTAATAACATCGTCTTCGGATAATGACAATAAATGACATTAATGGATATATTTATATCAGGGCAAACACGCTCGTACTTTATAGCTAAATATTACCGAACGTCCAGAATGCGAATAAATGACAAGGTGCCAGAGAGAAAGCCAACCATAGGAAAACATGTTCAGTCGGCTTAACAAGATATAGTCACAACTTTATTATAGACAGACCAGTCAATTAAAGAATAGGAAAGGAAATCGATTATGTAGCCCAAACCCGTGCCTTAAAGCAATGAATGCTTAGCAACTAAACAGTGCAGACGGCTCTGTAGTCCAGTGGTAACACGTTCTATTTCTAGCTATATACATACAAGTCAAGCAACATTCATTACTTCGGAATCAACCTAAATGTCAATATTACCACTTGAAGCTAACTACGTAATCTCAAAGTGGCCAGTAATTGCTACAACGCGAAATTTAACCATATAACTACTTTCAAAATCTATTGATTGAAAAAAATTCTGCATCATAATTGAACAAAATTGTCTTGTTTTTAGAAATGATTAATGGTTATGAATAGCGACACGGCATGTAGAGACGAGTTTGTCTGAAACTAAACGTTCCGATCAGTTAGACGATTGATCAAAGGACAAAGGTCTATTAGATTAGGTTAACGAAGGAGATCAAACTTGTGAATATTTCTACGGGTTGGAGAATATCCAAATAATGTGTAACATCTTCAAGTAATATAATTTTCCACTGCTTTTCTGTTTGTATGTAAGTTGAATTCATGATTGTCTTATATATATATATGTCCATCATGTCATATCTAACATGGTAATCCAGGGATCGCAGGTTCGATCCCTCGCCTGATCCTAATACAATTAACAGTCTTTCAGATGGGATGTTAAACCGAGGTATCCTGTTGGTACTTTACACCGTGCACGTAAAAGAACCAGATGAGACTCTGGAATGGGTCTCTGTCTGTATAATTGCATTATCCGCCAACACTCTAAAATGACTAATCTCTTCAGGAGACGTAGTTCATATGGGCAACCGGTAGCGACGATAAATAAACATAAAACACGAATCTAACATAATTTATGTAGTAATTCTTTCTTTTCTGACAGTTCATTGTACAGCTACATACTAATTGAAATTACGAAAGGTCCGGAATTCGAGCCCCGCTGGAGCCGTTACGATTGTGCCCTTAGGCAAGGCATTTAAATTCCACGTTGCCTCTTCTCTCTCCCTCGTGACGATGGATTCCATCAGGAATGAGAGTGATTAATATAAGTTGAAACAACTTGTTTCGCAATCGAGCTAAAATAAATTTGTATAGAAATTACTATCATACTAAACAATACAATAAAAATGTTACAGAACAGAACGTAACTAATGCATGAATGAGATTTAGTTTAAATATTATTTATTTCAGTATTTCGCATGTGCATAAGAGAATTAACATTTTACACATAAATTAACAGAAATAGACTGAAAATGGATTAGAACGAAAGTTAAACATTATTTATTTCAGTAATTTACATATGCATAAGAGAATTAACATTTTACATATAAATGAACAGAAATAGACTGAAAGGGATTAGAACGAAAGAAAACTTATATAGTTCTTCTCCGTAGAATGAGATTTCGATAGCGGTAACACTATATTTCACTTTCACGTCGTCCTGGGCGCATCAGCAGGTGATATACAATGTGCTTTTGCAGGAATTGGAGCAAATGATAACTGTTCAACTTAGTAAACATTGGTCTAAGACAGGGCTGTACGAGTAGGGGTCTAAGAGGATACAGGTATGTAACAGTGCTGGCTTACATGCAACAAACTAACATCAAACAAAAACTTGTAATACGAATATTTCGATATGTCAATCTTCTACCCCAGATCTCCATGGAGACACAATTTTATGTCCCGGGACCACCTGTCTAGTTGTTATCGGTCTCGCTTCAGTTGTTTTAACCGCTATTTTGAGATTCCGTTGAGGAAAACCGAAGACAGTACCAATCTATAGAACTTTCAGTAAAGAGTAAATAATTGTTGAAACAACGTAATAAGCAGTAAGCAAGATGGTTTGTCTAAATCATTACTGTATTACGTAGCAGTAAACACTAAGGTTTGTTTAATTCGTTACTGTATTACGTAGCAGTATACACGATGGTTTGACTAAATCATTACTGTATTACATAGCAGTATACACAATGGTTTGACTAAATCATTACTGTATTACATAGCAGTAAACACTAAGGTTTGTTTAATTCGTTACTGTATTACGTAGCAGTATACACAATGGTTTGACTAAATCGTTACTGTATTACGTAGCAGTATACACAATGGTTTGACTAAATCATTACTGTATTACATAGCAGTAAACACGAAGGTTTGTCTAAATCGTTACTGTATTACGTAGCAGTAAACACGAGGTTTGTCTAAATCGTTACTGCATTACGTAGCAGTAAACACGAGGATTGTCTAAATCGTTACTGTATTACGTAGCAGTAAGCATGAAGGTTTGTCTAAATCATTACTATATTACGTAGCAGTAAGCACGGATGTTTGTCTAAATCATACTGCATTACGTAGCAGTAAACACAATGGTTTGCTTAAGTCGTTACTGTATTACGTAGCGGTAATCACAAAGGGTTGTCTAAATCGTTACTGCATTACGTAGCAGTAAACACTAAGGTTTGTTTAAGTCGTTACTGTATTACGTAACGGTAAACACGAGGTTTGTCTAAATCGTTACTGTGTTACATAGCAGTAATCACAAATATTTGTCTAAATCATTACTGTATTACGTAGCAGTAAACACGAAGGTTTGTCTAAATCGTTACTGTATTGCGTAGCAGTAAACACGAATGTTTGTCTAAATCATTACTGTATTACGTAGAAATAAACACGAGGTTTGTCTAAACCGATATTATAATTATTACGCAGCAGTAAACACAAAGATGTGTCTAACATATGGAGGATTCACGTTGCGGTACTCTTCACGTATGCTTTGAAACATGGAAAGGTGCATACTGTTGTTCTAAGCAAAGTTGTAAATTTGGGAGTTTAAAATCGAACCAACAGCTTAGGTCATACGGGTTTTCCTCCTAATTGCTGGAATGTCGCCTTATGACCTAATATGTTGTGCGAAATTTAAGGTGAACTCCAAAACAAAACTTACCAAACAAATGTAAATATTCTATAAATATAAAGAAACTATTTGAAATGGTATATACATACAAAGACAATAATATTATATGAAATGGTATAAAAATGCAAAGACAATAATATTATATGAAATGGTATAAAAATGCAAAGACAATAATATTATATGAAATGGTATATACATACAAAGACAATAATATTATATGAAATGGTATATAAATACAAAGACAATAATATTATATGAAATGGTATATAAATACAAAGACAATAATATTATATGAAATGGTATATACATACAAAGACAATAATATTATATGAAATGGTATATACATACAAAGACAATAATATTATATGAAATGGTATATAAATGCAAAGACAATAATATTATATGAAATAGTATATAAATGCAAAGACAATAATATTATATGAAATGGTATATAAATGCAAAGACAATAATATTATATGAAATAGTATATAAATGCAAAGACAATAATATTATATGAAATGGTATATAAATGCAAAGACAATAATATTATATGAAATGGTATATAAATGCAAAGACAATAATATTATATGAAATGGTATATAAATGCAAAGACAATAATATTATATGAAATGGTACATAAATATAAAGAAAAAAGGAAAATTAAAAAAAGAAGAAGTAAATATATGAAATAAAATACTATGATTATATGAGGTTGGGGTGGACTAGATATGAACTGATATGTGTACTTATGAATGATTTATTGTTTTCAATTTAGTACTAATATCTACAATGATCTACACAAATAAATACATTTTACGGATTTAGTTGGCAAAGGTAGATATGCAATGGTAGCTTATTGGAAGTCGAGATAGCGCAGTGAATGCGCGTTCGCTTCAGGTGCGAACGGTCCGGAGTTCGAGCCCCACTGGAGCCGTTACGATTGTGCCCTTAGGCAAGGCATTTAAATTCCACATTGCCTCTTCTCTCTCCTTCATGGCGATGGATTCCATCAGGAATGAGGTCTCGAGAGTGATTAATATAAGTTGAAAGAACTTGATTCGCAATCGAGCTAAAAGAAATGTGTATAAAGCTTATTACAATGGCATCCTGCTCAGTATACATAATTATATACACCTCATTACATACCACATCAATGGTGGAACAATATGTACATTTATACAATGTTATCCAAAGGATTACATTTCTGTACAACCTTCCCCCCCCCTTTTTCTTTATTAGCGTCGCTCTTGGTTGCCCATTTGAGCGACCTTTCCTGGGCAGGCTCCAGAGGTTAACCAGAGTCCCAGGTCATTTCTGTACAACCTAATATGTGTTTCTTACAACAATTCACTACTATACATGTAGTAAAAGTTGAGTTTTTTAATTTTTATCAACCAAGCACTGCTTCAATTGCCTTTCGACTTGATAAATAATATCTCATTAAACTTCAAATATGCATGTCATAAGTTACATATTCGCAAGTATTTCACTAAGTTCAACATACTCTCATGGGAAGGGCCAATTACTAATGTTGTGCTTGTGGTCCAACCCATTTGCTTTTGCTCTTGTTATATATGTCTTTGAATTTATTATGTACATGTATATAGCAATAAAATATGATTAAACTAAACTATACATGTGATAAGTAAGTACGTTTTGAGTCATACAGTGAGAAGAATAGGTTATTGATAGCAGCATAAATTATTTCTTGTTCAAACTTTTATAAATATACAACGACACGTTTCTAACAATACATGGACTAGTAGCTTGCAACATCTCTTTCAACATTAACACAGTCTGTATTTTCCAATAATATATTTCTACGTAAAGAACTCTAATTTCGTGATATAGAGGACATTCTAGCAAAAAGTGAAATTCATCTTCTAACCTATTACATAATTGACATTTGCGATCATCTATCGGAATCTATTCTGGTTTACGCCATCTACCTGATTTAATTTCTAATATATTATCCGCTACTCTTTGTCTAGTATATGTTGTCCTGAATAGCACAGTTATAATTTCTAAATAAGGAACACAATTCAGAAAATAGTGCGAGCTTTTGTTGAATCTTCTAACTGCCTATTCCAGTCTTGTAAATAATTATTATATAACCGTTGCTTAAAGATCAAACTACCACACTACCATATATGATATCGCTACAGTATTCATGTGTACGTGGAAGTGTGAGCACCGAGCAGTGCTTTGATGTAGTACTTCGCTTCAACAGGGCATCACTCATAGGCGCGTAGCTAGACCTAATATGGATTACGCACCCTCATAGGTGGGTCCGGGGGCATGCCGCACCCGGAGATTATTTTCCCGCTATATGGTCTCAGGTGAATTTTGCCTACTGTGAACATCAGCTACAATCAATATATGTTGGCATTTGTTCATGTCTGCTTTCTTGTGAAAGATCAATGTCAGTGCCCCCCTTACCCCCTTACGATCCAGTTTTCTCATTTATTTACTTTTCATTTTCAGGAACTGTCAAAATAAATCTTACGCACGTGCGTACATGCGTAAGCCTAGCTACGCGCCTGACTCACTGTAAGCATGTGTTCTACGTTTATTTATCGTCGCTACCGGTTGCCCATATGAGCGACGCCTCCTGAAGAGATTAGTAATTTTAGATTTTGGAGGATAGTGCATGATACAGACAGAGACCCATTCCAGAGTCTACTCTGGTTCTTTTACGTGCACGGTGTACAGCACCGACACGAGATCTCGGTTTAACGTCCAATCTGAAAGACTGTTTTTTATTAAGGTCAGACGGGGGATCGAACCTGCGATCCCTGGATGATCAGTTCAGCGTGTTACCATTGGACTACAGATCCGTCACTGTCAGCACACACTCGGTTTGAATTATATACACATAACTGCTATTATGGTTGTATATACGTAAATAGGCAGAAGTGCATCCGCGAATGTAGTCCCAATAACTAATATAGTTCATTTTTCTTTTTGGTAAAAATGCATTTTCATGACAGGCAGTGTATAGTGTTTGTGTTTTTTGAGAAAGTACGTGACTTGAGAAGACTTCAGACTAGTTGATGTGTAGAAAAGATGTGGTATAAGAATTCAGGCATTTGCAAACTGAAGGTTGGTATACTGTATTAATTGGCGGAGGAATACAGTGTGTAAATACTGTGACGCTATTCACAGGTGAGCACTGGCTATTTCAAACATTAAATTTGAAATAGTCTTGGTGTGTTTCAGGCCGATTTGAATACCTCTTCATAGTAGATATGGTATCAGAAGAAATGAAAGATTGGAAACATAAATGAACAGACTGTATGCTTTTACTTTTTACTATGTATTTAATAGGCAATGTATTTGTTGTTTTACAACCATACTGCAATTGTTTCTTTGAAACATGTGCGAATGAACTGTTCTCCCACTATGCCACGGATCCAGAACTGTGAGACAAAGCTGAGTCGAAGCTAAATGATGTTCGTTTGAGATCACGTGTCACCCTGGAGACCAACTAAGGTAATTAACTACGTGTTTGTGAACTTGAAATAGGCTAGTAATAATAGTTACTATTCTACTGTGCACTTGTCATGTGAGAACATAACAATAGAGCCAGGGAACTAACACACGTTATTGACAACAGTTATTAGGAAGTGTGTATGTTTATTGCAGTGTCACCCCTATTTAAAGGGCAAGTCATTTATGACGTATGAGACACCTCTTTTGTATGAACATCAGTATTTCCCGAATCCTATGCTTGTATGCCAGGTTGGTAGGCAATGGGTAACCATTATTTAACTAGCTGACGGCTCAACAACGGGTCATATCAGAACGGACCACTGACACCTTAACCACTAGGCCAAGGAGACGGTATGTTTAAATATATGTAATTTCTGTATTCATTTTCAATGTACAAAACAGAAGAGAACATAAGTTTATTCATGACGTAGACATACGTACATAGTCATAACATATGTATCTACATACAGTTATATACACATAACAAGTAATCAATAAAGCTGTCGTATTGCTACTGTATTCTAATTTAATAGGATGGCCATTTTACCTGGTGGTTTAAGAAGATAAAGCATTCAGTATGGAGTTTATGATTTAAAGCATTCTTAAGAAAACAAACATTGGGTTTATTACCATCTGTATTCTGTTCATTAAAATGCAAAATGTATGCATGCTTGGTAATATTAATTAATGAGTGTTTTCCATAAAATATGAGTAACACTGACACATTAAAAGAAAATGATACTCATCTTCAATGTCTCATACCATTGCAACATTGACAATAACGTACATCGTGAATACAAAACATGTCAGCGAAAAGCAAACGTCCCTGACCACAAGTTCTAGCAACATTAGTTACGGCCCTTTCCCATGTATGTTGTCAAATGCGTTGCCATGAGCAATGACTCGTATATATTTATTTCGGGAAGGGCCGTAACTAATGGTATGTTTTATTGATATAATCAGTTGATGCTCCACACATAAAGCATGCAATTAACTTTAATAAAATTAATAGTCTTTCAGATGGGACTTTAAACCGAGGTCTCTTGTTGGTGCTTTACATCGTGCACGTGAAGGAACCAGATGAGGCTCTGGAATGGGTCTCTGTCTGTATCATTGCACTATCCCCCAAAAATCTAAAATAACTAATCTCTTCAGGAAGCGTCGCTCATGTCGCTATGTGTAACCGATAGCGAGGATAAATAAACGTAAAACACAAACACAGAGATTTTGGGAAATTTTCCATCAGGGTCTGCTGCTGGGGCGGTCAGCGAAGTGTTGACATCAATAGTAAACCTTGAACACTTAGCTGACTGCCCTGACCGTATGCCTTGACCGAATTCTCCAAAAATCCTAACATTTCATTCTATCTACAAGGTTAATAAAATGTGTGTTATTTTTAATGATTTTAGCAGAGTTACAGCAATGGAGAATTTTCTTACATATGTTTTATCAATATTACTTTCTCTAATCCCTGAGTGGGATTTTTTATGAAACTTGGTAGTATCTAGCAATCCATTTCCATATCTAATTGACATGAAGGTGATATGCACATCCTACGTAGTTTAGTTTAGCTCGTAAGTTCTTACAACAGTTAAATCGCTCTCGAAATCTCATTCCTGATGGAATCCATCGTCATGAGGGAGAGAGAATATGCAATATGGAACTTAAGTGCATTGCCAAAGGGCTCACATGTAACTGCTATTGATGGGTGGGAACTCAGGGCCTCTCACACCTGAAACGAACGCGCTACCACTGAGTTATTACAAGTAAATAATCAATAGTAGTTATGATCTCCCATAATGATCAAGTACTCGACGTGGGGCAGCTAAACATAAAATAGTTCATATAAATAATTTTACAACTCCATTGGCGGCTGGCGGCTATGTAGATTAGTGTGATATTCAAAGTGCACAGTAAATGCTACAGAAGGCCCCACAAGGACGTCTGCAACATGTATTTCTCCATGACAAGGTTCTCTATGTATGGACGTCTACAACATGTATTTCTCCATGACAAGGTTCTCTATATACGGACGTCTACAACATGTATTTCTCCATGACAAGGTTCTCTATTTACGGACGTCTACAACATGCATTTCCCAATGACAAGGGTCTCTATGTATGGACGTCTACAATATGTATTTCTCCATGACAAGGTTATCTATGTATGGACGTCTACAACATGTATTTCTCCATGACAAGGTTCTCTATGTACGGACGTCTACAACATGTATTTCTCAATGACAAGGTTCTCTATGTACGGACGTCTACAACATGTATTTCTCCATAACAAGGTTCTCTCTGTATGGACGTCTACAACATGTATTTCCCAATGACAAGGTTCTCTATGTACGGACGTCTACAACATATATTTCTCCATGTCAAGGTTCTCTATGTAGCATTATATATCTTCAATGAGCTGTACTTGAGATAAACTGCTCCGGTATAATAGAAGTGCACGACATTCCTTTCATGACTGTGGCAGTCAGGATACACGGTACAACCCAATCAGCGTTGTATTCTTAATGGTCCAATACACACTAATCAGCAAACACATGATTATTATAACAACGATATTCTGCATACTGTATTAGTTCTGGTTCGCATATCTATGAGCATTGTGAACACAGAAGTATATTAGAGTATGGAGTAGACTCTTACTTATGCTGGAACGTGGTCTCTGTAACGAAATCACAGCACCGGCAAACATATAATAAAAATAATAATATTAGTAATAATAATACTAATACTACTACTACTACTACTAATAATAATAATAATATTATTAATAATAATAATAATAATTAATAATAATAATAAAAATATTAATAATAATAAAAGACATTATTTAACGAGATAACGAATTTGAACAATTATGTCAATCTACCATAAGGTCCTCAACTAATTAAAATATCAAAAAGCACAATGAAGCATTAAAAGCTACTAGTAAGACTGGCATGGGACATAAGATATAAGCTGCAAGAACTAATACTTATTATGTTATATGTTATGTTATATTTCGGGTTTTACGCCTGCATCAGCACCATTTTGGGCTATATTGCCGGCGGGCAGTTTACCTAACAACACCTTTCCCGGGCAGGCCCCAGCGGTTAACCAGTACTTGGGTACACCAACCTCCGTAAGAAACTGCCAACTGTTTCATATAAATGAGACACGGCCTGAGCGGGGCTCGAATCCGTGACCATCAGTGATGATATGTTACAGTGGTATACAAGTCAGCGACCTTAACCACTCGACCACGGAGGCGGACCTAACACTTATTATATACATTACATTTATATATGCAAACCACTGACCTACACACTATATGGGATTATCACAACCGAATACTAATTATGGAAGGTAATACCAAGAAAATAATAAAAACATGTGCAACAGTTGTGATTGATTGGGTATTAAATACGCAACTACAGCTATTATTGGTGAACGAAGACCCCTTGTGCCCCTCTGAGCAGTATTACAGGCACTGCCGGGTAGAACCACCGGTCTTCCGCGAGCCAGCTGGATCGCTTTCTCATTTGTAAGAATTGCAAACCCCAGTGCGTTTCGAATATATAATGGCGAGGGGTAATTGACTTAAAATCAACGACCTTAATGGCGAGACAACGCCCCCAAGATACATTTCAGAAGATCTGAAAATGTAATTCCATTGTTCATACATTTATAACGATAGTTGATACAACTGGAAGCATAATTATTATCGAACGTGATTAGATGAAATCAGACCTGATGAATGATTGCTCTATATTACTGATTTAAGATGCGATCAAATATTTGAAACAGAATTTAAAGCGACATTACATCGTAAAAAGCAAATAAAATGCATTTTTCACGTATAAATGCATTGCTACTACAAATTTTTCCGAATACTTTTGAACACTAACATTGAATCAATTTAATAGTGTTTTTGTGGTATACACACTTTCAAACGTGAAAGTAGGATTTCATATAACGATCACGCTGTACCATGTTCAGGATATACGCGTTGTACGTATTACGCATGGATGTCGACCCTGTTTACATTATTTTGTTATGTAAACAAACCGCGTATACGACGTTTGTTTATTAGTTGAAATACTCAGTTTGTGAGGCAAATATTGGGGGGGGGGGAATATACCATATAATAGGAAATTACATTCTGCAGAAATCATTGATGTAGTGTCGCTTTAAGGTGTCACTAGCAATTTAAGACCCTTAAACCTTGCCTTCCACATTAATAGCTTTTCGTCATTATTATCGCATAGTTTGGCATCTTAACTAAACTGTAGACAGATATAACGTTTAGTTTGACAGGAACATTTCTCCAACAACAGATTGGCATCTTGTTAAAGTATTGGACGAGGTAAACAGATAAAACAAAACAGCGCCAATATGTGTATATGAACACACGCAATTCCGTCGGCTGTACAGGAACAGTGACTGCTATAGTTGTATATACGTAAATAGACAGAAGTGCATCCGCGGTCCACTCGAATGTAGTCCCAATAACTAATATAGTTAATTTTTCATGTTGGTAAAAATGCATTTTCATGACAGGCAGAGTATATTTTTTGTGTTTTTTAAGACATTCTGTGACTTGAGAAGACTTCAGACTAGTTGGTGTGTAGAAAAGATGTGGTATAAGAATTCAGGCCATTGCAAACTGAATGTTGGTATACTGTATTATTTGGCGGAGGAATACAGTGTGTAAACACAGTGACGTTATTCACAGGTGAGCACTGGACTGGCTATTTCAAACATTAAATTTGAAATATTCATGGTGTGTTTCAGGCTGATTTGAATACCTCTTTACAGTGGATGTGGTATCAGAAGAAATGAAAGATTGGAAATATAAATAAACAGACTATGTTTTTACTTTTTACTATGTAGGCAATAGGCAATTTATGTGTATGAGAAAACGAACACTAACACACAATGTATGTAAATTAACAAACATGAGTACGTGTTATATAACTTAGTGCCAGGCAATTCCACAGTGGCTGTTATACCATCATCCACAAGCAACACTTAGATCTACAAGACATAGTCATCTAATGATAATACTAACTTACACGTGTAATCTAAATGTGTATTCATGAACATTCGTTCTTCCCCCAGACGATTGTTGTTTCGAATCAGCTTCCTGCGTCAGTGGTTCTTGTGCCAACTATGCACAGCTTTAAGATAGCTCTGCAACAGCCGCGACTCGTGATGTGACGCCTTGCATATATATATATATATATATTGCACATTTATCAAGAGTATGACCACATTATGTCGTCAACCCATTGAATATATAACTGAACTGTATTGTAAACATGCTTAACGTCTAGTCATAATGAACAGTCATGGTATTATACACTCAAGAAATGCGCACGTTTTGCTACCATGGACGTTCATTCTGATAATTTCTACTATTTTTCATTATTGTACATGTTGTAAGTATACACGTGTATATCATATGTAATACATGCTTCTCTGTAAACCATGTTTCCAATTGTATGTATATATATATGCTTACTATAAGCAATGTTATTGTGCTTTATGTAATAAAATGTTGAATTGAATTGAATATAGGCATAGTGTAAATACAAGTTTGGATTATAGACTTTCACAAACGCAAACCTATGAGGTCCCCATTTACGGCGCGTCCGACGTCACACATGTACACAAGTTTAAACAACCTTTGACGTAGATATCTGCATAGCGGATTTTGTCAAGTATTTCATCAAAGTCGATGACTAGCATATCAATAGCTTGATTGCATACTCTTAGGTTATCTAAGCAGGTACACGTACAGCGGAGGATGTAAAAAGGTAATGTCAATGTCCCATACCAATATTATAGGTACACGTACAGCGGAGGATGTGCAAAAGTGATGTCAATATCCCATTCCAATATTGCAGGTACGCGTACAGCGGAGGATGTGCAAATGTGACGTCAATGTCCCATACCAATAGTACAGGTACACGTATAGCGGAGAATGTGCAAAGGTGATGTCAATGTCCCATACCAATATTGCAGGTACACGTACAGCGGAGGATGTGCAAACATGACGTCAATGTCCCATACCAATATTGCTGATATACGTACAGCGGAGGATGTGCAAACATGACGTCAACGTCCCATACCAATATTGCTGGTACACGTACAGCGGAGGATGTGCAAACATGACGTCAATGTCCCATACCAATATTGCAGGTACACGTACAGCGGAGGATGTGCAAATGTGACGTCAATGTCCCATACCGATATTGCAGGTACACGTACAGCGAAGGATGTGCAAACATGACGTCAATGTCCCATACCAATATTGCTGGTACACGTACAGCGGAGGATGTGCAAACATGACGTCAATGTCCCATACCAATATTGCTGATACACGTACAGCGGAGGATGTGCAAAGGTGACGTCAATGTCCCATACCAATATTGCTGGTACACGTACAGCGGAGGATGTGCAAATGTGACGTCAATGTCCCATACCGATATTGCAGGTACATGTACAGCGGAGGATGTGCAAATGTGACGTCAATGACCCATATCAATATTGCTGATACACGTACAGCGGAGGATGTGCAAATGTGACGTCAATGTCCCATATCAATAGTGCTGATACACGTACAGCGGAGGATGTGCAACGGTAATGTCAATGTCCCATACCAATATTGCTGGTACACGTACAGCGGAGGATGTGCAAACATGACGTCAATGTCCCATACCAATATTGCGGTACACGTACAGCGGAGGACAAACAACCAACATACCAATATTGCGGTACACGTACAGCGGAGGATGTGCAAACATGACGTCAATGTCCCATACCAATATTGCTGGTACACGTACAGCGGAGGATGTGCAAACATGACGTCAATGTCCTATACCAATATTGCTGGTACACGTACAGCGGAGGATGTGCAAACATGACGTCAATGTCCCATACCAATATTGCTGGTACACGTACAGCGGAGGATGTGCAAACATGACGTCAATGTCCTATACCAATATTGCTGGTACACGTACAGCGGAGGATGTGCAAACATGACGTCAATGTCCCATACCAATATTGCTGGTACACGTACAGCGGAGGATGTGCAAACATGACGTCAATGTCCTATACCAATATTGCTGGTACACGTACAGCGGAGGATGTGCAAACATGACGTCAATGTGCCATACCAATATTGCTGGTACACGTACAGCGGAGGATGTGCAAAGGTAATATCAATATCCCATACCAATATTGCTAGTACACGTACAGCGGAGGATGTGCAAACATGACGTCAATGTCCTATACCAATATTGCTGGTACACGTACAGCGGAGGATGTGCAAACATGACGTCAATGTGCCATACCAATATTGCTGGTACACGTACTGCGGAGGATGTGCAAACATGACGTCAATGTGCCATACCAATATTGCTGGTACACGTACAGCGGAGGATGTGCAAACATGACGTCAATGTGCCATACAAATAGTGGCGCCATCCATCATTAACTATGTCCAATACAATAAGCAACGACCATTCAGAAACATAATAATGAGACGGAATAAACACCATGCTAAGCTTAACATGCAGTTGCCTTGCCATACAAGTTCATCTGGTCACTCATGACATATGTAAATACATAATTTCCCTTGGTACAATATTATTTACACGTCCGTGTCAATCAATGAGTGCAAGGGCGCTGTCACGAGTCTGTACATCTTGTACGTTATCATATAATCAAAGCGAACAGGGCAATTGCTATGTACCTCTAACAGATTTGATCAATTCCGTTGAACATGTATTAGTTATTTGCAGCATTGTATTTCAGTTTTATATGTACGGTGTTAATAAATGAATGCTCGCAATGTTCAGCATGTGTGTTTTTACGTTTATTTATCGTCGCTACCGGTTGCCCATATGAGCGACGCCTCCTGAAGAGATTAGTTATTTTAGATTTTGGAGGATAGTGCATGATACAGACGGAGACCCATTCCAGTATGCTCGCAATGTTCAGCCCCTTCCAGTTAACATACGTTATTGATTAGCCCAAATCATCGCACGCGTTTCTATTCCGTTGTTGTCAAAAATACCACCACAGTGCAGTAGAACGTCACTATTCCGTTAATTGTATGTAACGAAACGACTTATAAACATGTTAAACTCATTTACAATCTTGAACTTCTCAGAAAATGCAATGACACTATATGAAATTATTATTATTATTATTATACCATTCTTAATGAGCGCCTTTATCATATAAAAAATATATACGTTCAAAAGCGTTTTTAAAAAAGCAACATAACACACATATAACAATAAAATAATAAAAAGATTACAAAATTTAATGCAGAGTTAAAAGCAAGTACGAAAAAAAAATATAATTTCGATTTATGCATGTTTTAAATAGTACACTTAAACTGATGAGGAACCTACTTAAAATACGGTGTGTACATTAGATACACACAATAAGAATTATAGATTAAAACTACAACATATAAACTTTAAGAAATGGAAGGATAATTGGACTTAAAGACACCATGGGGCATAATAAAATCACCATGCGTTTCGTTTATAATATATTGTTTTATATGCCCTCAATAAACGCAACACACTGCGATTGCATTCCTTAATTTAAGTCAAATTTGATATTTTCTAAAGATATGTGTTCTGTCAAATATGTCTACGTTGAAATGGGCTCAATGTGTGGAAGTCGTGATAGCTTCAGGTGCGAACGGTCCAGAGTTCGAGCCCCGCTGGAGCCGTTACGATTGTGCCCTTAGGCAAGGCATTTTAATTCCACGTTGCCTCTTCTCTCTCCCTCGTGGCGATGGATTCCATCAGGAATGAGGTCTCGAGAGTGATTAGTTGAACAGAACTTGCTTCGCAATCAAGCTAAGATAAATTTGTATAAACTAAACTAAATGGGGGTCGCTACAAGTTTATACAAATATCTTCAGCTCGTCGAAGCAAATTCTTACAACTTTGTATAAATCGCTTTCGAGATCTCATTCATGACATAATAATATAGCATCACAGGAGAGCGGGTAGGCAAGGTTGGATTAGTGGCTCGAACTCGGAACACTACCTCAAGATACCATATATTTTACGCCTTGGATGCTCCAATAAGTACCTACATAAATGCTAGCGTTAAGGACTAATTATTAGTTTAAGCGTTACTTATTCTAAAACGATTGCGAAACAAGTTTTAACAACTTATATCAATCACTCTCGTTGGCGCGGATGAAAGCGTGTATGTGGTCATTCATGTGGGAGACCCGGAGAAAACCCACCTCTCCGATCTGCGACCACCATACCAGCTCACATTCTTCCCGGTTCGAGGATCGAACCCGGGTTGCATTGGTGAGAAGCGAGCGCGCTAACCACTGCGCTAATCGGACAGCCATCTGGTTAATTATTGTCAGATATATTTGGTGTACTGAATAAGTTGTGTCAAAATATCATACCGTTTGTGTTTTATTTATTTAATATCGCACCATCTCGCTAATATTGAATAGCAGTACACCAGGTACGGACTGGCACCGGGTAAATCAACCGACCGTCTGCAAACCAGCTGGATAGCTTCTTCAGGGGACATAATTCGACCCCCGACTGATTCGAACCTACATCGGCGAGGGAGGCCCACATGTGTCACGGCTGTCCGATTAGCGCAGTGGTTAGCGCGCTCGCTTCTCACCAATGCGACCCGGGTTCAATCCTCGGACAGGGAAGTATGTGAGATGGTACGATGGTCACCAAATCGGACAGGTGGGTTTTCTCCGGGTACTCCGGTTTCCTCCCACATGAATGACCACATATACGCTTTCATCCGAGCCAACGAGAGTGATTAATATAAGTTGTTAAAACTTGCTTCGCAATCGTTGTAAAATAAATAAAGTTTAACAAAATGTGTCATGGATACACCCTATACTATGACGCTATGTCAATTCACTGTACAATGCATTTTAAAACTGCGTTTATGACTTTAAACTGTCGAAATCCATATTTGAAGGTCTGTATCACTGATCTCACTTAACGTGCATTAACACATTTCTTAGAATGTGCAGCACATAAAATATTCTATGGAGGTGATCAGAAAATCATTATTATTAAATATTATTGCACTATATTTCCCTTTACAATCAATAGTATTAAAGCGACACATTACATCGCAAAAAGCCAACAAAATGCGTCTAAATGCATTGCTACTACAAACTCTTCCGAATACATTCGAGTGCAAATATTGAATCAATAAACAGTGTGTTTGTGGTCTACAAACTTTCAAAAGTGAATGTAGGATTTCATATACCGGTCATCCACGCTCCTGAATTGACATTTCTTTGTCATTGTAGTCATACTAAACGCTTGATACTGTCGCTTAGAGATAATAAATTTAACTAAGATTAGTCTACAAATAAATATGCATAGGCACACAATGAGATATATCGGTAAATCTGTACCATAACTCTCGTTATTCGGAATACACAAGTTATTATATATTACGTTTGGATGTCGACCCTGTTTACATTATTTTGTTATGTCAACAAACCGCGTATACGACACATGTTTATTAGTTACAATTCTCATTTTTTTTGTTTTGAGGCAAATAGTTTGAGAGAAAAAAATGATACCATATAATAGGAAATTACATTCTGTATAAATTTGCGTTTTCACAGATGTTATGTTGCTTTAAGCACTTTCTTGAAGATCTGTCAATCAACTGATGTTTGTGCACATACAATATGTGCAATATGCTTATATAATTATGTTCAATGATAATCTACCTTGTGTCTTTAACCCTTTCTTTCATAGAGATGTAGGTTAGTATACTATTATATCTCCATACAAACGACAGCCATTTAGCTATCATGCAGTGGATAAGTAGTCGCCATATCTATCACACCTCCATAGATATTACTGGGACTACATAGAGATATATGTTAATATACTATTATATCTCCATACAAACGACAGCCATTTAGCTATCATGCAGTGGATAAGTAGTCTCCATATCTATCCCACCTCCATAGATATTACTGGGACTACATGAGATTCTGGACTTTATTAAGAACATTAGTTTGGCTACTACTATGTATGTTGTATTGGTGATGGCGTCAAGAGGTGCTTCTATGAGGGAAAGGGTTAATTGATGTAATTTACTGATTTTGAAAACGTGACCCAATCATGCACATATCATGCCTCCGTTGTGACGGGAGATGACATGCACCTAATAGCACAGGGGCTGTGAGTTCGAGTCAGGTCGGAACCCCGCTAGTGGTGTCCCTAGGCAAGGCATTTAAGCTAATATTCACACTCCCATATGGCGATGGATTCCATACGGAATGCGGTCTAAAGAACGATTAATCTAAGGCTGCAAACACGTGTTTCTCAATCGAGCTCAAACAAATGTCATTACAATTATCAGCAGAATACCACACATCGTTATTACAGACGGATCTGTAGTCCAGTGGTAGCAAGCTGGACTGGTAATCCAGGGATCGCAGGTTCGATTCCCCGTCTGACCCTAATAAAATTAACAGTCTTTCAGATGGGACTTTAAACCGAGGTCTCGTGTCGGTGGTGTACATCGTGTACGTAAAAGAACCAGAGGAGACTCTGGAATGGGTCTCTGTTTGCATCATTGCACTACCCTCCAACAATCTAAAATGACTAATCTCTACAGGAGGCGTCGCTCATATGGGCAACCGGTAGCGACGATAAATAAACGTAAAACACACATCGTTGGGATAGAAACTAATGGTGTGAAGGCACATTATATCGGTTAATACAGAACATATACTGTTACACTATATAGTCAGAATCCTATTAAATAAGGGAAACTTTTCATTTGCATTAATGGCAGAATCCATCGTGGCAATTAAAGTAACAGTATGCCATTTGCATTTTCAGACAACAAGATGCATCTTAACCAACTCTAATCCACCTACCACATCACCTGAATCTAATATAATCTCGGTCATTTACACAATTGTCTTTAACTTAGAGGAACGAACATGTATCTCTTGTAATGTTTTAGAGGATGAATATCATTTTGTACCTGAATGTATTATGTTCAAAGATCTTGGTGTAAAAATATATAAATAAATACTATAGGAATCACAGGCGGATCTGTAGTCCAGTGGTAACACGCTGGACTGGTAATCCAGGGATCGCAGGTTCGATCCCCCGTCTGACCCTAATAAAATTAACAGTCTTTCAGATGGGACTTTAAACCGAGGTCTCGTGTCGGTGCTTTACACCGTGTACGTAAAAGAACCAGAGGAGATTCTGGAATGGGTCTCTGTCTGTATCATTGCACTATCCCCCAACAATCTAAAAAATGACTAATCTCTTCAGGAGGCGTCGCTCATATGGGCAACTGGTAGCGACGATAAATAAACGTAAAAAACACTAGTAATGTTAAGTATGCTGCATTAAGGAAAACTGAAAATGTTTCAGGCGTATAAGATAATTGTTTATTATAGTGACTAGTGACACTCGGCCCAACGGGCCTATAAGTCACATTATGCTAACAGTTTTAAATAGCGTGAATATGCATCATTGAACGTAGATTATTATTTACATACTTATTACTGAGATAATTACTAAAATATTTACTGAGATAATTATACGTAAAGGTAATTGATTACAAATAACCAGAGATCATATAGGAATGCTAGTAGTTTATGTAGATATACTAAGTAGATATTTATACTTTCTATAATAAACTTAAACGTTTCTACAGATAGAGCATTCATTTAAAGACAACATATGCTTGCATAGTGCTATGTTAGCCATAGAGTAGACATGTTTAATGTTAATTGCCACGTATAATGCTGTGTGTGTTTTACGTTTATTTATCGTCGCTACCGGTTGCCCATATGAGCGACGCCTCCTGAAGAGATTAATTATTTTAGATTTTGGAGGATAGTGCATGATACAGACAGAGATCCATTCCAGAATCTCCTCTGGTTCTTTTACGTGCACGGTGTAAAGCATCGACACGAGACCTCGGTTTAACGTCCCATCTGAAAGACTGTTAATTTTATTAGGATCAGACGGGGGATCGAACATGCGATCCCTGGATTACCAGTCCAGACGTATAATGTTTATATCTGTTATATCTGTTATAATGTATCAATGATCGGGGCATTCTAGCACCTACGACAATATGATGACATAAGTTATATTATAATATATATGGGTCTCTGTCTGTATCATGCACTATCCTCCAAAATCTAAAATGACTAATTTCTTCAGGAGGCGTCGCTCATATGGGCAACCGGTAGCGACGATAAATAAACGTAAAACACACACATTACATTATAACATACAGACGGATCTGTAGTCCAGTGGTAACACGCTGGACCGGTAATCCAGGGATCGCAGGTTCGATTCCCCGTCTGACCCTATTAAAATTAACAGTCTTTGAGATGGGACTTTAAACCGAGGTTTCGTGTCAGTGCTGTACACTGTGCACGTAAAAGAACCAGAGGAGACTCTGGAATGGGTCTCTGTCTGTATCATTGCACTATCCTCCAACAATCTAAAATGACTAATATCTCCAGGACCAAAAGAAAGTGATTAATAAAAGATGTTTACGGTTGTTTCGCAATCGATGAAAACTAAATAAAGTTTGTACTTTTTAAACAATATTTAAGTTATTCCCGGATTGGAAGACACTACAGATAAATACTTGTATTTCACTAGTTTTCTTGCATTTGTTACATGAAATGAATTAAGACTTTGGGCGGCTTTGGTTCTAAAACGGAAGCAGTGTTTGTTTTCAATAAGGAAACCGATTCCAAGTAATGGAAAGTGTTCTTGGAATTGTGTCCATTTCAAGATAATGTATATTGATTTGTAGACGGCTGGAAGTGATACTGCTTTCAGTGTTATAAAGTAAATAAACCGAATCTAGATCTAAAATTATATATATATTATTAAATTTAGCTTAATCATATGTAATTATATATATATACTATTAAGTTAGTATTTAATCTTATTTAAATTATATATATACTATTAAGTTAGTATTTAATCTTATTTAATTATATATATAACTATTAGCTTAGTATTTTTAATCTATTTAATTATATATATACTATAAGTTAGTATTTATCTTATTTAATTATATTATACTATTAAGTTTAGTATTTACTCTTATTTACTTTATATATATACTATAGTTGAGTTAATCTTATTAATTATCTATAACTATTAAGTTAGTAATTTAATCCTTATTTAATTATATATATACTATTAAGTTTAGTATTTAATCTTATAATTATATATATACTATTAGTTAAGTTATATTCTTATTTAATTTATATTAGACTATTACTTAGTATTTAATCTTATTTAATTATATATAATACTATTAAGTTAGTAGTAATCTTTTTATAGATATATACTATTAAGTAGTATTTAATCTATTAATTATATATATACTATTACGTTAGTATTAATCTTATTTAATTATATATATACTATTAAGTTAGTATTTAATTTATTTAATTATATATATCTATTAAGTTAGTATATAATCTTATTAATTATATATATACTATAAGTTAGTATTTAATCTTATTTAATTTATATATACTATTAAGTTAGTATTTAATCTTATTTAATTATCTATATACTATTAAGTTAGTATTTAATCTTATTTAATAATATATACTCTTAAGTTAGTATTTAATCTTATTAATTATATATATACTATTAAGTAGTATTTAATCTTATTTAATTATATATCTACTATTAAGTTAGTATTTAATCTTATTTAATTATATATAATACTATTAAGTTAGTATTTAATCTTATTAATTATATATATACTATAAGTTAGTATTAATCTTATTTAATTATATATAGACTATTCAGTTAGTATTAATCTTATTTAATTTATAATATACTATTAGTTAGATTTAATCTTATTTAATTATATATATACTTACGTTAGTATTTAATCTTATTTAATTATATATATACTATTAATTAGTATTTAATCTTTTAATTATATCTAACTATTAAGTTAGTATGTTAATCTTATTTAATTATATATATACTATTAAGTTAGTATTTAATCTATTTAATTATATTATACTATTAAGTTAGTATTTTAATCTATTTATTATATCATAATACTATTAATTTAGTATTAATCTTATTTAATTATATATACTATTAAGTTGTATTATCTTATTTAATTATATATATACTATTAAGTTAGTATTTAATCTATTAATTATATATCTACAATTAAGTTAGTATTTAATCTATTTAATTATATATACTATTAATTAGTATTTAATCTTATTAATTATATATATATATTAAGTTAGTATTAATCTTATTTATTATATGTACTATTAAATTTAGTCTAATCATATTAGTTATGTATATACTATTAAAGTAGTGTTTAAACATAAGTAATTATATATATATACTATTAAAGTAGTGTTAAACATAATAATTTATATATATACTATTAAAGTAGTGTTTAAGCATAAGTAATTATATAATATACTATTAAAGTATGTTTAAACATAAGTATTTATATATATACTATAAAGTAGGTTTAAACATAAGTAATATATATATATACTATTAAAGTAGGTTTAAAAATAAATAATTATATATATATAACTATAAGTAGTGTTTAACATAAGTAATTATATATATATACTATTAAGTTTAGTTTATGATATTTAATTATAAAACTATTCTTAGTATTTAACAAAATTCTATATAATAATAAAAAAAAAAAAACAAAAACCAAATTAAATATTACTATTAAGTAGTATTAATCATATTTAATTATATATATACTATTAAGTTTAGTTTAATAATATTTAATTATATATGTACTATTAAGTTAGTATTTAATCTATATGTTAATCTATATATATACTATTAAGTTAGTATTTAATCAATTTAATTATATATATACTATTAAGTTTAGTTTAATGATATTTAATTATATATACTATTAAGTTAGTATTAATCATATTAATATATATATTTAGTTTATATATTTAATTATATAATATTATTAAGTTAGTATTTTATCTATTTAATTATATATACTATTAAGTTTAGTTAATCATATGTAATTATATATATATATACTATTAAGTTAGTATTTAATCATATGTAATTATATATATACTATTAAGTAGTATTTTATCATATTTAATTATATATAATTAACTATTAAGTTAGTATTTAATCATATGTAATTATATATATACTATTAAGTTAGTATTTAATCATATGTAATTATATATATATATAATACTATTTAAGTTAGTATTTAATCATATGTAATATATATATACTATTAACGAGTAGTTAATCATATTTAATATATATATACTATTAAGTTGTATTTAATCATATTTATTATATATATATCTATTAAGTTAGTATTTTATCATATTAATTATACATATACTATTAAGTTAGTATTTAATCATATTATATATATACTATTAAGTTAGTGTTTATCATATGTAATTATATATATACTATTAAGTTAGTATTTAATCATATTTAATATATATACTATTAAGTTAGTGTTTAATCATATGTAATTATATATATACTATTAAGTTAGTGTTTAATCATATGTAATTATATATATACTATTAAGTTAGTATTTAATCATATGTACTTATAGATATACTATTAAGTTAGTATGTAATCATATGTAATTATATATATACTATTAAGTTAGTATTTAAAAGTTTAGTTTAATCATATTTTATTAACTAATCATGATAAAACAGATAAAACATAAGTAAAGAAACATAGTACGATACTATAAATGGTTTGGGTCACAAGTTTTAAAGTGACATTACATCGCAAAAAGCAAATACAATGTATTTGTTCACGTACTACTACAAATTCTTCTGAATACGTTCGAACACTAACATTGAATCAATAAACATTATTTTTGTGGTCTACAAACATTCAAAATTGAAAGTAGGATTTCATATAACAGTCATCCATGCTCCTGAATTGATGTTTGGTTGTCATCGGAGTCAGTACTAAGCACGAGATAATGTGGTTTAGAGATAAATTAACTAAGATTAGTCTACAAAATAAATATACATAGGCACGAATGTGAGATATAACGGTAAATCTGTACCATAAACCGTGTTATTCAGGATACACGAGTTGTATTACGCAAGGGTGTCGACCCTATTTACAGTATTCTGTTATGCCAACAAACCGCGTATACGACGCTTGTTTATTAGTTGAAATACACAGTTTTTTAGGCAAATATTTTGGGGGGAAATTATACCATATAATAGGAAAATACATTCTGTAGACATTTGCGTTTTCACCAATGTAGTGTCGCTTTAACTACGATAAATAACGCCCATAACGAGATACCATAGTAAGTATAATATTTGATTTCATATATATATATTTATAAACTATTATGTTAACTTGTTAATAATATCGTTGTACATATTTATGTTAAATACCAAAATCGGTAATAGTTTGTGTCTAATAACATTGATCCTTCTTTCTTCTTCTTCGTCTTCTTCGTGTTATTCGTGTTATTCGTGTTCTTCGTGTTCTTCTTCGTCGTGTTCTTCTTCTTCGTGTTCTTCGTGTTCATCTTCTTCATCTTCTTCGTCTTCTTCGTCTTCTTCGTCTTCTTCGTGTTATTCGTGTTATTCGTCTTCTTCGTCTTCTTCGTGTTATTCGTGTTATTCGTCTTCTTCGTCTTCTTCGTGTTCTTCGTGTTCATCTTCTTCATCGTCTTCGTCTTCTTCGTGTTCTTCGTCTTCTTCGTCTTCTTCCTCGTATTGTTCTTCTTCTTCATATTCTTCTTCTTCGTTTTCTTCGTTTTTTTCTTCGTGTTCGTCTTCGTATTCTTCTTCTTCGTCTTATTCTTCTTCGTGTTCTTCGTGTTCTTCTTCGTGTTCTTCTACTTCGTGTCATTCGTGTTCTTCGTGTTCTTCTTCTTCTTCTTCTTCTTCTTCGTGTTCTTCGTGTTCTTCGTGTTCTTCGTGTTCTTCGTATTCTTCTTCTTCTTCTCTTCTTCTTCTTCTTCGTGTTC
>CM026394.1:48596370-48612214 GCA_014843695.1 Archivesica marissinica
GTGAATGATATAAGCTGATCTATGGACGCATGTGAATGATATCAGCTGATCTATGGACGCAGGTGAATGATATCAGCTGATATATGGACGCACATGAATGATATCAGCTGATCTATGGACGCACGTGAATGATATAAGATGATCAATGGACGCACGTGAATGATATCAGCTGATTTATGGACATACCTGCCTGATATAAACTGATCTATGGACACACGTGCATGGTATCAGCTGATCTATGGACGCACTTGAATGATATCGGCTGGTCTATGGACGCACGTGAATGATATAAGCTGATATATGGACTCACGTGAATCATATCAGCTGATCTATGGACACACCTACATGCTATCAGCTGATCTATGGACTAACGTGAATGATATCAGCTGATCTATGAAAGCACCTACATGATATCAGCTGATCTATGGACGCACGTGAATGATATCAGCTGAAATATGTACGCACCTGCATGATATCAGCTGATCTATGGACGCACGTGAATGATATTAGCTGATCTATGGACAGACGTGAATGATATCAACTGATCTATTGACGCACGTGAATGATATAAGATGATCTATGGACGCAATTGAATGATATCAGCTGATATATGGACGCAGGTGAATGATATCAGCTGATCTATGTACGCACCTAAATGATATAAGCTGATCTATGGACGCACGTGAATGATATTAGCTGATCTATGGACAGACGTGAATGATATCAACTGATCTATTGACGCACGTGAATGATATAAGATGATATATGGACGCAATTGAATGATATCAGCTGATATATGGACGCAGGTGAATAATATCAGCTGATCTATGTACACATGTGAATGATATAAGCTGATCTATGGACGCAGACGAATGATATAAGTTGATCTATGGAATCAGGTGAATACTATAAGCTGATCGATGGACGCATGTGAATGATATCAGCTGATCTATGGACGCAGGTGAATGATATCAGCTGATCTATGGACGCACGTGAATGATATCAGATGATCTATTGACGCACGTGAATGATATAAGATGATCTATGGACACACGTGAATGATATCAGCTGATATATGGCGCAGGTGAATAATATCAGCTGATCTATGTACGCACGTGAAAGATATCAGCTGTTCTATGGACGCACTTGAATGATATCAGCTGAAATATGTACGCAACTAAATGATATAAGCTGATCTATGGACGCACGTGAATGATATTAGCTGATCTATGGACAGACGTGAATGATATCAACTGATCTATTGACGCACGTGAATGATATAAGATGATCTATGGACGCAATTGAATGATATCAGCTGATATATGGACGCAGGTGAATAATATCAGCTGACCTATGGACGCAGGTGAATGCTATCAGCTGATCTATGTACACATGTGAATGATATAAGCTGATCTATGGACGCAGGCGAATGATATAAGTTGATCTATGGAATCAGGTGAATGATATAAGCTGATCTATGGACGCATGTGAATGATATCAGCTGATCTATGGATGCAGGTGAATGATATCAGCTGATATATGGACGCACGTGAATGATATCAGCTGATCTATGGACGCACGTGAATGATATAAGATGATCAATGGACACACGTGCATGGTATCAGCTGATCTATGGACACACTTGAATGATATCGGCTGGTCTATGGACGCACGTGAATGATATAAACTGATATATGGACTCACGTGAATTATATCAGCTGATCTATGGACACACCTGCATGATATCAGCTGATCTATGGACGCACGTGAATGATATCAGCTGAAATATGTACGCACCTGCATGATATCAGCTGATCTATGGACGCACGTGAATGATATTAGCTGATCTATGGACAGACGTGAATGATATCAACTGATCTATTGACGCACGTGAATGATATAAGATGATCTATGGACGCAATTGAATGATATCAGCTGAAATATGGACGCAGGTGAATGATATCAGCTGATCTATGTACGTTCCTGCATGTTATCAGCTGATCTATGGACGCACGTGAATGATATCAGTTGATCTATGGACGTACGTGAATGATATCAGCTGATCTATGGACGCATGTGAATGATATAAGCTGCTCTATGGACGCACGTGAATGACATCAGCTGATCTATGGACGCATGTGAATGATATAGGCTGATCTATGGACGCAGGCGAATGATATAAGTTGATATATGGACACAGGTGAATGATGTAAGCTGATCTATGGACGCATGTGAATGATATCAGCTGATCTATGGACGCACGTGAATGATATCAGATGATCTATGGACGCACGTGAATGATATCAGTTGATCTATGGACGCACGTGAATGATATAAGCTGATCTATGGATGCAGGTGAATGATATAAGCTGATCTATGGACGCAAGTGAATGATATGAGCTGATATATGGACGCAGGTGAATGATATAGGCTGATATATGGACGCAAGTGAATGATATGAGATATGGACGCAGGTGAATGATATCAGCTGATCTATGTACGTACCTGCATGACATCAGCTGATCTATGGACGCACGTGAATGATATCAGTTGATCTATTGACGCACGTGAATGATATCAGCTGATATATGTACGCACCTGCATGATATCAGCTGATACATGGACGCACATGAATGATATAAGATGATCTATGGACATACGTGAATGATATCAACTGATCTATTGACGCACGTGAATGATATAAGATGATCTATGTACGCACGTGAATGATATCAGCTGTTCTATGTACGTACCTGCATGATATCAGCTGATATATGGACGCAGGTGAATAATATCAGCTGATCTATGTACGCACGTGAATGATATCAGCTGTTCTATGGACGTACTTGAATGATATCAGCTGAAATATGTACGCACCTGCATGATATTAGCTGATCTATGGACGCAAGTGAATGATATGAGCTGATATATGGACGCAGGTGAATGATATAGGCTGATATATGGACGCAAGTGAATGATATGAGATATGGACGCAATTGAATGATATCAGCTGATCTATGGACTAACATGAATGATATCAGCTGATCATGGACGCACCTGCATGATATCAACTGATCTATGGACGCACGTAAATGATATCGGCTGAAATATGTACACACCTGCATGATATTAGCTGATATATGGACGCATGTGAATAATATCAGCTGATCTATGGACGCAGGTGAATGATATCAACTGATCTATGTACGTACCTTCATGATATCAGCTGATCTATGGACGAACGTGAATGATATCAGTTGATCTATGGACGCAGGTGAATGATATCAGCTGATATATGTACGCACCTGCATGATATCAGCTGATCTATGGACGCATGTGAATGATATACGATGATCTATGGACGCAGGTGAATGATATCAGCTGATATATGGACGCAGGTGAATGATATCAGCTGATATATGGACGCAGGTGAATGATATCAGCTGATATATGGACGCAGTTGAATGATATCAGCTGATCTATGGACGCACGTGAATGATATCAATTAATCTATTGACGCACGTGAATGATATCAGCTGATCTGTGGACGCATGTGAATGATATAAGCTGATATATGGACGCATGTGACTGATATAAGCTGATCTATGGAATCACGTGAATGCTATCAGCTGGTCTATGGCCACACGTGAATGATATCAACTGATCTATTGACACACGTGAATGATATCAGCTGATATATTGACGCAGGTGAATAATATCAGCTGATCTATTGACGCATGTGAATGGTATCAGCCGATCTATGGACGCACCTGCATGATATCAACTGATCTATGGAAGCACGTGAATGATGTCAGCTGATCTATGGACGTACCTGCATTATATAAACTGATCTATGGATGCACGTGAATAATATCAAGCGATATATGGACGCACGTGAATGATATGAGCTAATCTATGGACGCACGTGAATGATATCAACTGATCTATGGTCGCAACTGCATGATATCAGCTGATATATGGATGCACGTGAATGATATCAGTTGATATATGGAAGGACGTGAATGATATCAACTGATCTATGGACGCAGGTGAATGATATAAGCTGCTCTATGGACGCACGTGAATGATATCAACTGATTTATGGACGCACGTGAATGATATAAGCTGCTCTATGGACGCACGTGAATGACATCAGCTGATCAATGGACGCATGTGAATGATATAAGCTGATCTTTGGACGCACGTGAATGATATCAGTTGATCTATGGACGCACGTGAATGATATCGGCTGAAATATGTACACACCTGCATGATATCAGCTGATATATGGACGCACGTGAATGATATTAGCTGATATATTGACGCACGTGAATGATATAAGATGATCTATGGACGCACGTGAATGATATCAGCTGATCTATGTACGTACCTTCATGATATCAGCTGATCTATGGACGCACGTGAATGATATCAGTTGATCTATGGACGCAGGTGAATGATATCAGCTAATATATGTACGCACCTGCATGATATCAGCTGATCTATTGACGCATGTGAATGATATACGATGCTCTATTGACGCAGGTGAATGATATCAGCTGATATATGGACGCAGATGAATGATATCAGCTGATCTATGGACGCACGTGAATGATATCAATTGATCTATTGACGCACGTGAATGATATCAGCTGATCTGTAGACGCATGTGAATGATATAAGCTGATATATGGACGCATGTGAATGATATAAGCTGATATATGGACGTATGTGAATGATATCAGCTAATCTATGGACGCACGTGAATGCTATCAACTGATCTATGGACGCATGTGAATGATATAAGCTGATCTATGGACGCACATGAATGATATCAGCTGATCTATGGACGAACGTGAATGATATCAGCTGATCTATGGATGCACGTGAATTATATCAGCTGATATATGGACGCACTTGAATGATATCAGGTGATCTATGGACCTACCTGCATGATATCAACTGATCTATGGACGCACGTGAATGATATAAGCTGATATATGGACTCGCGTGAATTATATCAGCTGATCTATGGACGGACGTGAATGATGTCAACTGATCTATGGACGCACGTGCATGGTATCACCTGATCTATGGACGCACTTGAATGATATCTGCTGGTGTATGGACGCACGTGAATGATATAATCTGGTCTATGGACGCACTTGAATGATATTAGCTGATCTATGGACAGACGTGAATGATATCAACTGATCTATTGACGCACGTGAATGATATAAGATGAGCTATGGACGCAATTGAATGATTGTACGTACCTGCATGTTATCAGTTGTTCTACGGACGCACGTGAATGATATCAGTTGATCTATGGACGCACCTGAATGATATCAGCTGATCTATGGACGCACGTGAATGACATCAGCTGATCTATGGACGCAGGTGAATGATATCAGCTAATCTATGTACGCACGTGAAATATATCAGCTGAACAATGGACGGATCTGAATGATGTCAACTGATCTATGGACGCATGTGCATGGTATCACCTGATCTATGGACGCACTTGAATGATATCGGCTGGTCTATGGAAGCACGTGAATGATATAAGCTGGTCCATGGACGCACTTGAGTGATATTAGCTGATCTATGGACAGACGTGAATGATATCAACTGATCTATTGACGCACGTGAATGATATAAGATGATCTATGGACGCAATTGAATGATATCAGCTGATATATGGACGCAGATGAATAATATCAGCTGACCTATGGACGCAGGTGAATGATATCAGCTGATATATGTACGTACCTGCATGTTATCAGCTGATCTATGGACGCACGTGAATGATATCAGTTGATCTATGGACGTACGTGAATGATATAAGCTGCTCTATGGACGCACGTGAATGACATCAGCTGATCCATGGACGCACGTGAATGATATCAGCTGATCTATGGACGCTCGTGAATGATATAAGCTGATCTATGGACGAACGTGAATGATATAAGCTGATCTAAGGACACACGTGAATGATATAAGCTGATCTATGGACGCACGTGAATGATATAAACTGACCTATGGATGCACGTGAATGATATAAGCTGATCTATGTATGCACCTGCATGGTATCAGCTGATCTATGGACGCACGTGGATGATATAAGATGATATATGGACTCACGTGAATGATATCAGCTGATCTAAGGACGCACGTGCATGATATCAGTTGATCTAGTCGTTTATTGTGATCGTAGTATAAATTCTACATGTCACATGAATGATGATATTACAATTATCCAGCATTTCTCAATTTGTATGAAATTGAATTATGTTGCGTTATGTGTATCTAAAAAAAGTATTTGTTTATCTTATGGACATCATTACTTCCCGAATCCTATCATTGTGGGCCAGGCGTTGGCTGATAGACAATCAGTAACCATTATTGAGCTAGCTGGCGGCTCACACTATCAAAATGAACCTCTGACGAGATTCGAACCTCAACCACTATCTCTGAAGAGGATCGAACCGGAACATCAGTACTTCCCGAATCCTATCCTTGTGGGCCAGGCGCCTGGCTGATAGACAATCCGTAACGATTATTTAACTAGCTGGCGGCTCACCATATCAGAATGTGGCTGATAGACAATCCGTAACGATTATTTAACTAGCTGGCGGCTCACCATATCAGAATGTGGCTGATAGACAATCCGTAACGATTATTTAACTAGCTGGCGGCTCACCATATCAGAATGTGGCTGATAGACAATCCGTAACGATTATTTAACTAGCTGGCGGCTCACCATATCAGAATGTGGATGGTAGGCAATCAGTAACGATTATGTAACTAGCTGGCGGCGCACCATATCATAATGTGACTGATAGGCAATCAGTAGCGATTATTTAACTAGCTGGCGGCTAGCCATATCAGAATGTGGCTGATAGGCAATCAGTAACCATTATTTAACTAGCTGGCGGCTAGCCATATCAGAATGTGGCTGATAGGCAATCAGTAGCGATTATTTAACTAGCTGGCGGCTAGCCATATCAGAATGTGGCTGATAGGCAATCAGTAACCATTATTTAACTAGTTGGCGGCTAGCCATATCAGAATGTGGCTGATAGGCAATCAGTATTTCATTTCTTAAGGAAATGTGTAAGATGCAATAACAAAGTTGAGAAAATAATGTGTGCATATGTATAATTATGTGATAAAAAACGATATTATTAATATCACCCATATACTACGTAATGTTCCAATTTTGCATTTCATGAAACAATATTTAATTGTATATGGTTGTTAGGATTGATTCAGAAAATCATTTTTGACAATTTCATTGCATTTAGCCCAAGGTTATGATGTTGCATTGTTTTTCATTCTTAATTATCTATACGTATGTCATTGTTGCCTGTATACGCTAATGTGTACACGATTTATAATTGTGTGTTTATATGTTGCCTGTATACTCTAATGTGTACACGATTTATAATTGTGTGTTTATATGTTGCCTGTATACTCTAATGTGTACACGATTTATAATTGTGTGTTTATATGTTGCCTGTATACTCTAATGTGTACACGATTTATAATTGTGTGTTTATATGTTGTTTGTATACTCTAATGTGTACACGATTTATAATTGTGTGTTTATATGTTGCCTGTATACTCTAATGTGTACATGATTTATAATTGTGTGTTTATATGTTGCCTGTATACTCTAATTTGTACATGATTCATAATTGTGTGTTTATATGTTTTCTGTATACTCTAATTTGTACATGATTTATAATTGTGTGTTTATATGTTTTCTGTATACTCTAATCTGTACATGATTTATAACTGTGTGTTTATATGTTGCATGTATACTCTAATGTGTACACGATTTATAATTGTGTGTTTATATGTTGCCTGTATACTCATAATTGTGTGTTTATATGTTGTATGTATACTCTAATGTGTACACGATTTATAATTGTGTGTTTATATGTTGCCTGTATACTCATAATTGTGTGTTTATATGTTGTATGTATACTCTAATGTGTACATGATTTATAATTGTGTGTTTATATGTTGCCTGTATACTCATAATTGTGTGTTTATATGTTGTATGTATACTCTAATTTGTACATGATTTATAACTGTGTGTTTATATGTTGCCTGTATACTCTAATGTGTACACGATTTATAATTGTGTGTTTATATGTTGCCTGTATACTCTAATTTGTACATGATTTATAATTGTGTGTTTATATGTTGTTTGTATACTCTAATGTGTACATGATTTATAATTGTGTGTTTATATGTTGCCTGTATACTCTAATTTGTACATGATTTATAAGTGTGTGTTTATTTGTTGCCTGTATACTCTAATCTGTACATGATTTATAATTGTGTGTTAATATGCTGCATGTATACTCTAATCTGTACATGAGTTATAATTGTGTGTTTATATGTTTTCTGTATACTCTAATTTGTACATGATTCATAATTGTGTGTTTATATGTTGCCTGTATACTCTAATTTGTACATGATTCATAATTGTGTGTTTATATGTTTTCTGTATACTCTAATTTGTACATGATTTATAATTGTGTGTTAATATGTTGCATGTATACTCTAATTTGTACATGATTTATAACTGTGTGTTTATATGTTGCATGTATACTCTAATCTGTACATGATTTATAATTGTGTGTTAATATGTTGCATGTATACTCTAATTTGTACATGAGTTATAATTGTGTGTTTATATGTTGCATGTATACTCTAATTTGTACATGATTTATAACTGTGTGTTTATATGTTGCCTGTATACTCTAATCTGTACATGCTTTATAAGTGTGTGTTTATATGATGCCTGTATACTCTAATATGTACTTGATTCATAACTGTTTATATGTACTTTTCATGTATTTTTTATCTTCAGAAATGGAGGAACAAAAGATAACATAATATATATTAATTACGATTTGATTTCTCATCCAGAGAAAGTATGTTCTCACACAAGAATGTCAGTTCTTGGTAATAACCGCTTCCGTAAAACCCATACAAGAACTGCAATTGTGTGTTTGTGTTTTTGAATACGAGTAAGTTTAAATAATAAATAATGACCTCTCGTAGAGTTGTCGTCTTGTATCGGTTTTTGTTTTAGAATTAGTTATTACATTTAATATGAACAAGTGTTTTAAAGATATACTATTGCATTTAGTCCGAACTATTTTTAAATTTGTATTGTATCAAGTAGAGTTAGCGAAACTATAATTTATAAGTTCTGCTTCCGTTTTAATCCTATTATATATACTTACTTCTTTGATTTTGTGTAAATGTATTGTTTTGTGAATGTATATAGTGGATAAATATGTTTAAGCCAAGTGGAGTCTTAGTGTATACACATTTATTTGAGCTCGATTGCGAAACAAGTTCTAACAACTTATATTAATCACTCTTGAGACCTCATTCCTGCTGAAATCCATCGCCACAAGGGCGAGAGAAGAGGCAATGTGGAATTTCAATGCCTTGCCTAAGGGCACGATCATAACGGCTCCAGCGGGGCTCGAACTCGGGGCCTTTCGCACATGAAGCGAACGCGCTACCACTGCGCTATCACGACTTCCAAAAAGTGGAGTTTTAAGTGAACGCATATCTGTTATATAAATGCTATTTATAGATTTATCATAGAAGCAATAATAAACCCTTGTAATTTGAACTTAGAACTACTTTTTTGGTGTACTAATTTTCGAGAATCCAGGGTCTCGGATATAGACATAGATTCTCCTCGAAATTACTCCGTTGACAACGTTGACGTAATATAGAATGTTCTCATTCGCCTGTAAATAGGTCATACATTCAGGAGAAATATAAGAAGAAACACACATGTTAGACGTTGTTTCCAGGTGCTTTCTGTTCCGCTCTGGTATATGAACAGAACAAAACAGAATGTTATTATCAGACTTGTACATAGTAATTAATAATATCATAATACATACACATATATAATATATTTACATCACGTGAATTGTTATATACAGATCCATGCGTCCATGTGTGTACATTGTATTAGTAGTAAAGAGGGTGAACATATTTGTTTCAGCAGAAATATCAGGTAGTATGCACCACGAAAGCAAACACAACCTGTCTTTCTATAATACAAACTTCTTCATACAAGTTGCTAATTTATGTAGACTTTCCATTCATATGTTTTAATAGATCTAGATAAAACAGTAATGCTTTAAATACGATTATTGAATGTCATTGTAGCATTGACATAAATGTACACAGTGATATTCATCTTCTATAGCATTTGTATTGCATTAAGTTCAATATCGTTTTTTTTCTAGGTATTGTATTGCCCACATAGGGCACACCTTGTAATGTTAAAGAGTTGGTATATAATCAAAATCATAATCTAGATTATTATTATTATTATTATTATTATTATATAAAACCTGAAATATATGGCAAGAACAATGGACACTTAGCATGATGTTAGTCACATTTGCACACAATTCCAAACAATATATACCCTTTGATATGTTTAAGTTTATTATTATAATACTAAGCAACACGATTCACATTGAAACATTCACTATGGCGATTTGAACGTCTCAGCTTTATAATGTATACACATTTATTTTAGCTCGATTGCGAAACAAGTTCTTGCAACTTATATTAACACTCTCGATACCTCATTCTCGATAGAATCCATCGCCATGAAGGAGAGAGAAGAGGCAATGTGGAATTTAAATGCCTTAAAGGGCACAATCGTAACGGCTCCAGTGGGGCTCGAACTCCGGACCTTTCGCACCTGAAGTGAACGCGCATCCACTGCGCTATCAGCTTTATAGGCCAGGTAGAATCTTTTATCCTACTTTTGCTTTATTAGGCAATGCCTACTAAACCGTTTATGATGTTATAATGCTGTGGCGTATATGTTCACAGGTGGTGTGATCAATTTATGGTCACGAATATTCTGTACCCTTTCCTCTTTAAAATTCCCTTTTTTATCAGAAAATAGGATAAATAGAATATTAGTTTACTGTTTTATACATTTTAAATTATTAGGCTCGTCTCCGAAAAAATACAGGGCTCACCAACTGTCTCCAACTCGCCTAATAATTTAAAATGTATATGACTTTAACCTAATATTCTCTCTGTATGTGCACTAGACTTGCTAACACATACCTATTTAAAGCGACACTACATCGGTGAAAACGCAACTGTGTGCAGAATGTAAATTCCTTTTATATGGTATAATGTTTTTAATAATATTTGCGTCAAAAACTGAACATTTCAACAAATAAAAAAACGTCGTATACGCGGTTTGTTGACATAACAAAATAATGTAAATATGGTCGACATGCATGCGTAATACAATGCGTGAATCCGGAATAACATGATTTATGTTACCGTTGTATCTCACATGTGTGCCTATGTATATTTATTTGTAGACTAATCTTAGTTAAATTATCTCTATACGAAAGTATCGTGCGTTTAGTATTGACTCCAATAACAAAGAAACATGAATTCAGGAGCGTGGATGACCGTTATATGAAACCACACTTTCACTTTTGAAGTTTGTAGACAACATAAACACTGTTTATTGATTCAATGTTAGTGTTCGAATGTATTGAGCAGAATGTTTGAAGCAACACATATACGTGAACAAAATGCATTGTATTTGCATTTTGCGATGTAGTGTCGCTTTAACCATATCCATCGATACTCTATCGGTAATCAGGGTAACACACAGTATTTTAAATTTTACTAAATTATACCGCATGCTAATATATGCAGACAATGTGTTATCTATAGATCCGATAAGGTAAAGAACGAAACGAAATAGTACACATAGTGTATACTATAGAGGACATAGAAAACGCACACTTCGGAAAAGTGTGTTTTTACATGAAAAACAATAACTATATAAATACATAGTTTTAAACATTTTTGGAATATTTTTAGTTGTTCAGTTTGTGTTTGGTAATAAAGATGTGATACGTCTTTCATAACATTCTTCGTATTTCGTGTTCATGTAATAATTAATCATATAATGTAGGTGTGCGTTTTCTATGTCCTCTAATATATTAACCACACCATATAATGCCATTGCCGATGCATATTCACATATTCGGTATTTCGTTTATGAAATACGTTTAGAACTGTTACCTTCTGTATCTAGAGTATACTCGCTGTACGGATCTATGTAACTATTAGCTGCACGTTGTTGCCATGGTGATCAAATCATATATTATCAAATGCATATGGTATATTTCTTAGCAAATATCACAGATCCTGTTATGGATAATTTAGACGTCTACTTAGCGAGATATAATATACACACTTTAGCACCCCTCAATAACACTGTGATACATATACATGTATTCATAGTTGTACATAAGAACAACGTAATTCATTGGTTGAAAATATACAAACGACAATAATAAACTGTACTTTGCACTTCGCTGTTTAAGAAATAATATTTGTCTTTCCGTTATTTATTTACGAATAAAACATGGTTTGGAGATCTGATGTAACATAATTTGGGTTATATGTTGATTATGTTAATTAATTACCTCCACAATTAGTTGTATACCATGATACATATTCATGAGTATTGATCCATTTATAATAATGATGTATACGGTCGCTATACAAGGCAATTATACATGGAACTGTACTAACTGTTTATGTTGGCAGAGAAGCAAGTACATTTGGCAGATAAACAAGTATACTTGGCGTGGACATCCCTTACATGTATGCCTGATCAGCATATTAAAGGTTTTTCCACACATGTGTGCTATTACATCAGAAATGTACTCTGATGTTTTAAGTTTAAACAGTACAATTTCAAAATATTAACATGTTATTTCCGTACAAGCATGTGTTTGCACCAAAACAATATATCCGAATTGATATATTGAGTGACAGTTATACCAAACATGTTTACTGGAACATCTGTAGCTTGACATGTTATGGAATACATGTCCAAGCTTGCTTCTCTATAAAAGATGAGATAAATTTAGATTAGGGGAGACGAACTGGGATTATTGAAAGCGCCATATGGTGCTTGGGCACACCGTGAACATTTATTTAAATAAACACTTATAACTTGGACTTGTTTTGGAACTTATACGATTACGGTACACTGAATTCTAGAAATTAACCACGCATGCAATAGGCATACGTGGTGTATTCCACCTTTCAGAACGACAAACCATGTTTTATTCGACTATAAATAATTCAAACACAAATAGTATTTCTAAGTAATCATGACCAAAATATTTCAAAAGTGCAAACATAATTTGTGTTATTTTTTAGAAAGTGTAAAATGACGACACAAAACTACAAACAATGCTAGTAAAATGATACCAGGCTTGACATCACGCGCTATACCACGTGTTACAGCATATATAAACACGGTGTATTCCTTCTTTGTGTGTACAGGCACAATATCATGTTAAAATTGTAAATAAAACACACAGGCACAAGACACAAATGTTTTTGTTTTGCCCTATGGTCATATAGTAATGTTTACTAAAGGCAACCAACGGAAATGAAACATGCATGCAGAAACATCGACGAGAAACTAGGTAAAAACGACAAGATCACTGATATGCCATTGTGGTCCTGACCCGAAGACCTTATTCTATCAAGAAATACTTTTTATTTCATGGAGATCGGTCAAATAACACCAGAATGGCGCATTGTTTCATCGTGAACAGTAGGAAATGCAATGTTGTCGGGTTCGCTGGGCGTTCGGTTTTTGATTTTGATGTTTTCTCGTCGTTTTACACTGAGTAATGCTCATAACATTTCGAACCGACACCTACTTCGTTAAGTGCAATCTTTCTCCCGCGAATCATGCTGTCTGCAGCCTCAGCGTGCAGATCCAACAGAGCAATACAGAAAACAAGTCCAAAACAAAAGTAAAAATACAACAATAGTTCCATTATGGATAAGATCCGCGGTGAATATACAGCGGTATTTCATTGGCTGCTGTTTTCATATGGATTTACATGTTTCATTTTTGACCAATGAGGCAACAGCACTCATTCACATCGGATGTTGTCAAAAAATGTGTGTCTTGTGCCTGTAATAAAACATAAACTTTCAAGCTTTACATTGTAGCAGTAAACATGTATTATAATTATAGTCATCAGGTTTGCATCACCAGGGGCGTAGCTTGGCTGGAATCGATGCGTAGGCCAATTTAACACGGGAGTGGGGAGGGGGGTCCGGAGGTCGTCCCCAGGAAAACTATTTATAGTGTATATAATTTAAGCGTGGCCTCCCGATTTTTGTTGCAGATTTGGCATTTTTATTTTTTCGATTTTTCGGGGGAAAGTGTAGGCCGTTCGTTCTCACAGGCACATATGTACACACGTTTCTCTCTTTGTGCAAACACTCGCGCACTTGTTAATTAATTCTTATTAATATTATCAATATTAATTATAATGTTCTATACATGCCAATCAGTGAATATAATCGATTTGTACAATGTATATCATATGTACACACGTTTCTCTCTTAATACAAACACTCGCGCACTAGTGAATTAATTATTATTCTAACACGACCCAGCTAATAACATACATACTTGTAGAGTAAAATCTACCTCGGGTTATTCTGCGATATACCTACCTTGAACTATGCTGCGCGCGCACCGTGTTTTGGCTATTCCATTTATACAATGCGTGTAAAGTTTTATGAATGAAAGTCACGTGATGTTTGTAAATACTATCGTGGGAATTCGCGGAAGTGAGCTATTTTTAGAATCAGATAATCTCTTGTCCGTCTTGTTTTTCTGTTAAGTAACGTTTCAGTTACTATTCTGTACAGTTTTATTTGACAAAATAAATAAAATTATTGATCAGTTACAACTTTTGTTCATTTATGCACTAGATTGATATTTTCCATAAAAAATAACGTCATCACCCCTTACGCGGGAGGAAATTTCGAAAGCCAAATGCAGCGGAGTACAACGGCGTTTGAAGAAAATACTCCTTTGATTCTTAAAATTATTAGAAGTATGTCGTGTTAGAATCGAAATAATAAGTATCAACCGTGGTATATCGCAGAATAACCCGAGGTAGTATAACCGTGGTATATCGCAGAATAACCCGAGTTAGTATAACCGTGGTATATCGCAGAATAACCCGAGTTTGTATAACCGTGGTATATCGCAGAATAACCCTAGTTTGTATAACCGTGGTATATCGCAGAATAACCCGAGTTTGTATAACCGTGGTATATCGCAGAATAACCCTCGTTTGTATAACCGTGGTATATCGCAGAATAACCCTCGTTTGTATAACCGTGGTATATCGCAGAATAACCCGAGTTTGTATAACCGTGGTATATCGCAGAATAACCCGAGTTTGTATAACCGTTGTATATCGCAGAATAACCCGAGTTTGTATAACCGTTGTATATCGCAGAATAACCCGAGTTTGTATAACCGTGGTATATCGGAGAATAACCCGAGTTTGTATAACCGTGGTATATCGGAGAATAACCCGAGTTTGTATAACCGTGGTATATCGGAGAATAACCCGAGTTTGTATAACCGTGGTATATCGGAGAATAACCCGAGTTTGTATAACCGTGGTATATCGGAGAATAACCCGAGTTTGTATAACCGTGGTATATCGGAGAATAACCCGAGTTTGTATAACCGTGGTATATCGGAGAATAACCCGAGTTTGTATAACCGTGGTATATCGGAGAATAACCCGAGTTTGTATAACCGTGGTATATCGGAGAATAACCCGAGTTTGTATAACCGTGGTATATCGGAGAATAACCCGAGTTTGTATAACCGTGGTATATCGGAGAATAACCCGAGTTTGTATAACCGTGGTATATCGGAGAATAACCCGAGTTT
>CM026394.1:48613214-48633260 GCA_014843695.1 Archivesica marissinica
CTTCACACAAGAGTTCAGCACTATGAGTATCGTGCACAAGACCGAGTCTATATTGCTTAGTGGTCAAACGATCCGGACCCTTAAACTTCACACAAGAGTTCAGCACTATGAGTATCGTGCACAAGACCGAGTCTATATTGCTTAGTGGTCAAACGATCCGGACCCTTTAACTTCACACAAGAGTTCAGCACTATGAGTATCGTGCACAAGACCGAGTCTATATTGCTTAGTGGTCAAACGATCCGGACCCTTAAACTTCACACAAGAGTTCAGCACTATGAGTATCGTGCACAAGACCGAGTCTATATTGCTTAGTGGTCAAACGATCCGGACCCTTAAACTTCACACAAGAGTTCAGCACTATGGGTATCGTGCACAAGACCGAGTCTATATTGCTTAGTGGTCAAACGATCCGGACCCTTAAACTTCACACAAGAGTTCAGCACTATGAGTATCGTGCACAAGACCGAGTCTATATTGCTTAGTGGTCAAACGATCCGGACCCTTAAACTTCACACAAGAGTTCAGCACTATGAGTATCGTGCACAAGACCGAGTCTATATTGCTTAGTGGTCAAACGATCCGGACCCTTAAACTTCACACAAGAGTTCAGCACTATGAGTATCGTGCACAAGACCGAGTCTATATTGCTTAGTGGTCAAACGATCCGGACCCTTAAACTTCACACAAGAGTTCAGCACTATGAGTATCGTGCACAAGACCGAGTCTATATTGCTTAGTGGTCAAACGATCCGGACCCTTTAACTTCACACAAGAGTTCAGCACTATGAGTATCGTGCACAAGACCGAGTCTATATTGCTTAGTGGTCAAACGATCCGGACCCTTAAACTTCACACAAGAGTTCAGCACTATGAGTATCGTGCACAAGACCGAGTCTATATTGCTTAGTGGTCAAACGATCCGGACCCTTAACTTCACACAAGAGTTCAGCACTATGAGTATCGTGCACAAGACCGAGTCTATATTGCTTAGTGGTCAAACGATCCGGACCCTTTAACTTCACACAAGAGTTCAGCACTATGAGTATCGTGCACAAGACCGAGTCTATATTGCTTAGTGGTCAAACGATCCGGACCCTTAAACTTCACACAAGAGTTCAGCACTATGAGTATCGTGCACAAGACCGAGTCTATATTGCTTAGTGGTCAAACGATCCGGACCCTTAAACTTCACACAAGAGTTCAGCACTATGAGTATCGTGCACAAGACCGAGTCTATATTGCTTAGTGATTAAACGATCCGGACCCTTAAACTTCACACAAGAGTTCAGCACTATGAGTATCGTGCACAAGACCGAGTCTATATTGCTTAGTGGTCAAACGATCCGGACCCTTAAACTTCACACAAGAGTTGAGCACTATGAGTATCGTGCACAAGACCGAGTCTATATTGCTTAGTGGTCAAACGATCCGGACCCTTAAACTTCACACAAGAGTTGAGCACTATGAGTATCGTGCACAAGACCGAGTCTATATTGCTCAACGGTTAAATAGTCCAACATGTCCGAAGGATATGTCCTAAAACATTTAATAGATTTTCAAATAACTTCACACAAATGGGAAGGTTGAACATATTTACAATCTAGCTGCCAATTGAGAAACAACAAACAAATATAGCATGTGGTCTGTAGATAATTATTAATCTTCCATTTAAAATGTTATCATTTTAATGAAATCTACCGTACTTTATAAGTTTAAACTTTATTTATTTTACAACGATTGCGAAGCAAGTTTTAACAACTTATATTAATCACACGTTATGAAATATAAAGTAGCCACAATAACTGAAAAGTTCAGGAAATGTTGTCATGTGTGTTACTTGTGTTTTGAAGAAGTCCGTTACTTTCTTTCCATTTGCAGATTGGTGGTCGAGCAGATATAAATATGGGAGAAAAACATAACATTTTAATGGTTAGTCAAAGGGAGGAAACTCTCATACATGGAGTGTCATTTTCTTGATTGAGTTGCATATGGTATGTTTGCTTTATGCAGAATCTAGATTAAACATATGCTCTATTGTGGGTAAAATGAAATACAAAACTACATGATGTGCAGCATATTACCCAATGTTGCATAAATGAAGCGTTTACCACCAGCAAACAACACAATTTATATTAAACGATCGTATATATTATAAATATTATAGTATTAATTATACAGCATGCAGTATCATCTGTCAGTAGTATTATTATACAGCATGCAGTATCATCTGTCAGTAGTATTATTATACAGCATGCATGTCAGTAGTATTATTATACAGCATGCAGTATCATCTGTCAGTAGTATTATTATACAGCATGCAGTATCATCTGTCAGTAGTATTATTATACAGCATGCAGTATCATCTGTCAGTAGTATTATTATACAGCATGCAGTATCATCTGTCAGTAGTATTATTATACAGCATGCAGTATCATCTGTCAGTAGTATTATTATACAGCATGCAGTATCATCTGTCAGTAGTATTATTATACAGCATGCAGTATCATCTGTCAGTAGTATTATTATACAGCATGCAGTATCATCTGTCAGTAGTATTATTATACAGCATGCGGTATCATCTGTCAGTAGTATTATTATACAGCATGCAGTATCATCTGTCAGTAGTATTATTATAACAGTAGTTGGACAGATAGACATGTGCATAGCAGTATCAATTTATCGCTGTAATACTGCAGGAACAGTTAAAATACGAACGATCATACGTCTAGCTCAGTAGGAGCAATCATTTCCATCTTGTTGTGATCACTGTGATAATAATTATATATGTATATTAAACGTGTGTAAATTTGCCTCTGTGTGTATGCATACACTTAGTCCGGGTCTTCGTGACTATCAGAGAAGCGGTCCCTTGTGTGACAGTCGGCCAGTGTAAGAAGTGTCATTTTTTTACATTTTGACCAGTGTGAAATATTGATTCCATTTTGCAAAACGCAGCATTTGTTAACATTGAAATGGCGTGGCTTTATGCGTATGTGTATGTGTATGTGTATGCGTATGTGTATGTGTATGTGTATGTGTATGTGTATGCGTATGCGTATGTGTATGCGTATGTGTATGTGTATGTGTATGCGTATGTGTATGTGTATGTGTATGTGTATGCGTATGCGTATGCGTATGTGTATGTGTATGTGTATGTGTATTTGTATGCTATTCAATAATAAATCCTTCTCAATAACAAAACTCCCCATATAAATATTTTTGCATTGCATATATTTGCCAAAAATGGAGAATGGCGTATTTTTGGGGCAAACATGCGTTTGTTTCATTATTTTCCTGATGTTTACAGTGAGTGCTCTATACGTAGTAGCTGTTTGTCGTGTAATATAATCAATAAGAAACTATCATGACAAATTTGAACAATGTGTGACTAGTATTTACAACACAAATTAAGATTTTAAGAAGTGCCTCGGCGGCCAATCTAATTGTTTGTACATTTCTGCCCGTTAGTGGACTGCGAATGCACTTACATTTACGTATATATATACAACCTTATTTCAGAAACTGACGAAACGGATTTTAATTGACGAAACGGATTTTAAGTGACGAAACGGATTTTCCTAAAACGGATCCGTTTAATTAGCGGATTTAAAACGGTCATTCAAGGTTATCTAAATTATAGGCATATGGAAGCTCCCTGCTTTGCAAGTTATGCCTTACACATAATAGTTAAAGAAATGAAACAAAAAGAAAAGAAAAATGGGCGACTCGGATTCTGAAATAGGGTCCAATCTAGGTCAGGAAGACCACATGTCTGCATCGTGGTCACCAGCCGAAAATGATCAAGAGATGGATTATAATCGACGACATAAGGAACACCAAATTGAACAAACGGATCTGTAGTCCAGTGGTAGCACGCAGGACTGGTAATCCAGGGATCGTAGGTCTGACCATAATAAAATTAACAGTCTTTCAGATGGGACTTTAAACCGAGGTCTCGTGTCGGTGCTTTACACCGTGCACGTAAAAGAACCAGAGGAGACTAGTTGACTTGCAGATCAGACACATGTGACACATATCCGTCTATCTCTAAACACAGACTCGGTATCACTAGTCGCCTTCATTGTCGACCTATATATAGACTATCGGAACCACCAATGACCTTCATTGTCGACCTATATATAGACTATCGGAACCACCAATGACCTTCATTGTCGACCTATATATAGACTATCGGAACCACCAATGACCTTCATTGTCGACCTATATATAGACTATCGGAACCACCAATGACCTTCATTGTCGACCTATATATAGACTATAGGAACCACCAATGACCTTCATTGTCGACCTATATATAGACTATCGGAACCACCAATGACCTTCATTGTCGACCTATATATAGACTATCGGAACCACCAATGACCTTCATTGTCGACCTATATATAGACTATAGGAACCACCAATGACCTTCATTGTCGACCTATATATATACTATAGGAACCACCAATGACCTTCATGGTCTACCTATATATAGACTATCGGAACCACCAATGACCTTCATGGTCTACCTATAATACACACTCGGTACCAATCATAAATAAATATACACCTACTCTATTGGAGCCATTAATAACCTTCATGGTCTAAATATACATAGAATCGGTATACCAATAATGACATTCATGGTCTACAGGCATGGCCGACGCTGGAGCTATGTTGATGATACGTACGGCCAAATATGCTTGTTCATCGAGTGAACATAGCGAGCGAGTACACTAGGGGGTCTGGGGGCATGCCCCCCGGAGATTTTTTGAAATGATGAAGCAATTTCCTGCATATCAATGCATTTTGTAACATACAATTGCAGGACAAAATTTCTTACGACAATCCGGTATAAACTAAGGCTAGATGTATAATATACATGATCTGTCCATGGTAGACCGGAGGCATCATATTCACCAAACCTTACTTGGAATGGAGATGCAGCCAGTCTGCGCGCATCAACGCGGACAGATGTGTGGTCCCCACTGCTTGCAGTTCATGCTAATGCAGCCAGTCTGCGCGCATCAACGCGGGCATATTTGTGGTCCCCACTGCTTGCAGTTCATACTAATGCAGTCAGTCTGCGCGCATCAACGCTGACAGAGTTGTGGTCCCCACTGCTTGCAGTTCATACTAATGCAGCCAGTCTGCGCGCATCAACGCGGACTGATTTGTGGTCCCCACTGCTTGCAGTTCATACTAATGCAGTCAGTCTGCGCGCATCAACGCGGACAGATTTGTGGTCCCCACTGCTTGCAAGTCATACTAATGCAACCAGTCTGCGCGCATCAACGCGGACTGATTTGTGGTCCCCACTGCTTGCAGTTTATACTAATGCTATATATGGTAAATAATGTTATCATGACATTGTATATGGGTCTAATAAATGTCTCTAAGATTGTAACTGTAAGATTGGGTCCACAATGCATATCATTAAAATCAATGCTGTTCAACACATCTGCATAATTATATTCATATGACAAACATCGTAGATTGTGTATACATTTATGTGGCTGTTTCTGAGTGAAAAATGGATTATGGCACTTGCGACCAACTATTATATCCACACCAACTTTAACTTTAAATAATAATGCCATCCTTCGCTCCTTTCGTTTTGCAAAAATATCTACTATTTCTTGACTGTCTAGTTCTTTTCCCCGGTATGTGTTGGGAAGCCCAAGCCCAGAAAAGCGTCTTGTTGACATTGTGCTCCTCAGATAGGGTTTCACAAGGCGCATTGTGCTAAACGACCGTTCAGCGGTCGCCGTCACAACAGGCATAGCAGCCAGAACACAAAGGCACGCTCTAACATTTGGATATAGATCCACATTAGCTAAGGATGCCGATTCCGCTAGACTGTCAGTTGGTTCGTCTGTGTTTATCACATCGCACCGCAGTTTCCATCAGTGTAACTTCATGTTGAATTGCTCAAGATTCTCAGTAACATCTGATGCGAAGGCTGAATGGATTTCCTGTATATGCTGCAAAATAGCGTTTAACGGTACCGAGATCCATGGAAATCACTGAGTACAACTATCCAGTGACATGATAATTCTGATATTATGCGCAATAGTGGTAGTAGTAGGCTAGTTTTGTGTCATTCACTAGATATGTCATTTATCTAGGAAAGTACTACTACTATCTCTATACTACTACTATATACTATTTGCAATCTCCGAAAATAACCGGAATTGTTTGGTGACTTTATTTATAGATGGTGTTTGAAAAAAGCGATTAATGCGTATTAGAGATCCAGGTAAATGTTGTTTTGAAGAGATAAATGTCACACCAACATGCAGTAAGAAGAACATTTTCAGAAGATTTGACTGAGTTTTGTCGCGCCCGCTTGCGGACAGCGCGATATAGTCGGCACGTTGGCGTGCTCGATGTTTGTATATAGTTTGTATACATGCACTTATCACCATAAAATCAAATTCGCTGGATGTGGGATCGAATCCGTGACCTCCAGCTGTATGAGCATGGTACAGCACGAATACGAGTTATCATGTCTGTGTTTGGTTGGAAAAGTTTGAAGTAACATTGAATTCCAGCTTACAAATGTCACGGTTTTGACGAGTGACAACATGTCACCGACTCACGGTAGATACTAAATGTAAAGGGTACTGTTACTTTTAACACCGATTGAATAGTCCACACTCATGTGCTTGTTTAATTTCCATGTTCACTAATTAAGAGGCCGATATAGACCAATGTGCACACTGTTATGCTTAATATCTAAACTTGGCAATTAGAACGTACCTGACCTGTCAGACGTTTAGGAAGTAGTCACTGGGCTTTGAATAATGCCCCCTCTTGTATTAGCCTCCAATATTCAGATATGGTGAGTGCAGGGGCATTCGGTCTGTGCTGTGCTATGTCGCTTGCAGAACGTTTGTTGGAGGAATCAACGTCCATGTCTCGTGCGAGGGCTACGGACCTATCGTAGAGTGCTTTCCAGACCAGGTCGTTTATTTCTTCAGTCATCTGCGTGACCAGTACATGCGCCTCTGTCACAGCTTCTTCAAGGTTACATGACTTTCGCTGTAACAACTGTGACAGTGGCATACATGATGATAGAATGTTCCAGTGTGTAGCAGTGTTTGTGTTTTCCCAGCTGCTAATTCCCCAAGAGCAGCAAAGACAGAACGGAAAGCGGATATAAACGTGTACAGCTCATCAGCTCTTGCCGCCCACCTTGTTTCGCAAAGACACTGCAGTATTGCCCGTCTGTCCATTTCATCCCGGCTTACAGGGTCGTCATTCAGCGTCTCCTGGAACTTTACATGTCATTTACCTGATTAGGTAACGGCAAATGCGATTTCTTGAACTTTGTCCATCATTATCCACGCAAAACTCTCCTAATATGCATTTATAATGGCGAGGTTGAGGCAATGTGCCTTGCAATTGGTGTAGGCGGCATCTGGCATCTGTTTTATACGCGCCTGTATGCCTCTATATATTCCGGACATATTCGCGGCCCTGTCATAACATTGACCCCTCATTCGGGAGATATCGATCCCTGCCGCCTTTAGCTGTTCGATGAACACCTCAGACAATGACTCGCCATTTGTGCTTTCACATTCAGCAAATTGTAAGAAATCCTCTCTTATCGAATGTGCAGCATCGTCATAAAATCGAATGCAGATTGCCATTTGCTCAATAGTAGCAGCGTCTGTGGCTTCGTCGGCGATGAATCCAAAACAGAAGGACTAGGTCCTATATACTCCATCTGCAGTTTTTGAGTACCTCAGCCAGGTATTACCAATGGAGTAGTTGCATTTCAATTTTCTGTACCGTCTCGCTTGGAATCTACAAAAAACGTTAGTCATTCCAGTTTCGAAAGGTCAAGTTCAGATGCAGCCAAGCTCAATAATAATTTTTAAAAAGGTTGGTTCAGGGTTTCGGTCCCGGACCTCCTCATTGCAAAGCTAACACTCTACCACTAACAATAAATTTAAACTCATTATTGTATATAAGCTTCGCTGTCATTTGCTCAACCTTTTCCCGCAACATATGTTTCCCGATTGTTTTTGCGACATCTACATAGATCTATTTATTCCTGATTACCAAACATGTATTTAAGAAGAAAATATCACTGTTTTCCAATAATGATAAGAACCAAATTTAACCCATTCAACCCCAAGTAACTGACATGGACTGGTCCATGATATTTTTAGATCAATAAATTAATAAGAAAATTACCTTTGGACCAGTTCATTTATCAAAATGGATAATTTTATTTAAAAATAGTAATAATTATTACTGGCAAAAAGTGCAGATCCTGATGAGACGGCTCATCATGAGCCGGCTCATCTGGATCTACACTTTTTGAAAGCCTATCTAGAGGCCTGTGGGGTTGAAAGGGTTAATGTACTAATAGTAGGCCTAGTTCACGTCATGTATAGCAAAATTCGGCTTACCTGCATGGAAATGGAAAGACGTCAACTTTCTCCTATGTCGAGGTTCATAAAATGCTTAATCTCTTCAGGAGGCGTCGCTCACATGGGCAACCTGTAGCGACGATAAATAAACGTAAGACCACCACTTGTTGCTATTATCCTATTAGCAACGAATCGTACGTGAACTATTTTAATATAAATGACAACATATGCATGTAGTACCGCTGCATTGTATGTTCTAAATGACCACATGTGCGTGTAGTACCGCTGCATTGTATGTTCTAAATGACCACACATGCATGTAGTACCGCTGCATTGTATGTTCTAAATGACCACATGTGCGTGTAGTACCGCTGCATTGTATGTTCTAAATGACCACATGTGCATGTAGTACCGCTGCATTGTATGTTCTAAATGACCACACATGCATGTAGTACCGCTGCATTGTATGTTCTAAATGACCACACATGCATGTAGTACCGCTGCATTGTATGTTCTAAATGACCACATGTGCGTGTAGTACCGCTGCATTGTATGTTCTAAATGACCACATATGCATGTAGTACCGCTGCATTGTATGTTCTAAATGACCACATGTGCGTGTAGTACCGCTGCATTGTATGTTCTAAATGACCACATATGCATGTAGTACCGCTGCATTGTATGTTCTAAATGACCAAATGTGCATGTAGTGCCGCTGCATTGTATGTTCTAAATGACCACATATGCATGTAGTACCGCTGCATTGTATGTTCTAAATGACCACATGTGCATGTAGTACCGCTGCATTGTATGTTCTAAATGACCACATGTGCATGTAGTACCGCTGCATTGTATGTTCTAAATGACCACACATGCATGTAGTACCGCTGCAGTGTATGTTCTAAATGACACATATGCGTGTAGTACCGCTGCATTGTATGTTCTAAATGACACATATGCGTGTAGTACCGCTGCATTGTATGTTCTAAATGACACATGTGCATGTAGTACCCCTGCATTGTATGTTCTAAATGACACATATGCGTGTAGTACCGCTGCATTGCATGTTCTAAATGACCACGTGTCAGAGCCATCGTGTTTAACATATTAAATAATGCAAACCCTCTGACAGACATACTATTCCGAGTTGCCGAATTCCGGCTGTCAGATTAGCGCAGTGGTTAGCGCGCTCGCTACTCACCAATGCAACCCGGGTTCGATCCTCGTATGTGAGATGGTATGGTGGTCGCCAGATCGGACAGGTGGGTTTTCTCCGGGTACTCCGATTCCCTCCCACACGAAATACCACATTTACGCTTCCATCCGTGCCAACGAGAGTGATTAATATAAGTTGTTAAAACTTGCTTCATTGCAACATATTTTTAAATTCCGAATTGTATTGCCGAAAACAGAATTTAATATTTGAACTATGTGCACCATATATAATGCTACACGTCTATGTCAAGTTTAATTTACAGAGATCGCAGGTTCGATCCCCCGTCTGACCCTAATAAAATTAACAGTCTTTCAGATGGGACTTTAAACCGAGGTCTCGTGTCGGTGCTGTACACCGTGCACGTAAAAGAACCAGAGGAGACTCTGGAATGGGTCTCTGTCTGTATCATGCACTATCCTCCAAAATCTAAAATGACTAATATCTTCCGGAGGCGTCGCTCATATGGGCAACCGGTAGCGACGATAAATAAACGTAAAACACACACAAGTTTAATTTCTACTGTAGAGTAGATAAACCCACTGATGAAACCATAACGTATGCCAGGTACTGCATACTTATGACACGGTTCGTAAACGTTTATCAATAACGATCCATGTTAGCTTAAAATACACCATGAATTAAAACCTGTTTCAGTAATTTTCGGATATTATTTGTGGATGTATTTTCTCAATATGTAAACAAGGTAAGTCATATACTGATTGTCTTTGTAAAACACCTCTGCGATTTTAACGGTTGCATACGGGTATATTTGCATATAGATGTACATTTAATTTAGTGTATTTCTCTGAAATTATCATTATATTAATTCATTCAATACGGGAAGATATTTAATCATTTAGTTTGTGTTGGCCTGTATATGTATGTATTAATGGATCGGGATCATTTTATTTTCACGGTAACTGGTAATATCCATATCAAGGTATATCAGGAATATTATCCGACAATTGGCGTTGATTTGTATATTTTCGTATTCTTAAATTTAAATGCGTTGATTTATTTTGTAACCGATTCGTGTCTAGTGGATAGTTTATCTGACTTGAAATAGTATTGTCTTTGTGTGGTGTAGGTTCGAACCACTTTTCCAATAACGTTTTTTATGTTTTTTTAAATTTATTTAGATATGTTTCTTTTTTGCCTTTTTTCTTTATGTGTACATGCCATGACATATAATTATACAAATGTTCATCAAAATGCACTGTCCGTGTCTGAGTAGTCATCCTGCTCACTTGCGGTGTCTGTTCCCTCCTCATCACTGACCTCAATAATGAACCGCTCACAAGCTTGTTCCACTGCAATATCGGTCTTACGAAATCGCTCCTCTGTTTCATTCTCATTGCAAGAATTTTCTTTTTTCATTTTAATTTTTTACAATGTTACCAGATTCTATATGTAATCTAATATGACACCAATTTCAAATATACTCGGTATTAGTGCATGAGAATATCATGCTACAAATATATTTACGTGTGTATTCCTTCTCCAGGTAAAGAAAAATGAAAAAATAAAAAATGAAGCAACGTCCATGATTCGATACAGGACAGAAATATTACAAAGCACACGTTTTATCCACTAGACCACGTAGCTACTTGATTCAAACTTGCGATATTAGATATAAATCGTATACCATATCCATCCCAATTCCCTATTTCATTGTTATGGGTTAATCCAGTATTGGTAAATAAAGGCCACAGTTATCGCATTTTACTAATAGTTGGGGTTTAAATCGCACCAATATTAGGTTATATGGCGTCTCTCCAGCTAGTATTGGGTTGAGGAAGACACCTTACGTCATATGGCGTCTCTCCAGCTAGTATTGGGTTGAGGAAGACATCTTACGTCATATGGCGTCTCTCCAGCTAGTATTGGGTTGAGGAAGACATCTTACGTCATATGGCGTCTCTCCAGCTAGTATTGGGGTGAGGAAGACACTATGGCGTCTCTTCAGCTAGTATTGGGGTGAGGAAGACACCTTACATCATATGGCGTCTCTCCAGCTAGTATTGGGGTGAGGAAGACACCTTACGTCATCTAGCGTCTCTCCAGCTAGTATTGGGGTGAGGAAGACACCTTACGTCATCTAGCGTCTCTCCAGCTAGTATTGGGGTGAGGAAGACACTATTGCGTCTCTCCAGCTAGTATTGGGTTGAGGAAGACACCTTACATCATATGGCATCTCTCCAGCTAGTATTGGGTTGAGGAAGACACCTTACGTCATATGGCGTCTCTCCAGCTAGTATTGGGTTGAGGAAGACACCTTACGTCATATGGCGTCTCTCCAGCTAGTATTGGGTTGAGGAAGACACCTTACGTCATATGGCGTCTCTCCAGCTAGTATTGGGTTGAGGAAGACATCTTACGTCATATGGCGTCTCTCCAGCTAGTATTGGGGTGAGGAAGACACTATGGCGTCTCTTCAGCTAGCATTGGGGTGAGGAAGACACCTTACATCATATGGCGTCTCTCCAGCTAGTATTGGGGTGAGGAAGACACCTTACGTCATCTAGCGTCTCTCCAGCTAGTATTGGGGTGAGGAAGACACCTTACGTCATCTAGCGTCTCTCCAGCTAGTATTGGGGTGAGGAAGACACTATAGCGTCTCTCCAGCTAGTATTGGGTTGAGGAAGACACCTTACGTCATATGGCGTCTCTCCAGCTAGTATTGGGGTGAGGAAGACACCTTACATCATATGGCGTCTCTCCAGCTAGTATTGGGGTGAGGAAGACACCTTACATCATATGGCGTCTCTCCAGCTAGTATTGGGGTGAGGAAGACACCTTACATCACATGGCGTCTCTCCAGCTAGTATTGTGTTGAGGAAGACACCTTACATCATATGGCGTCTCTCCAGCTAGTATTGGGGTGAGGAAGACACCTTACGTCATATAGCGTCTCTCCAGCTAGTATTGGGGTGAGGAAGACATCTTACGTCATATAGCGTCTCTCCAGCTAGTATTGGGGTGAGGAAGACACCTTACATCATATGGCGTCTCTCCAGCTAGTATTGGGGTGAGGAAGACACCTTACGTCATCTAGCGTCTCTCCAGCTAGTATTGGGGTGAGGAAGACACCTTACATCATATGGCGTCTCTCCAGCTAGTATTGGGGTGAGGAAGACATCTTACGTCATATAGCGTCTCTCCAGCTAGTATTGGGGTGAGGAAGACACCTTACATCATATAGCGTCTCTCCAGCTAGTATTGGGGTGAGGAAGACACCTTACATCATATGGCGTCTCTCCAGCTAGTATTGGGGTGAGGAAGACACCTTACATCATATGGCGTCTCTCCAGCTAGTATTGGGGTGAGGAAGACACCTTACATCATATAGCGTCTCTCCAGCTAGTATTGGGGTGAGGAAGACACCTTACATCATATGGCGTCTCTCCAGCTAGTATTGGGGTGAGGAAGACACCTTACATCATATGGCGTCTCTCCAGCTAGTATTGGGGTGAGGAAGACACCTTACATCATATGGCGTCTCTCCAGCTAGTATTGGGGTGAGGAAGACACCTTACATCATATGGCGTCTCTCCAGCTAGTATTGGGGTGAGGAAGACACCTTACATCATATGGCGTCTCTCCAGCTAGTATTGGGTTGAGGAAGACACCTTACATCATATGGCGTCTCTCCAGCTAGTATTGGGGTGAGGAAGACACAGAGTTTCAATCAGTATTTGATGCAACGGCATGTAACCGGGTGGAACCACCGACCATCCACAAGCCAGCTGGATAGCTTCATCACTTGAAAATAATCGACACACCAAGTGTTGAGATATACATAGATTAACATAGAGTTGTCATAGTTATTATCACTGTTGTGACGTCATACCTTTGTACTTTTAGTCCATTATTATTAATTTTGGATTGCTTTCAAAAGGCCAGAGTATTATGTTAAATCCTACGCGTAAATATACGAAATTAACAATTTTAATTTGTATGAACTTGTTATATAAGTGTGTGTTTTAAGTAAAATATACTAGACATATACATACATATACACATATACATACATATACACATATACACATATACACATATACACATATACGCATATACACATATACACATATACACATATACACATATACGCATATACACATATACATACATATACACATATACACATATACACATATACACATATACACATATACACATATACACATATACACATATACACATATACGCAGACGTATACAATCATATACACATATACACATATACACATATACATACATATACACATATACACATATACATATATACACATATACGCAGACGTATACAATCATATACACATATACACATATACACATATACGCAGACGTATACAATCATATACACATATACACATATACACACATATACACATATACACATATACACATATACACATATACACATATACACATATACACATATACACATATACACATATACGCATATACACATATACGCAGACGTATACAATCATATACACATATACACATATACACATATACATACATATACACATATACACATATACACACATACACATATACACATATACACATATACACATATACACATATACGCATATACACATATACACATATACACATATACACATATACACATATACACATATACACATATACGCAGACATACAGACTACGGAAATGTCATTGACATTAATATATGAACTATATTAACCATTTTATTAGCTATGTATACATATCTTTGTAGATCTGAGATATTGTATTCAGTATATTCATTATATTCATCAATACTTTCATTATGTATGTGTACGTTACTTAGGAAAAATGTCGTCTTTCCAACTACAGAAAAGTCGTTGTTATTTCTAAGACCGAATCGAATTAATTTAAAAGCATGCCCAAGGTAGCAACTCTAATCAAAAGAGAAAGCTTTAGCGAATCAGAATTGGATAATTTTAATTATTTTCAAACCCAGTTTATAGGGTATATTATATTAATAAATAGTTTAAGCGTGTGTGTGTTTTACGTTTATTTATCGTCGCTACCGGTTGCCCATATGAGTGACGTCTCCTGAAGAGATTAGTTATTTTAGATTTGGAGGATAGTGCATGATACAGACATAGACCCATTCCAGTATCTCCTCTGGTTCTTTAACGTACACGGTGTAAAGCACCTAAACGATACCTCGGTTTAACGTCCCATCTGAAAGACTGTTAATTTTATTATGGTCAGACGGGGGATCGAACCTGCGATCCCTGGATTACTAGTCCAGCGTGTTACCACTGGACTACATATCCGTCCAGGATAAGCATTTTGCTAAATGATGCATATAATTATCTTAACATTCATTTGAAATATTGCACTCAAAGCTATCGTTTATATTTCAATATGTACGTTGCTATTACGCTTGTCATATTGAGCCCCTTCCAATTAACTGAGTTTACATTCCGGTAAACGCAGTTGCCCCTGGGACGTTGCTGATCGGTTAAAATTGTTGTTTGACTGACACATCACAAGCGTTTCTATCCCGTTGTAATTAATACCATGCGGTGCGTTGCATTATAACGTCGCTGGTCCTAAATTGAAAAAATGACGAATATATGTGTTTATGTTTATCACAACGTTTGTACCATTTATGGCTATTTACAGTCTTGAAACCCTCCGAAAAATGCAACGTATATTATACGAGGAATAAATCAACAGCAGAAGCAAATTCTAACAACTTATATTAATCACTCTCGTTGTTGCGGCTGAAACCGTATATGTGGTCATTCGTGTGAGAGGAAACAGAAGAAAACCCACCTGTTCGATCTGGCGATCACCGTACCATCTCACATTCTTCCCGGTCCGAGGATCGAACCCGGGTTGCATTGGTGAGAAGCGAGCGAGCTAACCACTACGCTAATCGGACAGCATGTGTTTCATTTCGGCCTCCACACACTTTAAACAGCACATAAATAAGGTATACCACAATACACGTATGTTGATTTTAATACTTAAATAAACACCATCAAATATTATTTAAATCCTATATTGAATCTTCTGCCGCTATTTGAACAGTATTAAGCCTGTTAAATATGTTCGTTCCTTAACCTTGAAATTATGTTAAATAGAGTATAAGTTAAATATGACCATGTACTTTAATATATTATACTGTTTGAGGAGAACTAGAGTGTGGTTGGTATTACGAGTGTGTCCTCGAATACATCCTAACGTATTTAAGTTTATGTACTTGCGAGATTTAAAACTTCGGAAAACATGTTAATAATTATATAGGAGTTGCTGATATATCACAAAGTATAATGTAACATTATGAGTGGTACACTATGGGACTTTAAGCGCTCTTCAGGCTAAATGATAGTTAAGATGTCCGTATATAGAAGTGTACGCACGATTGGGCAGCATCCTGTCTCTCTGCATGCAGTCTAAAGTAATGTTAAAGCAGCATTACATCGTAATAAAGGATATTTTGGGTAAAATATAAATACTAATGTGTGTGTGTTTACAAAAATCGAAATAGTCGCTCAGAAACGATAAAAATTAAAATAAATTTAAACCGTCATATACGCGAATTTGTTTATCAACACACGAAATGTAAACACACACAGCGCGCATGCGTGAAACAACAGAGGATGTAGAAAACAACGTATATATTTTGAACATGAAAGACTATCTATCTATCTTCCTCTAATGTCGAACCCTTCGCGGGGATGTAGAAATGTCCCTAAAAGATTTAGCTAACAGAGGTATGAATCAACATATCAAGTAATTTAATTAAAAAGACAACATGGGACAAATGGGGACGATGCATTCCGAATGTAAACAAGTGCGGACGATGCGTTCCGGTTGTAAACAAGTGCGTGACCGATCGACTCGGAAAGTCCTACTTTCGGTTTCGAGTTTGTTTTATCGCAAAAAAAAAACAACACTGTTTACCAAATGAACATAAGCATAGAAAGTATAATGTTAGAATGTGTAGCAGCATTGCTACCCATACGTAAAATTTGAATTTTTCAAATACCTTTTATTTCATACGATGTAATGCTGCTTTAATAAGTTGGCGGGATTATTGGTTGTTAACTTGGGACGATCTGAGATAGAGAGGGGAGTCGAGAGTCTGGATACAGCGGGCTAGGAGTTAGCTGGACGCTGAGATAGAGAGGGGAGTCGAGAGTCTGGATACAGCGGGCTAGGAGTTAGCTGGACGCTGAGATAGAGAGGGGAGTCGAGAGTCTGGATACAGCGGGCTATGAGTTAGCTGGACGCTGAGAGCTGGGATAGAGCGGAGTGTCTGGATACAGCGGGCTATGAGTTAGCTGGACGCTGAGAGCTGGGATGGAGAGGAGAGTCTGGATACCGCGGGCTAGGAGTTAGCTGGACACTGAGAGCTGAGATAGAGAGGAGAGTCTGGATACAGCGGGCTAGGAGTTAGCTGGACGCTGAGAGCTGGGATAGAGAGGAGAGTCTGGATACAGCAGGCTAGGAGTTAGCTGGATGCTGAGACCTGGGATAGAGAGGGGAATCTGGATACAGCGGGCTATGAGTTAGCTGGACGCTGAGAGCTGGGATAGAGAGGTGAGTCTGTATACAGCGGGCTAGGAGTTAGCTGGACACTGAGATCTGAGATAGAGAGGAGAGTCTGGATACAGCGGGCTAGGAGTTAGCTGGACGCTGAGAGCTGAGATAGAGAGGAGAGTCTGGATACAGCGGGCTAGGAGTTAGCTGGACACTGAGAGCTGAGATAGAGAGGAGAGTCTGGATACAGCGGGCTAGGAGTTAGCTGGACGCTGAGAGCTGGGATAGAGAGGAGAGTCTGGATACAGCAGGCTAGGAGTTAGCTGGATGCTGAGACCTGGGATAGAGAGGGGAATCTGGATACAGCGGGCTATGAGTTAGCTGGACGCTGAGAGCTGGGATAGAGAGGTGAGTCTGTATACAGCGGGCTAGGAGTTAGCTGGACACTGAGATCTGAGATAGAGAGGAGAGTCTGGATACAGCGGGCTAGGAGTTAGCTGGACGCTGAGAGCTGAGATAGAGAGGAGAGTCTGGATACAGCGGGCTAGGAGTTAGCTGGACACTGAGAGCTGAGATAGAGAGGAGAGTCTGGATACAGCGGGCTAGGAGTTAGCTGGACGCTGAGAGCTGGGATAGAGAGGGGAGTCTGGATACAGCGGGCTAGGAGTTAGCTGGACGCTGAGAGCTGGGATAGAGAGGAGTGTCTGGATACAGCGGGCTAGGAGTTAGCTGGACGCTGAGAGCTGGGATAGAGAGGAGTGTCTGGATACAGCGGGCTAGGAGTTAGCTGGACACTGAGAGCTGAGATAGAGAGGAGAGTCTGGATACAGCGGGCTAGGAGTTAGCTGGACGCTGGGCGCTGAGATAGAGGAGAGTCTGCATACAGCGGGCTAGGAGTTAGCTGGACGATGAGATAGAGAGGGGAGTCGAGAGTCTGGATACAGCGAGCTAGGAGTTAGCTGGACACTGAGATAGAGAGGGGAGTCGAGAGTCTGGATACAGCGGGCTAGGAGTTAGCTGGACACTGAGATAGAGAGGGGAGTCGAGAGTCTGGATACAGCGGGCTAGGAGTTAGCTGGACGCTGAGAGCTGAGATAGAGATGAGAGTCGAGAGTCTGGATACAGCGGGCTAGGAGTTAGCTGGACGCTGGGCGCTGAGATAGAGGAGAGTCTGCATACAGCGGGCTAGGAGTTAGCTGGACGATGAGATAGAGAGGGGAGTCGAGAGTCTGGATACAGCGAGCTAGGAGTTAGCTGGACACTGAGATAGAGAGGGGAGTCGAGAGTCTGGATACAGCGGGCTAGGAGTTAGCTGGACACTGAGATAGAGAGGGGAGTCGAGAGTCTGGATACAGCGGGCTAGGAGTTAGCTGGACGCTGAGAGCTGAGATAGAGATGAGAGTCGAGAGTCTGGATACAGCGGGCTAGGAGTTAGCTGGACGCTGGGCGCTGAGATAGAGGAGAGTCTGCATACAGCGGGCTAGGAGTTAGCTGGACGATGAGATAGAGAGGGGAGTCGAGAGTCTGGATACAGCGAGCTAGGAGTTAGCTGGACACTGAGATAGAGAGGGGAGTCGAGAGTCTGGATACAGCGGGCTAGGAGTTAGCTGGACACTGAGATAGAGAGGGGAGTCGAGAGTCTGGATACAGCGGGCTAGGAGTTAGCTGGACGCTGAGAGCTGAGATAGAGAGGGGAGTCGAGAGTCTGGATACAGCGGGCTAGGAGTTAGCTGGACGCTGAGCTGAGATAGAGAGGAGAGTCTGGATACAGCGGGCTAGGAGTTAGCTGGACGCTGAGAGCTGAGATAGAGAGGGGAGTCGAGAGTCTGGATACAGCGGGCTAGGAGTTAGCTGGACGCTGAGAGCTGAGATAGAGAGGGGAGTCGAGAGTCTGGATACAGCGGGCTAGGAGTTAGCTGGACACTGAGATAGAGAGGGGAGTCGAGAGTCTGGATACAGCGGGCTAGGAGTTAGCTGGACAGCTGAGATAGAGAGGGGAGTCGAGAGTCTGGATACAGCGGGCTAGGAGTTAGCTGGACGCTGAGATAGAGAGGGGGAGTCTAGGTCTGGATACAGCGGGCTAGGAGTTAGCTAGACACTGAGAGCTGAGATAGAGAAGGCAGAGTCTGGATACAGCGGGCTATGAGTTAGCTGGACGCTGAGATCTGAGATAAGAGGGGAATCTGGATACAGCGTGCTAGTAGCTAGCTGGACGCTGAGATAGATAGGGGGAGTCTGGATACAGCGGGCTATGAGCTAGCTGGACGCTGAGACAAAAACAACACCAAACACCAAAAAAACAACACCAAAACACGCTGAGATAGAGAGGAGAGTCTGGATACAGCGGGCTAGGAGTTAGCTCGACGCTGAGATAGAGAGGAGAGTCTGGATACAGCGGGCTAGGAGTTAGCTGGACGCTGAGAAAAAACAAACCAAACACACAAAAAAACAACACAACAACAACGCTGAGATAGAGAGGAGAGTCTGGATACAGCGGGCTAGGAGTTAGCTGGACGCTGAGATAGAGAGAATAGTCTGGATACACCGGCTAGGAGTTAGCTGGACACTGAGAGCTGAGATAGAGAAACGAGAGGCTGGATACAGCCGGCTATGAGGTAGCTGGACGCTGAGAGCTGAGATAGAGGAGAGTCTGGATACAGCGGGCTAGGCGTTAGCTGGACGCTGAGAGCTGAGATAGAGGGGAGGATGAATACAGCGGGCTAGGAGTTAGCTGGACGCTGACAGCTGAGATAGAGGAGAGTCTGGATACAGCGGGCTAGGAGTTAGCTGGACACTGATAGCTGAGATAGAGAGGGGAGTCTGGATAGAGCGGGCTAGGAGTTAGCTCGGCGCTGAGTGCTGAGATAGAGAGGGGAGTCTGGATACAGCGGGCTAGGAGTTAGCTGGGCGCTGAGTGCTGAGATAGAGA
>CM026394.1:48634260-48650162 GCA_014843695.1 Archivesica marissinica
TTTAATCATATGTAATTATATATATACTATTAAGTTAGTGTTTAATCATATGTAATTATATATATACTATTAAGTTAGTATTTAATCATATGTACTTATAGATATACTATTAAGTTAGTATGTAATCATATGTAATTATATATATACTATTAAGTTAGTATTTAAAAGTTTAGTTTAATCATATTTTATTAACTAATCATGATAAAACAGATAAAACATAAGTAAAGAAACATAGTACGATACTATAAATGGTTTGGGTCACAAGTTTTAAAGTGACATTACATCGCAAAAAGCAAATACAATGTATTTGTTCACGTACTACTACAAATTCTTCTGAATACATTCGAACACTAACATTGAATCAATAAACATTATTTTTGTGGTCTACAAACATTCAAAATTGAAAGTAGGATTTCATATAACAGTCATCCATGCTCCTGAATTGATGTTTGGTTGTCATCGGAGTCAGTACTAAGCACGAGATAATGTGGTTTAGAGATAAATTTAACTAAGATTAGTCTACAAAATAAATATACATAGGCACGAATGTGAGATATAACGGTAAATCTGTACCATAAACCGTGTTATTCAGGATACACGAGTTGTATTACGCATGGGTGTCTACCCTATTTACAGTATTCTGTTATGCCAACAAACCGCGTATACGACGCTTGTTTATTAGTTGAAATACACAGTTTTTTAGGCAACTATTTTGGGGGGAAATTATACCATATAATAGGAAAATACATTCTGTAGACATTTGCGTTTTCACCAATGTAGTGTCGCTTTAACTACGATAAATAACGCCCATAACGAGATACCATAGTAAGTATAATATTTGATTTCATATATACTGAGTCAAAAAAGAAACAATACCTTGTGTTTATGTGTCTATAATTTCAACATTTATTAAGAAAATTCTTTGAAAATTCATAAGATGATAGTCCAACATGTTTGAAAGAGGAGCACATAAAGCATAATGAGCCTCCGAAACTGTCTGCTGCGTGATGACGTAATTCGTCGGACAGGGGTCTAATGGAGTTTTCACACAGACGTCAATACCGAGTATGGGCACCATTTGCGTCTCTCATTGCAATGCACCGAGGTCGCATCGAACGGAAGAGTGTCTGAATCTCTTGCTGGTCAATATTTGTCCACTCCTGACGCAAAACATCCCTCAGTTGGTTTAACGTTACCGGCTGACGTCGTCTGACGCGGCGGTCTAACGTATCCCACAAATGTTCTATGGGTGACAAGTCTGGTGACAAAGCAGGCCACGGCAGGGTTTCAATATTGTTCTGCTCCAATAATGTGGTGGAAATCCGAGCAGTATGACACCTGGCGTTGTCCTGTTGGAACAGTGTGACGTTTCTGTTGGCGTTAAAGAACGGCACAATAACTGGCGCAAGGATCTCATCACAGTACCGCTGGGCGTTTAGGTTCCCGTCCACCACTAACAGTTCAGTGCGACTACCGAAGGTGATACCGCCCCACGCCATAACGCTTCCGCCCCCGAACAGATCGACCTGACGTACACATGCGTCGGCGTAACGTTCACCGCGTCTGCGATATACCCGCTCTCTGCCATCCGCTCGACGCAAACAGAACCGCGATTCATCGCTAAACATCACCGAATTCCACTGTAACCGAGTCCAGCGAGCACATTCCGTCGTCCATTCCCGCCGTACGTCACGGTGACGTCGTGTCAGGATGGGTCCAACGTATGGCCGATAGGCACGAATGCCACGTTCATCGAGCCGGTTCCTGACTGTTTGTGCACTGATGCGATTGTTGGTCATCCCAGGAGTAACGGCAGCTGTGTGCGTAGCAGGTAGGAACCGGTCACGTAAATGTGACGTCCGAATGTGACGGTCCTGTTCACGCGTCGTCACGCGTGGTCGACCAGATCTTGGACGGTCGTCCACCGATCCATGTGTTCGATAACGTCGAAGTAGACGTATTATCGTGATCCGCGTAACCCCGAGTCGATTTGCGACGTCACGCTGACGTAAACCGCCGTCAATCATGTCAATGGCACGCATTCTCTGATTGCGGTTTAGCCTAGGCATTTTGTTAGAGGTAACAATGGGTATGTAAGGTGTTTTTTCTCGATGATAATGCAGTACCAGTACAATAAACCGGTTTTCCGATTTGTACATGTGTAGGAAGTTGTCTTTGTTGAGGAGCGAGTGCTAATCGGAAATTCGGCGTTCCAGGATTATCGGGTGTTTATTTACCTGTGTTTATGGTTGGCTGACGTTGCAATAAGATACTCGGTACTGATACGTAATAATATATTAAACCTTTCTATGGTTTTATCCGTTTTACGTCATTTTTAGTTTGGTATCGTTTCTTTTTTGACTCAGTGTATATATATTTATAAACTATTATGTTAACTTGTTAATAATATCGTTGTACATATTTAAGTTAAATACCAAAATCGGTAATAGTTTGTGTCTAATAACATTGATCCTTCTTTCTTCTTCTTCGTCTTCTTCGTGTTATTCGTGTTATTCGTGTTCTTCGTGTTCATCTTCTTCATCTTCTTCGTCTTCTTCGTCTTCTTCGTCTTCTTCGTCTTCTTCGTGTTATTCGTCTTCTTCGTCTTCTTCGTCTTCTTCGTCTTCTTCGTGTTATTCGTCTTCTTCGTCTTCTTTGTGTTAATCGTGTTATTCGTCTTCTTCATCTTCTTCGTCTTCTTCTTCATATTCTTCTTCTTCGTTTTCTTCGTTTTTTTCTTCGTGTTCGTCTTCGTATTCTTCTTCTTCGTCTTATTCTTCTTCGTGTTCTTCGTGTTCTTCTTCGTGTTCTTCTACTTCGTGTCATTCGTGTTCTTCGTGTTCTTATTCTTCGTCTTCTTCGGCTTCGTCGTCTTCTTCTTCGTGTTCTTCGTGTTCTTCGTGTTCTTCGTGTTCTTCGTGTTCGTCTTCTTCGTCTTCTTCGTCTTCTTCGTGTACTTCTTCGTCGTATTCTTCTTCTTCTTCTTCGTGTTCTTCTTCGTGTTCTTCTTCTCCTTCTTCTTCTATCTTGATTATGCGATGATTAGGGAGTACGCATGCACTGTGTGCTTGTTTTCATATATTAATCGAAACAAAAATGCTTATGATATATGTTGCAATATTAAATTGATATTTTAGACACGACCACTTACAGATTTATGCTCCAGTGGGAATATCCCTGTGTGTGTGTTTCTCACAATATTACTATATTTATTTCTTCTCTCTTATTCTGATAAATGACTTGCAACCACCCTTTGCATAATAATCTTAATATGTCATTAATAGTTTTTGACATTTCCATACCGTTGTTGCCGTGCCAATTATAAATTCAATATGCTGTTATTTCCACTTTCCAGTCACTTTCAGGTACCATACAATAAGATAGAAAAATAATTCAATAATATTTAAGCTTCCATTCTTATTCTTGTGCCAATATGTATGCATAATTATGTATATATTGCTATAAAAGTCACACTGTTTGTATTATATACAGTCCACCTCCGTGATCGAGTGGTTAAGGTCGCTGACTTGTGTACCACTGTAACCTATCATCACTGATGGTCACGGGTTCGAGCCCCGCTCAGGCCGTGTCTCATTTATATGAAAAAAGTTGGCAGTTTCTTACGGAGGTTGGTTCACCCAAGTACTGGTTAACCGCTGGAGACTGCCCAGGAAAGGTGTTGTTAGGTAAACTGCCCGCCGGCGATATAGCCCAAAATGATGATGATAATCACTGTGATCAAAGCATTATAAATAACTATAAATACGAGTTGGCTGTTTAAAAATTTAAGACGGATATGTAGTCCAGTGGTAACACTCTGGATTGGTAATTCAGGGATCTCAGGTTCGATCCCCCGTCTGACCCTAATGAAATTAACAGTCTTTCAGATGGGACGTTAAACCGAGGTCTCGTGTCGGTGCTTTACACCGTGCACGTAAAAGAACCAGAGGAGATTCTGGAATGGGTCTCTGTCTGTATCATGCATTAACCTCCACAATCTAAAATGACTAATCTCTTCAGGAGGCGTCGCTCATATGGGCAACCGGTAGCGACGATAAATAAACGTAAAAAACACACGCACAATTAAGATGACTCCAATGCGTTGACAAGAGTACACAGATTCCGGCGATAGTGCTTATTTTTTGTTATCAAATCTCGTAAGCTTGTTGTTGATGTTTTAAAAAGTAAAGTGTTTGTATATTATAGTGTCACCCCTATTCTGACTTATGAGACACCTCTTCTTATGAACATCAGTACTTCCCGAATCCTATGCTTGTATGCCTGGCGTCAGGCTGGTAGGCAATCGGTAACCGTTATTTAAGTAGCTGGCGGCTCACCAACCGGCCATATCAGAAGAAATCCTTGAAGAGGACCGAACATTCGACATCCCGCTCCGTAGGCGGACGCCTTAACCACTAGGCCACGGAGACGGGGTGCTTTATGAAAGCGTGTATACAACTTTATTCAATAATTTGATACTAAGCATGTAAGTTAGGTTCGAACAATCGACCTTCCGCTCCGTAGGCGGACGCCTTAACCACTAGGCCACTGGGACGGGGTACTTTATGAAAGCGTGTATGCAACTTTATTCAATAGTTTGATACTATGTAATAGTATGTAACTAGCAACTAATGCATACCTATTAATGACCTGCAAAATCTGTATATTTTCTAATTAAATATATACACCTGCGACACTTTAGTTTTTCTGAAAATTTTAATACGCTTATATGCCAATGACACGGTTATTTTTGGTGAAAATGAAGCAATTTTCCAGTCCACACTTGATGGTTTTTATTCTTACTGTCAAACATGGAGGTTCAAGGACAACGTTGGTGTCATGATAGCGCAGTGGATGGGCGTTCGCTTCAGGTGCGAAATGTCCGGAGTTCGAACCCCGCTGGAGCCGTTACGATTGTTCCCTTAGGCAAGGCATTTAAATTCTACATTGCCTCTTCTCTCTCCTTCATGGCGATGGATTCCATCCGGAATGAGGTCTCTAGAGTATTACTATAAGTTGAAAGAAATTGTTTAACAATCGAGCTAAAATAAATTTGCATACACTAAAGGTCAACGTTCCCGAAACAAAAGTTAATGTGTTTGGAATAAATAAACCAGCAAAGTATTCATTTATTCCTAATGGTACACATATTGAAATTGTTAAGGAATTCAACTATCTTGGGACCTATTTTGCTTCCTCTGGTAATTTTCTTCCATGTATACAGTATTTGGCTAACCAAGCCAATAAAGCGATGTATGCTCTTGTTGTAAGAATTAGTAAGTTAAACCTCCCAATCGACATTCAGATTAAATTGTTTGATCATATACTATTGAACATTTTAACATACGGCTGTGAAACGTGGGGATTGGAAACTCGTATGATACTAGAACCGGTTCATTGTGACTTCCTAATGAAAACAGTTAAACGTAGGTACAGTACGTAGATGTATGCCATATACCGAAATGGGACGCCACCATTTTGAATATAACTATTAAAACACGTATGATAAAATACTGGAGTATACTGGTTAACTCACATCATTCCAAATGTTAACAGTACATGTTACAAGCAAACCATTCGTCCGAATGGTCATCCTATATAAGGAACATTCTAGATACTACTGGACACTCCTGCAGCTGCAGCTTAATACTAATGAAATGCCGTCAGCAACAATGTCCATAAACTGATTGAACAAAACCTCTATTAAATATAGTATATAAAATATTGGAGTATACTGGTTAACTCATATCATTCCAAATGTTAACAGTACATGTAACATGCAAACCATTCGTCCGAAATGTCATCTTATATAAGGAACATTATATATACTACTGGACACTCCTGCAGCTGCAGCTTAATACTAATGAAATGCCGTCAGCAACAATGTCCATAAACTGATTGAACAAAACCTCTTATTCAAGTAGACAGACCTCGTCATCATCGTTTGACAACTCTTCTAAGGGTACAATGTATTACTGTATTCCGTTAGTGCAAATGTAACAGTTTAAAGTTTTCGGCATGAACACAAACAACATGTATAAGCCGAGTGTGTAGTGTGAGATTTCAACGTCATGCCGCGACCAATCAAAATCCTTCCCGGTGTTATTACACGTGTGGACATAATATATGATAATGGTATTTCACTGAATACAAGCAAAGGTATGTGATAAAAACTGTATTGGACAACGTACTTCCCGTGACAGCTTCGTAATCCATTTGATTGTATGAATGAATGTGCGATTGATTACACAACTGCCATGGACATAGGCAGCTTCCATTTAAATCCACTTGTACTTATTGTGTACATAATTATTTGTTGTATAAATTATATAATGTCGAATAATATATTTAAACTGAATAGGCAACCAATCAAACTGGCATCCGTGGTCGAGTTGTCTAGCACGCCGTTGCTAGAACTCGTCTTTCATCGCTATTATCATGACCGCAGGTTCGCTCACAAACAGGGACAAGTGATAACATGATGATATGATAGAACGTTGTCAGACGGGGGATCGAAGCTGCGAGTTCAAGGTGTTACCATTGGACTACAGATCCGTCTGTAATATAAATATCGCGTTGACTTTAAATCATTTTATACATGCACTTTGTGATTTAGCCCACCTTCCCAATACCATAAATTAGGGATGATAACAAATATTCGAATATGCGCTCAAACGTCCGAATATCCGAATACTATTCCAGTATTTGAATATTCGGAATAAAAGTATTATATATATATACTGTCCTCAAAAATGCCATCCGCTCAGTCACATGTTTGGAAATGCTTGAATCGCTCTGAGAATAAGAAAACTGCTAGGTGTAATCTATGCAAATTGGATTTAACATATTCGTGTACAATATCAATCTGAATACTCATTTGAAGAAGATGATGTTTACGCATAAAACAGAAATTAGGTTAATTTGGCAATTTTTATAAGAGTTTGAGTGAGTTTGAGTTTTTGATAGAAATCTATCAAATATTCGAATATTTGAAAACGTTCCCGACCGAATATTCGAATGGTATAATCGCTATTCGTTGCCATCCCTACAATGAATACATTCTTCATTTGATTGAAAATCCCAATTTAACATATTTATAGCCTCATAATTCCTGTACCCATGTATGTTATTTGGAAACTAATACTTATTCACATGTTATTACAAAATGTCATGTTTGTAATCTGTGTTCATAAATAAAGCTACTGTTCTTGTCTGTTCTTGTCTGTTCTGTTCTGATCTGTTCTGTATTTACATAATTATGCCATACCGGGCCTTGGTTCAATGCTATCGGCATACATCGATTGCATCAGATACAAACAGTTCAGATACAGATACATCTATTTCTCATGTCAGCATAGCAGTATATCAAACTATCAGTCTATGTGAAAACATTAATCACAGTATTAATAAGTTCGAAGGAATGCATGCCTGTTATTATGATATTCATATGGAAAGCTAAGAATGGATGTCACGCCGTCACTAATTGCATCTGTTAAGACATTAACAAATATTAATAATTACTAAATAATAATTCTCTCAAGAATAGTATGTTTGTATATTAAGTATACAGTGCATTAATGCATGGCAGTATGTAGCACGAAAATAGATATAAGCAGAATTACAGAACTCCGCGGATGGTATTATATTGATATGATATCGAAACAGATCTTAGCTGTGTGTGTGAAACTAGAATCAGGTACGTAGTGCATATAATCAGTGAAATCGTTAATGGAATAAACTATGCATTGACTGCCAATCTATTTCAGCATCTGATGTCAACAGTTTCCTATTGCAACCATCATGGGAAATATGTTGCTGCCACAGCGGTGTTAGACGTTTCTAACTGAGTGTAGGATATACCCCCCTCACCGCCTGGTATTTAACACATGCGGACATATTCACCCCCTCACCGCCAGGTATTTAACACATGTGGACATACCCATCCCCTCACCGCCAGGTATTTGACACATGCGGGCATACCCACCCCCTCACCGCCAGGTATTTAACACATGCGGACATACCCACCCCCTCACCGCCAGGTATTTGATACATGCGGGCATACCCCCTCACCGCCAGGTATTTGACACATGCGGACATACCCCCTCACCGCCATGTATTTAACACATGCGGACATACCCCCTCACCGCCATGCATTTAACACATGCATTTGTTACTGCAGCTGGACACTACTGTTGATGAATGCCGTGATTGGGCATGATGTATAATGTTAATTTGTGTTTTACGTTTATTTATCGTCGCTACCGGTTGCCCATATGAGCGACGCCTCCTGAAAAAGATTAGTCATTTTAGATTGTTGGAGGATAGTGCAATGGTACAGACATATACCCATTTCAGAGTCTCCTCTGGTTCTTTTACGTGTACGATGTAAAGCACCGACACGAGACCTCGGTTTAACGTCCCATCTGAAAGACCGTTAATTTTATTAGAGTCAGATTTGGGATCGAACCTGCGATCCATGGATTACCAGTCCAGCGTGTTACCACTGGACTACATATCCGTCTGTAGTGTTAACAGTGTAGGATTTATAGTGTTTATATATACATGTAGCTTTCAGTACCACTGCAGCGAAAATTCTGTTATAAACAAAGTTATGTAATAACAAATACAGTCACACCTGTCTATAAAGGCCACCCTCGGTAAAGTCAAAAAGTGGCCTTTGTTGGCAGGTGGCACCTCAATAGAGGGTTAAAATGCATGACGGGGGAGAAAAATGGTGGTCTTTAGAGACAGGTTTTTCATATGCGGCATTTATTCGGAGGTGGCCTTTAGCACAGGTTTGACTGTACTGTAACAAGTAGACACTATATAGAAGCATGATGGAACAATTCACCCAACATTAACGCAAACGTTATCAAACTGCATGCAGTCGGTTGGGATACAAATTATAGTGTTGCGTCCATTTGGCTTGTTATATTGTTATACTGTTGAAATAGATGATTGCAATTATATATCTTATTACTGAAAGGTTAACATATAGAAATATAACACACACATCTCAACATAAATCGCGATCATATTTCGTCTTCTCTCAGTATTAAGCTCGGGGAATTGCAATGGCGTCTGATTCAGTTAAATATTTATTTCGTCAAATATCATTCTAACAATTAGTCTCATTATGGAGATTATTACAGAATGTCGAGCGATTCCTGGTTGCACATGATAAGTTCTACATAAACAACAACAACAACAACAATCCGAGAGAGCAATCCCAGCGCTGCTCAGCTCAATGTGGCGTCCGTGGTCCAGTGTTCCAGTGGTAGAGCGTCGGATTTGGAATCGAACGGTCCCGGATTTGATACTCGGTCAGGCCACGTATGTAGTGTCATTGAGCAAGGCACCTCACACACATTGCTTAGTACTGGTTAACCACTTAGGTCGGCTAAGCCTGCCCAGGAAAACATGTCTAAGTCCCCGCAAGGGGTTTGACATTAATGGAACATACATACATACATACACTTTACTTAGTACTGGTTAACCACTTAGGTCGGCTATGTCTGCCCAGGAAAACATGTCTAGGTCCCCGCAAGGGGTTTGACATTAATGGAACATACATACATACAAATCAACGACCTTAATCGCTAGGTTCCGGATCAAAACGGCCGCAACAAAATCATACTGTTAAAAAAGAATGTCTAAACAATTTTACGTCATTTCCTAGGAATGAAGTTATACTCATGCATTCCGCCTAAAACGTCTAAAATACTAAACATCGTTGTATTGCCAATACTTATTAAATGTTGACCAATATAGTCATAACACTTGTGCTTTACAAGGAAATATGACATAGAAATAGCACACATCACATTCTAGTGAACAATACATTTACTTAAACATAACAAAACACTCAGTCGGCATGTTTATTTAAACATAGCAAATCACTGCATGTTTATTTTAAGCATAACAAATCACTGCATGTTTATTTAAACATAACAAATCACTGCATGTTTATTTTAAACATAACAAATCACTGCATGTTTATTTAAACATAGCAAATCACTGCATGTTTATTTTAAGCATAACAAATCACTGCATGTTTATTTTAAACATATCAAATCACTGCATGTTTATTTAAACATAACAAATCACTGCATGTTTATTTTAAGCATAACAAATCACTGCATGTTTATTTTAAGCATAACAAATAACTGCATGTTTATTTTAAACATAACAAATCACTGCATGTTTATTTAAACATAACAAATCACTGCATGTTTATTTTAAACATAAAAAAATCACTGCATGTTTATTCTATTGTCTCACTTTATGTGTTCGCCTTACATGGTTCATGAGTAACATTACAGAAAGTAACGAAAAATACTGGATCAAGATCAGGTTATTTCCAAATATATGGTGCCGAGATTGACATTGCCACTGTTTCAAAAGATGGCACATGCCTACATAAGATGGAACTGACTCTATTCCGCGCGCTGTGATGTTTATTTGGCAGTGTCCGATTCTATTGTCTCACTTTATGTGTCCGCCTTACATGGTTCATGAGTAACATTACAGAAAGTAACGAAAAATACTGGATCAAGATCAGGTTATTTCCAAATATATGGTGCCGAGATTGACATTGCCACTGTTTCAAAAGATGGCACATGCCTACATAAGATGGAACTGACTCTATTCCGCGCGCTGTGATGTTTATTTGGGAGTGTCTGCATCTACAGTATTGGATTTGCCAGGAACGTCACACATACGCTCAGTTTCATCAATCTTAAATGACGATTTTTCACAATGCTTTAATTAATGAAATGAACTTAAGGGATTGACTTAGATACTGTGCTGAACTGTGACAGCATGTAATTGATTTATATACTAGACCGAACTGTAAGCACTAACACGAAGCCAAAAATCCAGAGAGCTCAAATCTTGGTTCAACTAACCGAATTAGCAGATTTATAAGTGTTTGTTTATTATAGTATCACCCCTATTTAAATGGCCAGCCATTTCTGACTTATGAGACACCTCTTTTTTTTAATGAACATCAGTACCCGAATCCTATACTTGTATGCCAGGCAACAGGCTGGTAGGCAATCGGTAACCATTATTTAACTAGCTGGCGGCTCACCAATCGGCCATATCAGAACGAACCTCCTGACGAGATTCGCACCTTCGACCTCCCGCTCAAAGCTTTAAGTAGGCGGACGCCTTAACCACTAGGTCACGGAGACAGATTCATGTGTCATGAGTTCTGAGTGCACATCTACACTATATATCTATGCACGAGAAACAAGCAAAGATGCCTCGCCTCCATGGCCGAGTGGTTACGGGCGTTCGCTTCAAATCACTTGCACTTCACCGCTGTAGGTTCGAATCCCACTGGGGATCTAGAATTCTTTCATGGCGGAAGCTATCCAACTGGCTTTCGAAAGGTAGGTGGTTCTACCCGGGTGCCCGTCGGTGTCTGAAATACGGCTAGATGGGGGCACGAGGCGTCTTCCTCCACCATTAATAGTGGAGGTGGAAGTCGTGATAGCGCAGTGGATGCGTGTTCGCTTCTGGTGCGAAAGGTCCGGAGTTCGAGCCCCACTGGAGCCGTTACGATTGTGTCCTTAGGCAAGGCATTTAAATTCCACGTTGCCTCTTCTCTCTCCCTCGTGGCGATGGATTCCATCAGGAATGAGGTCTCGAGAGTGATTTATATAAGTTGAAATAACTTGTTTCGCAATCGAGCTAAAATAAATTTGTATAAACTAAAATTAATAGTTGGAGAGTATCACATGACCTACGATCTTTATGTGACTTTAAACCCCCAACCTATTGCTCTTTACATACATGTGTGCAAAAGGGTCGGGCCACAAGTTATAACCAACATTAGAAAACGGCCCTTCCCAATAATCAAACTTTATTAAACAAAAGGTGCGATATCATCTCAGTACTGTCAATTTTACTCTATGTTGATTTGTATAAACGGGAAAAAAACATCATTAATATAAAACAGAAATTATGGAATTTAGATAGACATACATATGATGGAAAAAATAATGTATGGATGCAAAATAGAAATTGAATCAAACAAAAAACAATCTGAGAAGGAAAACTATTTTCATAAATCCATCAACACTTCAAAGAAAAGAAGATACTAATAATTAAACAAAAAGGAAAAACAAAAATTCCCACACTGTCTTAACCCAGTCCTAGCCCCTCTAGCCCCCCGCCCGAGATCCGATATAGTAGTGTATATATAATTATATATTGTGTGTCAGGCAGATTCCAACTTATTACTCTTTGACATTCTCATTGTCAGCTATGAACCTTTGTTGTATAATTCTAGGACATTTGGAATATTTACGATAAAGATCAATAAGTCATTAACTACTTTTACATTACCCATGTATTAATAACTGTGTCAAGTGCCTCAACAATACGGCGTGAATATGATAGTCTCAAGTTGCTACTAAAACTACTCATATGTTGAAAATATATTTAAGCATATTGTAACTGAGTAAGATTTATTGATCTAAATCACTCAATGATGTTTCATATTATAGTAATATAGAATAATTATAGAGGAATATAACTCTGTTACTCAACCGCCATATAATATTAGCACTTGAGTTTTTACTACAATTCTCTACAGTTCAATGCCCCTCAATGCCCTCTCTCCCCCATCGCTCTCACTAACTGTATACTTCTCTATCACTCAATGCCCCTCTCTCCCCCATCGCTCTCACTAACTGAACACTTCTCTATCACTCAATGCCCCACCCCTCTCTTTCACTTACATCACAAGTATCTATCACTCAATGCCCTTACAGCCCCTCTCTCACTGTTGCACCCTCCACTCCATCACACTCTAGCACACACACATGCACACTGTTCATCACGACTATCTCTTTCCTTCTCTCGCCACCTCTCTCTCTCACTGTTTCCCCCTCGCCTCCCTCACACTCTAGCACACACACACGCACACTGTGCACGACTCTCTCCCCACTCTCCCCCTCTCTCGTTCACCATCTACTCACACTGATCACGACCTTCTCTCTCTCGTTCACCCTCTCCTCACACTGTCCACGACCCTCTCTCTCTCGTTCACCCTCTCCTCACACTGTTCACAATCCTCTCTCTCTCTCGTTCACCCTCTCCTCAAACTGTTCACAACCCTCTCTCTCTCGTTCACCCTCTCCTCACACTGTTCACGGCCCTCTCTCTCGTTCACCCTCTCCTCACACTGTCCACGGCCATCTCTCTTGTTCACCTTCTCCTCACACTGTCCACGGCCCTCTCTCTCGTTCACCCTCTCCTCACACTGTTCACGACCTCTCTCTCTCGTTCACCCTCTCCTCACACTGTCCACGGCCCTCTCTCTCGTTCACCCTCTCCTCACACTGTTCACGACCCTCTCTCTAGTTCACCCTCTCCTCACAATGTACACGACCCTCTCTCATGTTCACCCTCTCCTCACAATGTTCAGGACCCTCTCACTCTCTCTCGTTCACTCTCTCCTCACACTGTTCACGACCCCTCTCTCTCTCTCGTTCACTCTCACCTCACAATGTTCACGACCCTCTCTCTCTCGTTCACTCTCTCCTCACACTGTTCACGACCCTCTCTCTCTCGTTCACTCTCTCCTCACAATGTTCACGACCCTCTCTCTCTATCTCGTTCACTCTCTCCTCACACTGTTCACGAACCTCTCTCTCTCTCGTTCACTCTCTCCTCACACTGTTCACGACCCTCTCTCTCTCTCGTTCACCCTCTCCTCACACTGTTCACGGCCCTCTCTCTCGTTCACCCTCTCCTCACACTGTCCACGGCCCTCTCTCTCGTTCACTCTCTCCTCACACTGTTCACGACCCTCTCTCTATCGTTCACCCTCTTCTCACACTGACCACGGCCTTCTCTCTCGTTCACCCTCTCCTCACACTGTTCAGGACCTCTCTCTCTCTCGTTGACCTCTCCTCACACTGTTCACGACCCTCTCTCTCGTTCACCCTCTCCTCACACTGTTCACGACCTCTCTCTCTCTCGTTCACTCTCTCCTCACACTGTTCACGACCCTCTCTCTCTCGTTCACTCTCTCCTCACAATGTTCACGACCCTCTCTCTCTGTCTCTCTCGTTCACCCTCTCCTCCTCTCTCTCGTTCACTCTCTCCTCACACAGTTCACGACCTCTCTCTCGTTCACTCTGTCCTCACACTGTTCACGACCCTCTCTCTCTCTCTCGTTCACTCTCTCCTCACACTGTTCACGACCCTCTCTCTCTCGTTCACCCTCTTTCACAGTCCACGGCCTCTCTCTCGTTCACTCTCCTCACACTGTCCACGGCCCTCTCTCTCGTTCACCCTCTCCTCACACTGTTCACGACCCTCTCTCTCTCTCTCGTTCACTCTCTTCTCACAATGTTCACGACCCTCTCGCTCTCTCTCGTTCACCCTCTCCTCACACTGTTCACGACTCCTCGTTCACTCTCTCCTCACAATGTTCACGACCCTCTCCCTCTCTCTCGTTCACCCTCTCCTCACACTGTTCACGACCCTCTCTCTCTCTCGTTCACCCTCTCCTCACATATTCACGACCCCTCCCTCGTTCACCCTCTCCTCACACGTTCACGACCTTCTCTCTCTCTCTTGTTCACCCTCTCCTCACACTGTTCACGACCCTCTCTCTCGTTCACTCTCTCCTCACAATGTTCACGACCCTCTATCTCTCTCTCTGTTCTCCTCACACTGTCTATCTCTCTCGTTCACCCTCTCCTCACACTGTTAACGACCCTCTCTCTCTATCTCGTTCACTTTCCTCACATGTTCACGACCCTCTCTCTCTCGTTCACTCTCTCTTACACTGTTCACGACCCTCTCTCTCTCGTTCACCCCTCCTCACAATGTTCACGACCCTCTCTCTCTCGTTCACCCTCTCCTTACACTGTTCACGACCCTCTCTCTCTCGTTCATCCACTCCTCACACTGTCCACGGCCCTCTCTCTCGTTCACCCTCTCCTCACACTGTTCATGACCCTCTCTCTCTCGTTCACTCTCTCCTCACAATGTTCACGACCCTCTCTCTCTTTCTCGTTCACTCTCTCCTCACACTTTTCACGACCCTCTCTCTCTCGTTCACCCTCTCCTCACACTGTTCACGACCCTCTCTCTCTCGTTCACCCTCTCCTCACACTGATCACGACCCTCTCTCTCTCGTTCATCCACTCCTCACACTGTCCACGGCCCTCTCTCTCGTTCACCCTCTCCTAACAATGTTCACGACCCTCTCGCTCTCTCTCGTTCACCCTCTCCTCACACTGTTCACGACCCTCTCTCTCTCTCTCTCGTTCACCTCTCCTCACACTGTCACGGCCCTCTCTCTAGTTCACCCTCTCCTCACATTGTTCACGACCCTCTCTCTAGTTCACCCTCTCCTCACAATGTTCACGACCCCTCTCTCGTTCACCCTTCTCCTCACATGTTCACGACCCTCTCTCTCTCGTTCACTCTCTCCTTACAATGTTCACGACCCTCTCTCTCTTCTCTCGTTCACTCTCTCCTCACACTGTTCACGACCCTCTCTCTCTTCTCGTTCACTCTCTCCTCACAATGTTCACGACCCTCTCTCGTTCACTCTGTCCTCACACTGTTCACGACACTCTCTCTCTCGTTCACTCTCTCCTCACAATGTCACGACCCTCTCTCGCTATCTCGTTCACTCTCTCCTCACAATGTCACGACCCTCTCACTCGTTCACCTCTCCTCACACTGTTCACGACTCTCTCTCGTTCACTCTTCCTCACAATGTTCACGACCCTCTCTCTCTCGTTCACCCTCTCCTCACACTGTTCACGACCCTCTCTCTCTCGTTCACTCTCTCCTCACAATGTTCACGACCCTCTCGCTCTGTCTCTCTCGTTCACCCTCTCCTCACACTGTTCACGACCCTCTCTCTC
>CM026394.1:48651162-48690774 GCA_014843695.1 Archivesica marissinica
GTTATTAATACATGTATACCAAAATAACATTGAATGTTATTAATTCATGTATACCAAAATAACATTGAATGTTATTAATTCATGTATACCAAAATAACATTGAATGTTATTAATTCATGTATACCAAAATAACATTGAATGTTATTAATTCATGTATACCAAAATAACATTGAATGTTATTAATTCATGTATACCAAAATAACATTGAATGTTATTAATTCATGTATACCAAAATAACATTGAATGTTATTAATTCATGTATACCAAAATAACATTGAATGTTATTAATTCATGTATACCAAAATAACATTGAATGTTATTAATTCATGTATACCAAAATAACATTGAATGTTATTAATAGTCTTTACGGCAGCAAATTGTATGAGCCAGTAGAGCAAGCTTAGATAATGGTGTATATATTGTACTCTATTTACAGATTGTCTCGATTTTAAAATAGAGACAGCACTTTTTTGAAATCTTAAAAATGGGCGCCTAATTTTAAAATAGTGCAACGCTTTATATTTAAAAACAATTCATACGGCAATGCACGCACGCGCGCGCACGTACGCACGCACGCACGCGCGCACACACACACATATATATAGAGAGAGATAATCGGCTATATATATATATGGTTGTAGTTTATCTCATTCCTTTGTCTATGGGGGATTTTGGTTCGATCCCTCGTCTGACCCTAATACAATTAACAGTCTTTCAGAGGTCTCGTGTCGGTGCTTTACACCGTGCACGTAAAAGAACCAGAGGAGACTCTGGAATGGATCTCTGTCTGTATCATTGCACTATCCTCCGAAAACCTAAAATGACTAATCTCTTCAGGAGGCGTCGCTCATATGGGCAACCGGTAGCGACGATAATTAAACGTAAGACACACAAAAATGATTTCGTTGCACGATACAATATTGACAAATTTCGTATCTGTTATGGTGTTTTAATTAGCCAGTAGCTTGTTTTTGAAATGTTGCATAATAGTTAGAATGAACATAAAATTATAAATACATTAATATCGACATACCTTGTACCGAATTTAGCTTTTATATCAATCCACTTAAGTGTCTGTAGTTTGTAGACATGTATCAGTTGTAAAGTATGTTATATAATGTCGAATAAGTATACTTGAACTTGTTAGAATTAAAGGCACAGATATGTGCTACCTTGGTGGCATAGTATTTGATAATCTCACAAAGGTTTGTGATAACTAAAATGGTGTTTATTAGACGAGTAAAGTTCCAGTTGATCGCCGGGGCCACCAATGGGAGACCAGTAAAGTTCCAGTTGATTGCCGGGGCCACCAATGTGAGACCAGTAAAGTTCCAGTTGATTGCCGGGGCCACCAATGGGAGACCAGTAAAGTTCCAGTTGATTGCCGGGGCCACCAATGGGAGACCAGTAAAGTTCCAGTTGATTGCCGAGGCCACCAATGGGAGACCAGTAAAGTTCCAGTTGAGTGCCGAGGCCACCAATGGGAGACCAGTAAAGTTCCAGTTGATCGCCGGGGCCACCAATGTGAGACCAGTAAAGTTCCAGTTGATTGCCGGGGCCACCAATGGGAGACCAGTAAAGTTCCCGTTGATTGCCGAGGCCACCAATGTGAGACCAGTAAAGTTCCAGTTGAGTGCCGAGGCCACCAATGGGAGACCAGTAAAGTTCCAGTTGATTGCCGAGGCCACCAATGGGAGACCAGTAAAGTTCCAGTTGATTGCCGAGGCCACCAATGGGAGACCAGTAATGTTCCAGTTGAGTGCCGAGGCCACCAATGGGAGACCAGTAATGTTCCAGTTGATTGCCGGGGCCACCAATGGGAGACCAGTAAAGTTCCAATTGATTGCCGGGGCAACCAATGGGAGACCAGTAAAGTTCCAGTTGATTGCCGGGGCCACCAATGGGAGACCAGTAAAGTTCCAGTTGATTGCCGGGGCCACCAATGGGAGACCAGCAGTAAATAAAGTTCCAGTTGATTGCCGGGGCCACCAATGGGAGACCAGTAAAGTTCCAGTTGATTGCCGGGGCCACCAAAGTGAGACCAGTACAGTTCCAGTTGATTGCCGGGGCCACCAATGGGAGACCAGTAAAGTTCCAGTTGATTGCCGGGGCCACCAATGGGAGACCAGTAAAGTTCCAGTTGATCGCCGGGGCCACCAATGTGAGACCAGTACAGTTCCAGTTGATTGCCGGGGCCACCAATGGGAGACCAGTAAAGTTCCAGTTGATTGCCGGGGCCACCAATGGGAGACCCGTAAAGTTCCAGTTGATCGCCGGGGCCACCAATGTGAGACCAGTACAGTTCCAGTTGATTGCCGGGGCCACCAATGGGAGACCAGTAAAGTTCCAGTTGATTGCCGAAGCCACCAATGTGAGACCAGTACAGTTCCAGTTGATCGCCGGTGCCACCAATGTGAGACCAGTAAAGTTCCAGTTGATTGCCGAAGCCACCAATGTGAGACCAGTACAGTTCCAGTTGATCGCCGGTGCCACCAATGTGAGACCAGTACAGTTCCAGTTGATTGCCGGGGCCACCAATGGAATACCAGTAAAGTTCCAGTTGATTGCCGGGGGCCACCAATGGGAGACCAGTAAAGTTCCAGATGATTGCCGAAGCCACCAATGTGAGACCAGTACAGTTCCAGTTGATTGCCGGGGCCACCAATGGGAGACCAGTAAAGTTCCAGTTGATCGCCCGGGGCCACCAATGTGAGACCAGTACAGTTCCAGTTGATTGCCGGGGCCACCAATGGGAGACCAGTAACGTTCCAGTTGATTGCCGGGGCCACCAATGGGAGACCAGTAAAGTTCCAGTTGATCGCCGGGGCCACCAATGGGAGACCAGTAAAGTTCCAGTTGATTGCCGGGGCCACCAATGGGAGACCAGTAAAGTTCCAGTTGATTGCCGAGGCCACCAATGGGAGACCAGTAAAGTTCCAGTTGATTGCCGGGGCCACCAATGGGGTAACAGTTTGGAATGTATTGCGGAAATCTTCAAGTTGAACAGAATGAATCAAAGACTTGTTTATTAGACCAATACAGAACCAGTTCATTGTAGGTAATGAGGCCACCAATGGGTTAATTGTATAACTTTTATATTTAAAATGTTATTTTTCCACGCTCGCCCAAATGGTTCGGCGGAGGCGAGGGTGAATAAGCTCAATCATCATCATTATTTTTCCATAATTAGGGATCACTGGAGAAAGAGCAAATAATGATTTGCGTTCAAAATAAACTACATCAATATAAAATAAAATGTGGGGATTCATATGTTGAACAGACGGATCTGTAGTCCAGTTGTACCACACATTCAATAGCGCAAATTGTCATGACGTATCTACGCAAAGTAGTGTTATATTTATAATTTAAAGTGCGTTGTAATTGTGTCGAGACTTCTTTTAAATCGTAATATCTAACCATATGTAACAATTGAATACATACATATGCATACTTTACAAATTATAAAGAGTATTCTATCAACCAATCAGAATCAGTCCAGGTCTTATTACACGTGTGTACATATAAGAAAATATGCGATGGTTGTATGAAACTGAATACAGTTATGAGATACATGACCTTACTGGATGCTCGCACCTTAACATAGACATTGCTATGATTGATTGGAACATTACACATGAACGTACCGATACTATAGTGTATTTAGAGGAACATATAGGCTGTGTTGTACTTGTACAGACGACGTCAATAAACTAATTTAAGCTGTGCAAATACTCGCAATATGAAGCATGGATACATATCAGGAAGTTCTGTGAAAAAGAAAACATAAACGTAGGGTTTAGAGATTTCTTAAAGCGACACAACATCAGTGAAAACGCACATTTATACAGAATGTAATTTCATATTATATCGTATCCCCCCCCCCCCCAAATATTTGCCTCATAAACTGTCGTGAGTAGGTCAATTAATAAACAAGCGTCGTATACGCGGTTTGTTGACATAACAACATAATGTAAACAGGGACGACATCCATGCGTAATACAACTCGTGTATCCTGAATAACATGATTTATGGTACATATTTACCGTTATATCTCACATTTGTGCCTATGCATATTTATTTGTAGACTACGCTTAGTTAAATTTATTATCTCTAAGCGACATTATCAAGCGTTTAGTATTGACTACAATGACAAAGAAATGTCAGGAGCATGGATGACCGGTATATGAAATCCTACATTTACTTTTGAAAGTGTGTAGACCACAAACACACTGTTTATTGATCCAATATTTGTGTTCGAATGTATTCGTAAGAATTTGTAGTAGCAATGCATTTATACGTGAACAATGCATTGTTTTGGCTTTCTGTGATATAATGTCGCTTTAAGTGATATCAGACAAACATGCAAGCTTAATATGGAGCTAAACTATCGATTGAGTGAGGCAAATGTTGTTGCAAATTGCGTTACGTGATAATTTAGGTATACATTAATTACCATTCGTTGCCACAGTAGACGACCAAAACATGACATAAGCACAATTACAGTTGAGTGAAGTTGACACACCTCTTCTATTGGAGGCAGACTTGGTACATGTTAATTTCTTTTCTAGGAAATGTAACAAGAAATGTTTAGTTATTCTATACACATTTAGTTTCGCTAGAGTTGCGAAGCAAGTTCCTATAACGTTACATTAATCGCTCTGGTGACGACTATCCTCGTGGAACACATCGCGACGAGAAACACAGAAAAGTCCACGTGGATTGAAGTGGTCTGCTTTGTTTTACGAGACTTGAACTAAGTGACACATGATTGGTTGAAAATGATGCACATAAGTTTTCAAATAAAATTAATATTTGTAATTATTTTCGAGAACGACGAACAATTATTTACCTATAATAATGACTCAGAAATACTGCTTCCCATGGAGTTAAATAAATTCCTGGAACTTGTCAGCACATACTGAGATGAGAAGGAATGCCATGAATCCGTAAATGTTTGCCATGTGTGTAATTGTCCAGGATATAGTCCTGCCAGATACCGACGTGTGTATGTTGTTTGTGGTGATTAAGTCACCAGACATCTAATCGAGGCATCGTGAGTTGGAGTCACGTCCATTACGTGTACGATGTGTCCGCTTAGCCTGGGTACTAGTCTGTCGATTTTTCACTTTTTAACTTCTGGCAAAATGACAGCCTGGGGAAACTGAATTTCCGCTCGTAGCGCCATCTACTTACACTCTCGTTTATGAAGAACGACAACTCTTCTCTACAAGATAATATCGCTAAATATAGAAACGGACTTCTATCGGAAATCGCCGAACAGGCACGAGTATGCACGATCATGTCCGAATATACACGAATGCTCCCGTAGACTCACTTACATTGCAAACATATAATTTCCCGTTTCTGTGTTATATCGACGAGATGGCGGATTTTAAATATTACGTTTAGATGGTAACGTTTCGATTCGCCATAATTGAACTAAGGACGACTGAAATATTGAGTAAATATGTCAAATCAGACGCACATTGTACTTTTTAAAACTATGTATAGTTCCGTTGACCCGTAAACAATGGCGGCCAATTATAAAAGTGTTATCAACATTGCAGTGCCTCGCTTTCGATTCAAGTACGTCATTAATTAAGTCACGTGCTTATTTGCCTATTAATAGGATTAATGCTAGTCAATAAATTATAGAATGTTTAAATGCGAAGTCAAATTAGAACCTTACTTAACCATCTTACCACACAAACAGCGCATTTCCCTTTTTCATTTTAGAACATGGAATCACAGGCTTTAGAACATGGAATCACAGGCTCCCAGTTGAAATTGGAAGATGGCGAAATTCACATCTACCATACGAAAAGCGTAAATGCAATGAGTGTCAACTTAACGAAATCGGAGATGAATTTCATTACATGTTTATTTGTTCTTTCTTCTATTCCGCAAGAAAACGATTTCTGCTTAGACACTACTATAATAGACCGAATGCTATGAATTTCCAAGAATTGTTTTCGTCTGAATCACGTCAAGTACTAATAAATATAGCTAATCTTGCCAGCGACGTGATCAAATATTTTAAGACCCGTAGAGGAATAACTATATAGTACTGTATATTATATACATGATACTACTACCTTTATTGCGCCATTTTAAGCCATGTATATAAACTTATAAACAGTTACAGATAATACTTACCAAAGTATACCATATTGGTATTAGTAGTTATTACAGATCACATTCAACCAGTTCATTTTCTGTGTGTATATATTACCGTTGTTGCATGTGTATAATTATAATGCTATGTATAGTATAATATATCGGTACAGTCTTTTAAGACGTGCTTTTGTGTTGTCTATATACACATGTGAATGCAGAATTGAATCTTCTCTGCTTGTAAATTCGTTAAATTATATTACTCATTAAATCAATGCATCATAATATTGTAAATATATTTAAGAAATAATAAGTATCAACCGTGGTATATCGCAGAATAACCCGAGTTCGAAGTTCTTATGCGTAGAAATATATCACGAAGGCCGAAGAACGACAAACGAGGGTTATTCTGCGATATACCACGGTTGATACTTATTATTTCGATTCTAACACGACTTACTTCTAATAATTTTAGACGAGAATCAAAGGAGTATTTTCGTCAAACGCCGTGCTACTCCGCTGCATTTGCTTTCGAAATTTCCTCCCGCGTAAGGGGTGATGACGTTATTTTTTATGGAAAATATCAATCTAGTGCATAAATGAACAAAAGTTGTAACTGATCAATATTTTTATTTATTTTGTCAAATAAAACTGTACAGAATAGTAACTGAAACGTTACTTAACAGAAAAACAAGACGGACAAGAGATTATCTGATTCTAAAAATAGCTCAATTCCGCGAATCCCACGATAGTATTTACAAACATCACGTGACTTTCATTCATAAAACTTTACACGCATTGTATAAATGGAATAGCCAAAACACGGTGCGCGCGCAGCATAGTTCAAGGTAGGTATATCGCAGAATAACCCGAGGTAGATTTTACTCTATAAGTATGTATGTTATACAGTAACTTTGTACTGTGTATGTATTGAGATGGTATATTCAATGTTGGTATTACTTCATACAGACAATAACAATACAAGTAGCTGCATGTAGCATAGCGGACACTAGCCTGGGAACAGGCGTTGATATATTTTGCCTGGTCAGTCAAATAAATATATTTTAACACCGATACTATTCACAGACGGATCTGTAGCCCAGTGGTAAAACACTGGACTGGTAGTCCAGGGATCGCAGGTTCGATCCCCCGTCTGACCCTAATAAAATTAATAGTCTTTCAGATGGGACTTTAAACCGAGGTCTCGTGTCGGTGCTGTACACCGTGCATGTAAAAGAACCAGAGGAGACTCTGGAATGGGTCTCTGTCTGTATCATTGCACTATCCTCCAAAAATCTAAAACGACTACTCTCTTCAGGAGGTGTCGCTCATATGAGCAACCAGTAGGGACGATAAATAAACGTAAAACATACACGTTACATAAAACACATAACTTTGCTTGGAATCAGGTCTAATACAGCTATCACATATAATACAACATTGAGGATTCTGATTGGTCGCGGCATGACAGCTTGCAATAGACATATAGTTTGCAACTTTGCCTTCATACTTTCTTTCTTCAAAATCTATAAAGTGCTAATTATACACGATCGGCATATATTATAGTGGTTAAAAGTATTGTGCCGTTTATTTGCGTTGTTTGGTTATCCCGGACTATTTACTGCATATATTATAGTGGTTAATAGTATTGTGTCGTTTATTTGCGTTGTATGGTTATCCGGGACTATTTACTGCATATATTATAGTGGTTAAATGTATTGTGTCGTTTATTTGCGTTGTATGGTTATCCGGGACTATTTACTGCATATATTATAGCGGTTAAAAGTATTGTGTCGTTTATTTGCGTTGTATCGTTATCCGGGACTATTTACTGCATATATTATAGTGGTTAAAAGTATTTTGTCGTTTATTTGCGTTGTTTGGTTATCCGGGACTATTTACTGCATATATTATAGTGGTTAAAAGTATTTTGTCGTTTATTTGCGTTGTTTGGTTATCCGGGACTATTTACTGCATATATTATAGTGGTTAAAAGTATTTTGCCGTTTATTTGCGTTGTTTGGTTATCCGGGACTATTTACTACTGCGTACGGATGCACCGTACTGATTTCCTTGAGATGAAATAAGACTCAAAGTATACCGGCACATAGAAAGGATTATCTTACAAACTAATGGCTACTGTGGTATTGTGATAACAAGGACCATACCCCTGTGGTGATTTCAAACACTATTTTATGAAACTCGTTTTTGGAATTTTGCTAATAATCTCGTCAAAATGTTCTTTTAATAGAAAAACTCTAAAACGCGTAAATATGTTAATATTCTGTTACTAATTCGGAACAACATTATACGTACTTAATTGAACTCAAGTATCTAGTTTCGTTTATCTATTAATTGTCTGTGACTTTTATGTCTTGTAGTAATCCACTGATGTTTATTAAATCATTAATAAGCAACATGTGAGCGTTAATCCAATTAGTAAACATTACTGATTTATCATTATGTTTTATGAACCAGTTGCCCCGTATGATTTATGTTCTAACTTGATCAATCTAATATCACCATTGCTTCTCTCAACCACTTCCCCAAGTACATCTCTATAATGGGTGACATAGTGGTCACTAGTCTGGATGTGAATGTCTCCAAAGTCAACTTCTAAGCGTATGATCTGATTAAAAACTGGGTCTGAATCGAAAAGATTTAACTGCCATAGAGTTTAAAGTTTAAACTTTATTTATTTTACAACGATTGCGAAGCAAGTGTTAACAACATATATTAATCACTCTCGTTGGTGCGGATGAAAGCGTAAATGTGGTCATTAATGTGGAGAGGAAACCGGAGTACCCGGAGTACCCGGAGTAAACCCACATGTCCGATTTGGCGACCACCGTACCATCTCACATACTTCGCGGTCCGAGGATCGAACACGGGTTGCATTGATGAGAAGCGAGCGCGCTAACCACTGCGCTAATCGGACTGCAATAGAGTCAATTGGAGAAAGAGAATCGAGTTAAATATATATCTAACTTAGTAAGACGTGAATACTATGTATTGTACAGTTCAACAGACTAACACCATGGACATTTTTATCTTGTGGACCAAACGCTCCTACATTATCGCAGGTTCGATCCCCCGTCTGACCCTAATAAAATTAACAGTTTTTCAGATGGGACGTTAAACCGAGGTCTCGTGTCGGTGCTTTACACCGTGCACGTAAAAGAACCAGAGGAGACTCTGGAATGGGTCTCTGTCTGTATCATTGCACTATCCTCCAAAAATCTAAAATGACTAATCTCTTCAGGAGGCGTCGCTCATATGGGCAACCGGTAGCGACGATAAATAAACGTAAAACACACACTCCTCTGGTTGACTAGACAATGAAATGCCCTACTGTATTCGGATACATCATAAACATTTTGATCGGCTATGGACATTGACGTTCAGGTTTTCATTAGGCATATCTGCAAATACAATTGACTGTGACGAGCTAGAAATAAAGGATGCATACGTCCAATATGTTATGTTATAGTTCGGGTTTCACGCCTGCATCAGCACCATTTTGGGCTATATCGCCGGCGGGCAGTTGACCTAACAACACCATTCCTGGGCAGGCCACATACGTCCAAGACAATGCATATACATATACATTTAAGACATATTAATCTAGCATACATAAAGACACACATTTTACAAATTTCCTATTTAGTAATGCAACGATGTTATGATTATTCGACCATGAACAATTTCTGGTGTATTTATAACCACAGTATATTTAGGACAGCATAATACAAATGGTATTCGGATTCAATTACATTACATGTGCATAATTTACAAATTCCATTATCAAATTCTATTTCAAGGTTTTGTGAACATAATCTAAAACATGTTAATTGTTTTCTTTGTGTACTCGTGGTTAGATGTAGCATCTAGATAGTCAAGGTCGTAGACATATCTGTTTACGTGTACCTTGGGCAATACTCTGTTTGAACCATTCTGTATGGGTGTGGGTAAATGGTAAGCACCAACATGCAATAACAAGGTAATAATTGATGTGTGATATGATTAATAACAACAGACACCTACTTGACTGATTATGTTTCCATTAAGCGCCAGAACAGAAGCCGTTTGGCTAATGAACCTGCGTGCACTCACTGGTTAAAAGGTAAAGCAGATACACAGAGAGTATCACTGTGCCAGCCAGCATGAATGGCGTTTTGAACATTTGTTTTAACTGCAATACAAATGCACTGCTTGTAATTAATTCGCTACGTCTGACTGGGAATTGCATTAAACATTACTCATATAATATCACACTGATATTTTCGGAGTATTTGCAAACTTGCAATACAATGTCATATTCATTGAGCAGTGAAGGACGCGAAAACACTCTGATGCATAGGGTGACCCTCAGCGATGTATTTCAAGCAAAGCAAGTGGGACTGGGAATTGCATTAAACATTACTCATATAATACTACACTGATATTTTCCGAGTATTTGCAAACTTGCAATACAATGTCATATTCATTGAGCAGTGAAGGACGCGAAAACACTCTGATGCATAGGGTGACCCTCAGGGAAGTATTTCAAGCAAAGCAAGTGGGACTGGGAATTGCATTAAACATTACTCATATAATATTACACTGATATTTTCGGAGTATTTGCAAACTTGCAATACAATGTCATAGTCATTGAGCAGTAGCCGGGGAACAGGCGTCGCTATATTTTGCCTGGTCAGGCAAATAAATATATTTTAACACCGATACTATTAATTGGGACGTATTGAGTTTCTGATCATAACAACAATGTCATTTTGCCAGAAGTTAAAAATCGACAGACTGGAACCAAGGCTAATTGAGCAGTGAAAGACGCGATGACACTATACACAGACGGATATATAGTCCAGTGGTAACACGCTGGACTGGTAATCCAGGGATCGCAGGTTCGATCCCCCGTCTGACCCTAATAAAATTAACAGTCTTTCAGATGGGACGTTATACCGAGCTCTCGTGTCGGTGCTTTACACCGTGCACGTAAAAGAACCAGAGGAGACTCTAGAATGGGTCTCTCTCTGTATCATTGCACTATCCTCCAAAAATATAATCTCTTCAGGAGGCGTCGCTCATATGGGCAACCGGTAGCGACGATAAATAAACGTAATACACACACACACTGTGATACCTCGGATGACACTCAGCGAAGTAGTTCAAGCAAGCGGGACTGAGAATTGCATTAAACATTACTCATATAATAATACACTGATATTTCTGAGTATTTGCAAACTTGCAATACAATGTTATAGTCATTGAGCAGGGAAAGACGTACGTGATAACACTGTGATAGCGTGGTGACTTCATGTTTGTGGAGGAATACCGCGGATGACAATCCGCGAAGTATTTCAAGCAAGTACCTGGTAGAACAATCAACCGTCCACGTAACTAGTTCGATAGCTTCATTTGCGACTTTCAACCCAAGAAAAACAAAATAATTAGGAATAATAAGTTATTTACGCACGGCGGTTTTAACAGGAGGAAAATCACAAGGGGAATAGTTTACTTATATCTGACAGGAGAATATAAATGTAAGGTTTATAACAGCTAAAGTTAATTTCGAAACACCCACACACCCATCTTGCGTTGTAGGTTTAAGCCCAGTTACTTGTACGTTGTAGGCAGACGTTTAGCATGCAGTCATATGGGTGTCCGGACAGAATGCGAAATTACTAGTCATGGATCATCACACTTACCAAATAGCATCCCTAGTTTCGCGTTGGGTCCGGTCACACGTGTGCCTGCCAAACAATGTCACAGTATGAATGTGCTACACAAGTCACTGTGTGTGTGTTTTACGTTTATTTATCGTCGCTACAGGTTGCCCGTATGAGCGACGCCTCCTGAAGAGATTAGTCATTTTAGAGTTTGGAGGATAGTGCATGATACAGACAGAGACCCATTCCAGAGTGTTCTCTTGTTCGTTTACGTGCACGGTGTAAAGCACCGACACGAGACCTCGGTTTAACGTCCCATCTGAAAGACTGTTCATTGTATTAGGGTAAGACGGGGGATCGAACCTGCGATCCCTGGATTACCAGTCCAGCGTGTTACCACTGGACTACAGATCCGTCTGTACACAAATCACATTACGTTACACTGCAGATATATGTGCACGTAATACTCGTGCTTGTTTTTCCTTCTATCCATTACACCAATATGTTCATTGTGAGACTTAGTCGGATTGCTCTTTCAGATTCCTCATTGACTTAGTTCACACATGGAATCTACTTGCAAGAGAAATGGCATTGTATCGTAATAATACACAATTACTCCTCACAAAGGCAACACTGGTTCGATTCTCGGACCGGGATACTGAGACTGTGAGATGATACGGTTGTCGCCAAGTGGACAACCGGGTGTTCTCCGGGTTTCATGCCACACGAAGGACCAACTCATACTCTTTATTCCGATTGGCTGTCAGATTAGCGCGGGAAATATGCGAGATGGTACGGTTGTCGTCAGATCGGACAGTGGGTGTTCTCCGATTAGCGCAGTGGTTAGCGCTCTCGCTTCTCACCAAGGCAACCCGGGTTCGATCCTCTGACTGGGAAGTATGTGAGATAGTACGGTGGTCGCCAACTCGGACAGGTGGGTTTTCTCCGGGTACAATGGTTTTCCTCCCACATGAATTACCACATTTACGCTTTCATCCGCGCCAACGAGAATGATTAATATAAGTTGTTAAAACATGCATCGCAATCATTGTAAAATAAATCAAGTTTATACTTCAACGAGAGTGATTAATGCATGTTGCTAAAACAATCGTTATGAAATAAATACAGCTTATAATTTACACAATTGAACTACAGTACAGGTCTCCTGGTTATAACACTGGTCTCCAATCTCAAACTCGGTCTCAATCTGCTGATTGGTTCAGCTTACAGTAAAACTCAGAATCAACCAATCAAATCACTTGAGTTTGAGATCTGAGAAAAGTGTTATAACCTCGGGTACAGGTCTGTCATTTCCTAGCAATTAGGATAGGAGGCAATACTTGGACATTACAAGGCTTACAGACATTCACTTCAGAACAGTATTTCCAAATATTGAGCAATCAAAATAATGAACAACTTGAATCTCCATTCCACCTCAATATTATAACAATCCAAGAATATCTTCACATTTCGGTTAGAAATAAGCACAATATGGGAACTATAATTGAATACAATCATTTAGTTTAACCCTTTCAGCGCCGAATAAATTCACAGAATGTGCAAACAACATAGATCAAGATCAGCCGCGGCTTAACGCCACGTCTGATCATGATCTATGTTGCTTGCTATTCGGATAGGTAATTCAGCGTCATTGTCTAAAGAGCAACCAGCATATAACCTGATCAGACGGCACGTTCTGTTCTGTCTGACCCGGTCTATGCTATTTGCAAAGTCGCCTTTATGCGACTTTGGCGGTGAAAGAGTTAATCATATTTTATTGCTTATTTATTTACAATACAATTACAAACATGGTAAATATATAAGCAAACTGATACAACTGCAATGCTATGATTATACGTGCACAGTGCACGAATAAAATCTAGAAGCAAATGGGTTGGGCAACAAGTTTTACCAACATTAGCGAGTGCCCTCCCCAAAATGCAATCATTTGAATAGTTTCGTCACTAAATGTATTTCCAACAGACTTCCGTATATATGGATTAGGCAATTTTGTTTGGATAAAAGGTTAAATTATTAAGTAAACGAGACATTGACATGGTACATTTATTGTCATATTACGATTTTTCACAGATATTTTGAGAATTGGTCTCAGGCATTCAACTGGCAAGAATATGGTAGCCCTGGCACTAGCTACATATTCATTATTATCAGAGTGTTTGTGGTAAATAAATACAACGTTTTAACCGTTATTTTTAATGTATCTGATAACTATATAATCATATATTTAATATGTATGTATGTATGTATGTTCCATTAATGTCAAACCTCTTGCGGAGACCTAGACATGTTTTCCTGGGCAGGCTTAGCCGACCTAAGTGGTTAACCAGTACTAAGCAATGTGTATGTATGTATGTTCCATTAATGTCAAACCTCTTGCGGAGACCTAGACATGTTTTCCTGGACAGGCTTAGCCGACCTAAATGGTTAACCAGTACTAAACAATGTATGTATGTATGTTCCATTAATGTCAAACCCCTTGCGGAGACCTAGACATGTTTTCCTGGGCAGGCTTAGCCGACCTAAGTGGTTAACCAGTACTAAGCAATGTGTATGTATGTATGGTCCATTAATGTCAAACCTCTTGCGGAGACCTAGAATGTTTTCCTGGACAGGCTTAGCCGACCTAAATGGTTAACCAGTACTAAACAATGTATGTATGTATGTTCCATTAATGTCAAACCCCTTGCGGGAACCTAGACATGTTTTTCTGGGCAGGCTTAGCCGACCTAAATGGTTAACCAGTACTAAGCAATGTGTATGTATGTATGTTCCATTAATGTCAAACCCCTTGCGGGAACCTAGACATGTGTTCCTGGGCAGGCTTAGCCGACCTAAATGGTTAACCAGTACTAAGCAATGTGTATGTATGTATGTTCCATTAATGTCAAACCCCTTGCGGGAATCTAGACATGTTTTCCTGGACAGGCTTAGCCGACCTAAATGGTTAACCAGTACTAAACAATGTATGTATGTATGTTCCATTAATGTCAAACCCCTTGCGGGAACCTAGACATGTTTCCCTGGGCAGGCTTAGCCGACCTAAGTGGTTAACCAGTACTAAGCAATGTATGTATGTATGTTCCATTAATGTCAAACCTCTTGCGGGGACCTAGACATGTTTCCTGGGCAGGCTTAGCCGACCTAAGTGGTTGTATGTATGTATGTTCCATTAATGTCAAACCTCTTGCGGAGACCTAGACATGTTTCCCTGGGCAGGCTTAGCCGACCTAAGTGGTTAACCAGTACTAAGCAATGTGTGTGATGTGCCTTGCTCAATGACACTACATACGTGGTCAGACCGAGTATCGAACCCGGAGCCGTTCTATTCCAAATCAGACGCTCTACCACTGGACCACGGACGCGTCTGTGGCATCTATACTAGGGTATTCCTTCATCCGTTAAGCTCTCTCCGTACTATCGTTTCTCGTATCAATTCCTATTGGCAAGGAAATGAATGTGCGCAAATCGCTTTTAGCATGTTTAATTATATTGCTGACATAAAAAGGGTACACTCGCACCGATATAGAGTCAAGCTTTCAGTTATTATGGTGGATTTCATTTATCTTTACAGATTTTCATTAGTTCTACATACAGTCAAACCTGTCTTAAGCAGCCAGTCAAGGGAGTCAGAGAAAGTGGCTGCTTCGCACAGGTGGGTGCTTAGCACTTTCCCTTATCGAAGCACCTCTTGACGCCATTACCAATACGACATACATTGACAATGTAGTAGTCAAACCGATGTTCATAATGAAGGCTAGAATCGCATGTAGTCCCAGTAATATCTATGGAGGTGGGATAGATATGGCGACTACTTATCCACTGCATGACAGCTAAATGGCTGTCGTTTGTATGGAGATATAATAGTATATTAACCTAAATATCTATGTAGTTCCAGTAATATATATGGAGGTGGGATAGATATGGCGACTACTTATCTACTGCATGATAGCTAAATGGTTGTCATTTGTATAGAGATATAATAGTATATTAACTTAAATCTTTATGAAGGAAAGGGTTAATTGAGGTCAACTATATAATAAAACAACCGATTGGGAATCTGGAAACTGCCAGCTAAATACAGATTGGCTGCTTAATGGAGGTGATGGCTAACACATGTTTGACTGTATATGATACAATAATGGTTTATTATGCAGGAACAAGAAAATGGTTTAGCAAACTTAAGATTGTACGATAAGCTGATAGTATACAGTTAGTAGATGGTAGGATGTACAATCTGATATAATATAATATTTAATGTTTACTCAGTAGCTGGATGAGTACTTTTTATCGTTTATTGAAGAACATATTTCTAACTATTTCAGTCGTAAAAGATATAACTAGAATCGCACGAATGTTATACAATCAGTTGGATCTACAAAGCACGTGCATTAAGTCTTATCAAACAACCCATTCATTCCCCTCATGTTTAGCATATTATAATGGGCGCGTTTGAGAACATTGCCATAACGTGTAGAGTATTTAATAAGATGTTACATTCATAGTGATAACTCGCTGCATGAGTGTATTCCATTTATTTATTCATTTAACAATGATCGTTACCGGTTGCCCATGTTATGTGAGAAACGTCCATGACGTGGAAGTCGTGATAGCGCAGTGGATAAGCGTTCGCTTCAGGTGTGAAAGGTCAGGAGTTCGAGCTCCGCTGGAGCCGTTACGATTGTGCCCTTAGGCAAGGCATTTAAATTCCACAGTGCCTCTTCTCTCTCCTTCATGGCGATGGATTCCACTAGGAATGAGGTCTCGAGAGTGATTAATATAAGTTGAAAGAACTTGTTTCGCAATCGAGCTAAAATAAATGTGTATAATATGTGCGGCGGAATGTCTTTCTCGTGGCATATAAAATGCCTTTATTGGGCATTTGGTATAATTCTGTACAATCGCACATTATTGCTTTGTGACGAATTCTTATCACTTCCTGCAATGAAATATGGATACATTCATCTACATTTCTACAATACTTAACAGTGTCATCTACAATTTGTTTCCTTATGTGGAAATAATAGAACTTCATTTCCCCAGCGGGGATATTTTACCTACGGTGCGTGCGTATGGTAGTAAGGCCGTTATGTGTGTTTTACGTTTATTTATCGCCGCTACCGGTTGCCCATATGAGCGACGCCTATTGAAGAGATTAGTCATTTTAGATTTTTGGAGGATAGTGCAATGATACAGACAGAGACCTATTCCAGAGTATCCTCTGGTTCTTTAACGTGCACGGTGTACAGCACCGACACGAGACCTCGGTTTAATGTCCCATCTGAAAGACGGTTAATTTTATTAGGGTCAGACGGGGTATCGGACCTGCGATCCCTGGATTACCAGTCCAGCGTGTTACCACTGGACTACATATCCGTCTGTAAGGCCGTTACCATTTGTATTCTCAAATTATAGTCTGTGACATTTGTTTCTATTAGACTTTGACTATTTTATGTTTTCTATTTTCTTTGGTCAATAACTTTGAATTCCTTTTCCATTCGACCGAATACATGTTTCTCAATGTCTTCCTCGAATAACTATATTCCTATTGTTGTCTATTTCTATGAGAGACAACTCTAATTTCTATTACCTCCCTTGGCAGATAAAGTCCGACTCATTCCAAAATATGAATAGGTCCTTTCAGTTGGAATCCTTTCTTTTTATTGTTTGTCCCTAACCAGATGTTGCGGTATGATAAATGTGATTATATCCAAATCGCGATAATTAATTGAAAACATTCTATTAGAAATAAGTACCCATTGCGTATACTATATGAGATATATCGAGATATAGCAATTTAAAACTCTCAAGAAGCGATAGTTAAATAAAATGTCTAGCATGTTGTGCAAAGGAAACAACGATAAAAACAGAGGAAAACACTTAATAGAACCTATCTACTGTTAGAGAGTATTCAGGGGCAGTAACTGACCGATGTCTCTCATTATATATCGTGTATTTGTATTTCATTTAGTATATTTATTGTATTCCCATTTGAACATGCAGTAATTTATATTTATTTTGCTTTTATATCCTCTGCATGTTATTCTTTTTCACTTTATTCGCACTCTTAACTACTGATAGCACATTTATAGTGCAATCTGTTTGACCAGCCTGTATATATTATAGCAGTTTTATAATAAATAGACATTATACAATATTGCTATACCATTCCACACTCTTGTATGTATGTATGTTCCATTATTGTCAAACCCCTTGCGGTGATCTAGACATGTTTTCCTGGGCATGCTTAGCCGACCATAGCGGTTAACCAGTACTAAGCAATTTGTGTGAGGTTCCTTGCTCAATGACACTACATACGTGGCCTGACTGAGCATCGAACCTGGACCGTTCGATTCCAAATCCGACGCTCTACCATTGGACGACGGACGCCAGGTTTCTTTCAACTATTGTTATACTTATTGTTTCGCTCTATCTCTGTATGAATAACATATCAAATATTACAATATATACATGCATGTCAGTCGGCAGATGCTACTGTGGTAAGTGAATGACTGTGATGGTCACGGCACGCTCCTATAATAATCTTAATTTCCCGCATATAAAAGCTTTTCAGCTAAAATAAATATGCGCACATGATTATCTTGCCACCCTACTTAATCCATAAATTGCCAGCTGCTTTCATATGAGGAAACTATTACATTTTTTAAACAAGCTTCACCATGCTAGTAAGTTTCTTTCAATAATTCACTCACAATCAAACCATCAAAATCACCTACAGAAATTGTAGCAATCGAATTGTGTCACTTTCCAAGCAGACACAGACATTTCGTGCATTACGAGTATAGGAAATATCATTTTCTGTCAGCCCATAATTGTGTGTTTTACATTTATTTATCGTCGCTACCAGTTGCCCATATGAGCGACGCCTCCTGAAGATATTAGAGACCCATTCCAGAGTCTCCTCTGGTTCTGTTACGTTCACGGTGTACAGCACCCACACGAGACCTCAGCTTAACGTCCCATCTAAAATTTTATTAGGGTCAGACGGGGGATCGAACCTGCGATCCCTGGATTACCAGTCAAGCGTGTTACCACTGGACTACAGATCCGTCTGTTCAGCCCAGAAGCATCTCTGATAGGTTTACATACCCGGTGTATAGCGTATACGCATGTGATCTCGGTTTATAGTCCCAGCTGAAAGACTGTTACATGAATGGACATGAACCGAAGAGAACAGAATTACTTTATATTAGTATCCGCTGTCAGGTATTCAAAACACAACATGGGGTTGTGACTAGATAATAACAAACATAGGCTTGGTAGAGTTCTAGTACACTTCTAATAATAATCATATTAGAAATACTTTTGTTGAAAGTCACACCATAAATATATGCTCAGTCTATTAATACATCATTCAACACTCTTAGTTTCTCTGAACAGTTTGCTTATTTAATCTCTGATACAGATATTGCTAAATTGTGTGCCAAAACCTGCAATAGAATTTTAATGGAAAGACGTAATATTTTATATGAAACCTGACTCATGTATATAGAACAGCTTTACAATATTATTACGATTTAACTTTTGTATACATATATGTAAATGCAACATTTTGACCTTTGATGTATAGTTTTACTGTTTTATAAATCTGTATTTTTAAATTGAATTTAGAGTAAGTTTTAAGATGCTGTTATATTTTATCTTAGATTGTCTCTTATAACTCAAACATGAGTGGTTTTGTACATTGTTTTAATATTACTGTTTAAATAATTATGTTGTGTATGCTTGTACAAAAGCAATCAATCAATCAATCAATCAATCAATCAATCAATCAATCAATCAATCAATCAATCAATCAATCAATCAATCAATCAATCAATCAATCAATCAATCAATCAATCAATCAATCAATCAATCAATCAATCAATCAATCAATCATCAATCTAATCAATCAATCAATCAATCAATCAATCAATCTATCAATCAATCAACCAATCAATCAATCAATCTATCTATCTATCTATATATATATCTATCTATCTATCTATCTATCTATTTATCCAACAGCTCAGGTGATATGGCGTTCAAGCTATTATTGGTGGAAGAAGACCCCTGGTGAGTGCACATATCACTATTTCACTCACGGGTAGAACAACTGGATAGCTAAGCACCTCACATGAAAGATGTTGCCACACAATAGGGATTCAAACGTACATAGGTAAGCCACGAATGCCTCGTGAGTTTCAGTACAAGTCCATTATCATTGCAGAAGTAATTACGAGAAGCGAGATCTATTTCATAACCAAGAAAACAGTTCCTACAGCTAGGCTGAGTATCACGGGAAAATCTGCAAGTGTGAACAAATGTTGAATAATGGACGACTGTCGTTGTGCAACAATGGCAATGTGTCAATTGTAAAATATCACGATATCCCTCCCCTGCCATACAATCCAGGCACTTAGTAAAACATACATTATATCTCCCCTGCCATACAATCCAGGCACTTAGTAAAACATACATTATATCTCCCCTGCCATACAATCCAGGCACTTAGTAAAACATACATTATATCTCCCCTGCTTTACAATCCAGGCACTTAGTAAAACATACATTATATCTACACTGCCTTACAATCCAGGTACTTAGTAAAACATACATTATATCTCTCCTGCCTTACAATCCAGGCACTTAGTAAAACATACATTATATTTCTCCTGCCTTACAATCCTGGCACTTAGGAAAACATACATTATATCTCTCCTGCCATACAATCCAGGCACTTAGTAAAACATACATTATCCCTCCCCTGCCTTACAATCCTGGCACTTAGTAAAACATACATTATATCTCTCCTGCCATACAATCCAGGCACTTAGGAAAACATACATTATATCTCCCCTGCCATACAATCCAGGTACTTAGTAAAACATACACTATATCTCTCCTGCCATACAATCCAGGCACTTAGTAAAACATACATTATATATCCCCTGCCTTACAATCCAGGCACTTAGTAAAACATACATTATATATCCCCTGCCTTACAATCCAGGCACTTAGTAAAACATACATTATATATCCCCTATCTTACAATCCAGGCACTTAGTAAAATATACATTATATCTCCCCTGCCATACAATCCAGGCACTTAGTAAAACATACATTATATATCCCCTGCCTTACAATCCAGGCACTTAGTAAAACATACATTATATATCCCCTGCCTTACAATCCAGGCACTTAGTAAAACATACATTATATCTCCCCTGCCATACAATCCAGGCACTTAGTAAAACATACATTATATATCCCCTGCCTTACAATCCAGGCACTTAGTAAAACATACATTATATATCCCCTGCCTTACAATCCAGGCACTTCGTAAAACACATATTATATCTCTCCTGCCATACAATCCAGGCACTTAGTAAAACATACATTATATCTAAACTGCCTTACAATCCAGGCACTTAGTAAAACATACATTATATATCCCCTACCTTACAATCCAGGCACTTAGTAAAACATACATTATATCTCCCCTGCTTTACAATCCAGGCACTTAGTAAAACATACATTATATCTCTCCTGCCATACAATCCAGGCACTTAGTAAAACATACATTATATCTACACTGCCTTACAATCCTGGCACTTAGTAAAACATACATTATATCTCTCCTGCCTTACAATCCAGGCACTTAGTAAAACATACAGTATATCTCTCCTGCCATACAATCCAGGCACTTAGTAAAACATACATTATATCTCCCCTGTCTTACAATCCTGGCACTTAGTAAAACATACATTATATCTCTCCTGCCATACAATCCAGGCACTTAGTAAAACATACATTATATCTCTCCTGCCATACAATCCAGGCACTTAGTAAAACATACATTATATCTCCCCTGTCTTACAATCCTGGCACTTAGTAAAACATACATTATATCTCTCCTGCCATACAATCCAGGCACTTAGTAAAACATACATTATATCTCTCCTGCCATACAATCCAGGCACTTAGTAAAACATACATTATATCTCCCCTGTCTTACAATCCTGGCACTTAGTAAAACATACATTATATCTCTCCTGCCTTACAATCCAGGCACTTAGTAAAACATACATTATATATCCCCTGCCTTACAATCCAGGCACTTAGTAAAACATACATTATATCTACACTGCCTTACAATCCTGGCACTTAGTAAAACATACATTATATCTACACTGCCTTACAATCCAGGCACTTAGTAAAACATACATTATATCTCCCCCTGCCTTACAATCCAGGCACTTAGTAAAACATACATTATATCTCTCTCCACTGCCTTACAATCCAGGTACTTAGTAAAACATACATTATATCTCTCTCCACTGCCTTACAATCCAGTTACTTAGTAAAACATACATTATATCTCTCCTGCCATACAATCCTGGCACTTAGTAAAACATACATTATATCTCCCCTGCCAAACAATCCTGGCACTTAGTAAAACATACATTATATCTCTCCTGCCATGCAATCCAGGCACTTAGTAAAACATACATTATATCTCTCCTGCCTTACAATCCAGGCACTTAGTAAAACATACATTATATCTCTCCTGCCATACAATCCAGGCACTTAGTAAAACATACATTATATCTCCCCTGCCATACAATCCAGGCACTTAGTAAAACATACATTATATCTCTCCTGTCTTACAATTCAGGCACTTAGTAAAACATACATTATATCTCCCCTGCCATACAAGCCAGGCACTTAGTAAAACATACATTATATCTCTCCTGCCTTACAATCCAGGCACTTAGTAAAACATACATTATATCTCCCCTGCCATACAAGCTAGGCACTTAGTAAAACATACATTATATCTCCCCTGCCATACAATCCAGGTACTTAGTAAAACATACACTATATCTCTCCTGCCATACAATCCAGGCACTTAGTAAAACATACATTATATCTTTCCTGCCATACAATCCAGGCACTTAGTAAAACATAAATTATATCTCCCATGCCTTACAATCCAGGCACTCAGTAAAACATACATTATATATATACTGCCTTACAATCCAGGCACTTAGTAAAACATACATTATATCTCTCCTGCCATACAATCCAGGCACTTAGTAAAACATACATTATATCTCCCCTGCCATACAATCCAGGTACTTAGTAAAACATACACTATATCTCTCCTGCCATACATTCCAGGCACTTAGTAAAACATACATTATATCTTTCCTGCCATACAATCCAGGCACTTAGTAAAACATACATTATATCTCCCATGCCTTACAATCCAGGCACTCAGTAAAACATACATTATATATATACTGCCTTACAATCCAGTTACTTAGTAAAATATACATTATATTTCTCCTGCCTTACAATCCAGTTACTTAGTAAAACATACACTATATCTCTCCTGCCATACATTCCAGGCACTTAGTAAAACATACATTATATCTCTCCTGCCTTACAATCCAGGCACTTAGTAAAACATACATTATATCTCTCCTGCCTTACAATCCAGGCACTTAGTAAAACATACATTATATCTCTCTCCACTGCCTTACAATCCTGGCACTTAGTAAAACATACATTATATCTCTCTCCACTGCCTTACAATCCAGGTACTTAGTAAAACATACATTATATCTCTCTCCACTGCCTTACAATCCAGGTACTTAGTAAAACATACATTATATCTCTCTCCACTGCCTTACAATCCAGGTACTTAGTAAAACATACATTATATCTCTCTCCACTGCCTTACAATCCAGGTACTTAGTAAAACATACATTATATCTCTCTCCACTGCCTTACAATCCAGGTACTTAGTAAAACATACATTATATCTCTCTCCACTGCCTTACAATCCAGGTACTTAGTAAAACATACATTATATCTCTCTCCACTGCCTTACAATCCAGGTACTTAGTAAAACATACATTATATCTCTCTCCACTGCCTTACAATCCAGGTACTTAGTAAAACATACATTATATCTCTCTCCACTGCCTTACAATCCAGGTACTTAGTAAAACATACATTATATCTCACACTGCCATACAATCCAGGCACTTAGTAAAACATACATTATATCTACACTGCCATACAATCCAGGCACTTAGTAAAACATACATTATATCTACACTGCCATACAATCCAGGCACTTAGTAAAACATACATTATATCTACACTGCCATACAATCCAGGCACTTAGTAAAACATACATTATATCTACACTGCCATACAATCCAGGCACTTAGTAAAACATACATTATATCTACACTGCCATACAATCCAGGCACTTAGTAAAACATACATTATATCTACACTGCCATACAATCCAGGCACTTAGTAAAACATACATTATATCTACACTGCCATACAATCCAGGCACTTAGTAAAACATACATTATATCTACACTGCCATACAATCCAGGTACTTAGTAACACATACATTATATCTACACTGCCATACAATCCAGGCACTTAGTAAAACATACATTATATCTACACTGCCTTACAATCCAGGCACTTAGTAAAACATACATTATATCTACACTGCCTTACAATCCAGGCACTTAGTAAAACATACATTATATATCTCCTGCCTTACAATCCAGGCACTTAGTAAAACATACATTATATCTCTCCTGCCTTACAATCCAGGCACTTAGTAAAACATACATTATATCTCTCCTGCCTTACAATCCAGGCACTTAGTAAAACATACATTATATCTTTCCTGCATTACAATCCAGGCACTTAGTAAAACATACATTATATCTCTCCTGCCTTACAATCCTGGCACTTAGTAAAACATATTTATTAATTCTACGTTATGACCTCCTAATTTCACAATTTATTTTGAAAATATTGTTTTGTGGCTGATGCCGTGAATCACATATCAAGTGCTACGTTTTACCGTTTTCAAAATCTGAAATTTATCAACATAATATTTTGGCAATTGGCAGATTTATTCAAATCAAATCAAATCAAATGTATTCACTCAGTGCGTCATACATGATACAAACATGAGGTATATATATAGTAATACGGTTTTAAACAGCGGTACATAGCAAATCTAATTTACAGAGAGCAAACAGAATATTTAACTGGGTGAATTCAATGATTCGATACACGTAGTTCCTTCCAACATAGATACACGTAATTCCTTCCAACATATATACACGTAATTCCTTCCAACATATATACACGTAATTCCTTCCAACATAGATACACGTAATTCCTTCCAACATATATACACGTAATTCCTTCCAACATATATACACGTAATTCCTTCCAACATATATACACGTAATTCCTTCCAACATAGATACACGTAATTCCTTCCAACATATATACACGTAATTCCGTCCAACAAAGATACACGTAATTCCGTCCAACAAAGATACACGTAATTCCTTCCAACATAGATACACGTAATTCCTTCCAACATATATACACGTAATTCCGTCCAACAAAGATACACGTAATTCCTTCCAACATAGATATTTCGCGGCCGGTGCGATCTAATTTAGACAAATGCTTCACTGATATCAAACCTGCAAACTTGATCATTCCTACTCTGTTTTATGCGTTTCCAATCAAATTTAAGATAAACTTATATCGGTGGTAAACACGTAACCCCTCCATAGGCTTCTAGAAGGTTTCTCAGCTTAATATGAGCTAATTCGTGATTAGTTCACACATAGTTGCAGCATGCATGTGAGTTTACGTTTATTTATCGTCGCTACCGGTTGCCCATATGAGCGACGCCTCCTGAAGAGATTAGTTATTTTAGATTTTGGAGGATAGTGCATGATACAGATAGAGACCCATTCCAGAGCCTCCTCTGGTTCCTTTACGTGCACGGTGTAAAGCACCGACACGAGACCTCGGTTTGACGTCCCATCTGAAGGACTGTTCATTTTATTAGGGTCAGACGGGGGCCTGCATTTGACGATACACTATTTAAATTATAGTACCGCAGGTAAACCGATATCAAACGATATCAAACGATAGTATGGTAATAAATTAATAAATGTACAAATCAAATGTCTCAATGTACTGCTTCTATTTAAAGCGACACTACATCGGTGAAAACGCAAATTTATACAGAATGTATTTTCCTATTATATGGCATAAATTTTCCCCAAATATTTGCCTCAAAAACTGAGTAGTTCAACTAATAAACAAGCGTCGTATACGCGTTTTTTTGACATAACAAAATAATGTAAATAGGGTCGACATACATGCGTAATACAGCCTGTGTATCCGGAATAACGAGATTTATTGTACAGATTTACCGTTATAAATCACATGCATACTTATTTTTAGACTAATCTTAGTTAAATTTATTATCTCTAAGCGACAGTATCAAGCGTTTAGCATTGACTACAATGGCAAAGAAATGTCAATTCAGGAGCGTGGATGACTGGTATATGAAATCCTACATTCACTTTTGAAAGTTTGTAGACCACAAACACACTGTTTATTGATTCAATATTTGCACTCGAATGTATTCGGAAGAATTTGTAGTAGCAATGCATGCATACGGGCTCAATGCATTTTTTGGCATTTTGCTGTGTAATGTCGCTTTAATAGTTACATGTTTCTTCTTAGAAAAGTGTACAGGTTCTCTTACGGGTTCACCCGTACGGAGTTCGAGCCCCACTGGAGCTGTTACGAGTGTGCCCTTAGGCAAGGCATTTAAATTCCGTGTTGCCTCTTCTCTCTCATTGTTGTGATGGATTCCATCTGGAATGAGGTCTTGAGAGTGATTAATATATGTTGAAAAATTGTTTCACAATCGAGTTAAAATAAATGTGAATGTATAAATAAATGTGTGTTACATGGTATTTTATACACGACGAAAGTATTTAGATGATTATGTGTTAATTATATGTTTACAGCATGTCCTTAAACAACCACTCCCAAAATGTACAGCATGTCCTTAAACAACCACTCCCAAAATGTACAGTATGTCCTTAAACAACCACCCCCAACATATACAGCATGTCCTTAAACAACCACTCCCAAAATGTACAGCCTGTCCTTAAACAACCACCTCCAAAATGTACAGTATGTCCTTAAACAACCATTCCCAAAATGTACAGTATGTCCTTAAACAACCACCCCCAAAATATACAGCATGTCCTTAAACAACCACTCCCAAAATGTACAGCATGTCCTTAAACAACCATTTCCAAAATGTACAGCATGTCCTTAAACAACCACTCCCAAAATGTACAGCATGTTCTTAAACAACCACTCCCAAAATATACAGCCTGTCCTTAAACAACCACTCCCAAAATGTACAGCATGTCCTTAAACAACCACTCCCAAAATGTACAGCCTGTCCTTAAACAACCACTCCCAAAATGTACAGCATGTCCTTAAACAAACACTCCCAAAATATACAGCATGTCCTTAAACAATCACTCCCAAAATGTACAGCATGTCCTTAAACAACCATTTCCAAACTGTACATCATGTCCTTAAACAACCACTCCCAAAATGTACAGCATGTCCATAAACAACTACTCCCAAAATATACAGCATGTCCTTAAACAACCACTCCCGAAATGTACAGCATGTCCTTAAACAACCACTCCCAAAATGTACAGCATGTCCATAAACAACTACTCCCAAAATATACAGCATGTCCTTAAACAACCACTCCCGAAATGTACAGCATGTCCTTAAACAACCACCTCCAAAATGTACAGCATGTCCTTAAACAACCACCTCCAAAATGTACAGCATGTCATTAAACAACCACTCCCAAAATGTACAGCATGTCCTTAAACAATCACTCCCAAAATATACAGCATGTCCTTAAACAACCACTCCCAAAATATACAGCATGTCCTTAAACAACTACTCCCAAAATGTACAGCATGTCCTTAAACAACCACTCCCAAAATGTACAGCATGTCCATAAGCAACTACTCCCAAAATGTACAGCATATCCTTAAACAACCACTCCCGAAATGTACAGCATGTCCTTAAACAACCACTCACAACATGTACATCATGCCCTTAAACAACCACTCCCAAAATGTACAGCCTGTCCTTAAACAACTACTCCCAAAATGTACAGCCTGTCCTTAAACAACTACTCCCAAAATGTACAGCCTGTCCTTAAACAACTACTCCCAAAATGTACAGCCTGTCCTTAAACAACTACTCCCAAAATGTACAGCCTGTCCTTAATCAACCATTCCCAAAATGTACAGCATGTCCTTAAACAAGCACTCCAAAAATGTACAGCATGTCCTTAAACAATCACTCCCAAAATATACAGCATGTCCTTAAACAAACAATTACTCCCAAAATGTACAGCATGTCCTTAAACAACCACTCCCAAAATGTACAGCCTGTCCGTAAACAAACAACCACTCCCAAAATGTACAGCATGTCCTTAAACAACCACTCCCATAATGTAAAGCATGTCCTTAAACAACCACTCCCAAAATGTACAGCATGTCCTTAAACAACCATTTCCAAAATGTACAGCATGTCCTTAAACAAACAATTACTCCCAAAATGTACAGCATGTCCTTAAACAACCACTCCCAAAATGTACAGCCTGTCCGTAAACAAACAACCACTCCCAAAATGTACAGCATGTCCTTAAACAACCACTCCCATAATGTAAAGCATGTCCTTAAACAACCACTCCCAAAATGTACAGCATGTCCTTAAACAACCATTTCCAAAATGTACAGCATGTCCGTAAACAAACAACCACTCCCAAAATGTACAGCATGTCCTTAAACAACCACTCCCAAAATGTACAGCATATCCTTAAACAACCACTCCCAAAATGTACAGCATATCCTTAAACAACCACTCCCAAAATGTACAGCATGTCCTTAAACAACCACTCCCAAAATGTACAGCATGTCCTTAAACAACCACTCCCAAAATGTACAGCATGTCCTTAAACAACCACTCCCAAAATGTACAGCATGTCCTTAAACAACCACTCCCAAAATATACAGCATGTCCTTAAACAACCACTCCCATAATGTAAAGCATGTCCTTAAACAACCACTCCCAAAATGTACAGCATGTCCTTAAACAACCACTCCCAAAATGTACATCATGTCCTTGTTATGTTTTAAGATGACACTATTTGTGTTGTTGTATGTGGAAGATCAAGGTATCCGAGCATACGTCTACTGCTCTTGAAACCATAGGATAATATCTGTCATTATAAAGTTAGTCGGTATCTATGAGTCCGGTAGTATCTCCATATTCCGAGTAACAGCAATATCAGTATCATATACTGAAAGTTTCAACTTGATTTATTTTACAACGATTGCGAAGCAAGTTCTAACAACTTATATTAATCACTCTCGTTGGCGCGAATGAAAGCGTATATGTGGTCATTCGTGTGGGAGGAAACCGGAGTACACGGAGAAAACCCACCTGTCCGATCTGGCGACCATCGTACAATCTCACATATTTCCCGGTCAGATGATTGAACCCGGGTTACATTGGTGAGAAGCGAGCGCGCTAACCACTGCGCTAATCGGACCACCTATTATCTGACAACTTGCCGTACTATTAAATCTTGGAATTTAACCGGAATATATTTTCAAAAAATGTACACATGTGTTGTACATTCAATATGCTATGTACCCTTAATTTCGTGTACAAGTAAATATATCTCATCAACATGGTCAAGATAATAGACTGTAATCATAGCAATACATATAATGCTCATGTACAGGAGACACGACACACATATATCACAGATAGGGTCCATTACGATACTGCTGGCTTATTTATCTTTATTTTCGTATAAAAGTAAGTAAAAACATTAAAATGCCTGCTGCTAATGCCATAATCTCCCAGGAAATGTGATAAAAAGCTCGCCTGTAACTGCGGGGAATTCGTGGTTTATTGGGTAAGCTGATAATGTACGCATTAAACAAGTGAGTTTATTAATATCAGTAAAAAAAAGCCAAAGCACAGCACAGTAACCAGAAGTTGCTATATGGCCGCTTTGATTGAATAACCCTTGATTTATTTCGTGCATTGCATGTCGTATGTGTTGGCATATTTCTGAGAGTGGTGCAGGGACAGCGCAGGATATCCTGTTTTCCAAGTATTGACACTTACTAGGTCAGCGTCGCGATGGCTCATGCATGAGATCGATAGTGGTAAAAGCGGAATTCAACAATTCCATCAGTAAGATATAATTATTCACGCGTGCTCGTTCGTTGGTTGGTAGACTGACGCAGTCACCACGATAGGACTGCAATCAGGGGCGTAGCTTGGCTGGAATCGATGTGTAGGCCAACCTAAAAATTAAGACGAGAGGGGGGTCCGGGGGTCGTCCCCAGGTAAACTATTTATAGCGTATATAATTTAATGCTGGCCTCCCGATTTTTGTTGCAGATTTGGCATTTTTATTTTTTTCGATTTTTCGGGGAAAAGTGTAGGTCACGGCCTACACGGCCTAAAGGAAGCTCCGCCAATGGCAATCGTCTAGTAAACTGCCGACCCGGCTTGACTGCCGTTGGGTCTATGGTTTTGTGTAGTGTATGTAGTTGGGGAACTCGCTTGGCGTGAGGTACCGGGGCGGGTCGGGCTATAATTAAAAGATCCAATTCACAATTTAAATTTTACGAAAAGTTTAATTCTTGTTTAATTGACCTGTTTCAGCTTCTGGATTAGCGTAATGCATCCAGAATATCGGGGTATATCCGCTAGTGTTGGATTCGAACGCACACCTACTCATATTGGGCAGCCAACGGGTGAATTTTGAAACACCCACCTATCCAGATTGGGCAGCCAATGGGTGGATTTTGAATCTTCATGGACCCAGAATGCCCGTGGCGTATATTTTGTGGAAGATGCTTTGTCGACACTTTTATTATGTACACACATATGCAACAGAACAAATAATTAATGGTTAATCTAATCTGACACTAATCTCCTGTCATCATATTGCGCAGACGAGTAATATAGATGTTGCATGATAACTATCTAGTGAATGGCAGTAATTATCGGTGTAAAGATATGAAATATTTGATGTGCTTAATTGTAACGAACAAAAATTCTAAATAATAAATGTATAAACTCTTCGAAATTTAGTAAGGTTGAAAACCTGATAAATAAATTGACTCCCTTATTGTATATACAAAATGTACATCTAATAGGAATGAACAGGCTATCAATTTGAGCTTGATAGCAAAACTATATTTTATAATCTAACAGTGCGCGTGCGTTTATCAAATCTACCACGTGAACCTCGAAGACGCATTACGCTACTCATTCTGTAAAGAATTCTGTACTGAGAATTAGTGTCATGTAAATGTACAACACAATCAGTCATTATTTCGAAAATGTGTATAATATCGTGTATAACATATTACAATTGTGACCCCCCGGTCATTCACATGCGAAACTATTGGTGAACGATTAACGTACGTAGATCTCACTCAATGAACGCCTTGAATTATGTGTTTTACCTTTATTTATCGTCGCTACCGGTTGCCCATATGAGCGACGCTTCCTGAAGAGATTAGTCATTTTAGATTTTTGGAGGCTAGTGCAATAATACAGACACAGAGACACATTCCAGAGTCTCCTCTGGTTCTTTTACGTGCACGATGTAAAGCACCGACACGAGACCTCGGTTTAACGTCCCATCTGAAAGACTGTTAATTTTATTAGGGTTAGTAGGGTATCGAACCTGCAATCCCTCGATTACGTGACTTATATAGATCTTTGTCTTTATATGCAAGTAAATGTGCTGGCTTCCTGGATGTAAGTGTTAGTCACATGTCATGTGACGGGTTTTCAGTGTTTCAAAATGAGAGAAACCAATTTGCAGCAAGGCTATAAATAGTTTATATTTACATTGGATATAGTGTTAGCATTTCGTATTTGATGAATGTATGTTCAGCACGAAGGTTACTGCTTGGATTGCTCCTATTATGTGTACGATAATGTACATAGTATATATAATAATAGTGTTGATGTATACATATAGGATGTCGCAGGTTCGATCCCTCGTCTGACCATAATAACATTAACAGTCTTTCAGTTGGGACTTTAAACCGAGGTCTCGTGTCGGTGCTGTACACCGTGCACGTAAAAGAACTAGAGGAGCCTCTGGAATGGGTCTCTGTCTGTATCATTGCACTATCCTCCAAGCATCTAAAATGACTAATCTTGAAGAGACGTCGCTCATATAGGCAATCAGTAGTGACGATAAATAAACGTAAAACACACACACAGGAGAACGATGTATTCCGAATGTAAATCAGGTTCCGATTGTAAACAAGTGCGTGTGACCGACCAACTCGGAAAGTCCTACTTTCGGTTTCGCAAAAAACAACAACACTGTTTACTAATTGAACATAATTATACAAATTATAATATAATAATGTGTAGCAGCATTGCTACCCATACGTAAAATTCGAATTTTTCAATAAATAAATTATGTTATTCAGGATATACGCATTGTATTACGCACGAATGTCGACCATATTTACACTGTTTTGTTATGTCAATAAACCGCGTATACGACGCTTGTTTATTAGTTCAAATACTCAGTGTTTGAGGCACATATTGGAAAAACAATTATACCATATAATAGGTGCAGACATTTGCATTTTCATCGATGTAGTGTCGCTTTAAACATTGCGTTTGGGCTAAACAAATTCGAACCCTCTATTAAAATAACTAATTTTGTAGAAATACAGAAGCAAATAATATGGAAGTCTTGATAGCGCAGTGGATGCGCGTTCGCTTCAGGTGCTAAAGGTCCGGAGTTCGAGCCTCACTGGAGCCGTTACGATTGTACCCTTAGGCAAGGCATTTAAATTCCACGTTGCCTCCTTTCTCCCTCGTGGCGATGGATTCCATCAGGAATGAGGTATCGAGAGTGATTAATATAAGTTGTAAGAACTTGTTTCGCAATCAAGCTAAAATAAATTTGTATAAACTAAATAATATGGAGAAATAAATGTATCACACTTAATAGAAAATGATTAATATCTACAAGTAGGATACATTCTTAGAGTTTATATATAATCGATTTCATAAACGATAAGGGACGAATTGATGAAGAACTTATTTTAACAAATTTAGTAGATAAATGCAATTGAATAGCTGAGCTATCAATGCAATGTCTCTATCTTCAGTTACGTTTTGTTTCTCATCTTCTAATTGTTGTTTCTCTTTCATTTAATTTTCGAAACCTTTCATGTTCTGTACACTTAAGTATTACATATTTACATACATATTATGAATTAAGTTTAGTAATGCAGTAATTTAGATATGTTGTAAGTACGTAATATTATATGTCATCATTCTAAAACATTACATTTTCCCTAAAGAAAAATCATTGATTTATGAAATTGTAAATTATTATGCCATGAAATGTTTGTGTATAATATTATTATTATCTAGAAAGGAGAGGACAATCATAAGCTATACAGCTTTCTGTCCAATTCCTTATATCAGTTGTTGTAAATAATCATGTATTGACAGAACATAAATATGTTTAAACTAATGCTAAATAAAAGCGATTTCCAAGTCATGGGAAAGAAATACATGCAACACAAACATCCATTAAGACGAAAGTAAAAGCGCTTCTCACCAATGCGACCCGGGTTCGATCCTCGGACAGGGAAGTATGTGAGATGGTACGATGGTCGCCAGATAGGACAGGTGAGTTTTCTCCGGGTACTCCGGGTACTCCGGTTTCCTCCCACACGAATGACCATATTTACGCTTTCATCCGAGCCAACGAGAGTGATTAATATAAGTTGTTAAAACTTGCTTCGCAATCGTTGTAAAATAAATAAAGTATAAAAATGCGCTACATATTAACAACAGTGAACTCTATAACATGAGCAATAAAATGGTTTATATAAACACCTAATTGACAATTGACTATATAAACAATTTATTGATGCACACTATTGCAATAGACCTTCTGTTTTCAAATTTAATAATCTTATGAGTTCCGATAATAATACAACTATACACAATTTAGTCAAATTTATAAAATTGTCTTTAGTTATTAGAAACACTTATATTTATGTGTCACGTGATCATTAAATATATATATGTTATTACTAGTTGTGTTAAGACGATGTATGTATGTACAAGTCTGCCAAAATAAACTTCTGTTCTGTTCTGTTCTGTTCTGTTCTGATAAACACAAATTGCTAAGTCTTACACTCACAAATATTGGGATTTAGAATTCAAACAAGACATACGCTGGCGATCATTCTACAAACATTTACATACCATCCCGGAAAATAAAATCCACCAGTACAAGTAGAGACTGAATAACAACATATTCCCTATTGACAACACAGATGCAAATTATCTGATTCACTAAACTGCAACATATGCAATACACTAGTAAGCTATGAACATGTTTTGGTTGCATGCCCAACAACAAACGTAGTATGGTCAAATATCATGACACATTTTAAGCACTGTGGCATCGATCAAAACCAAAGACAATTAAAATATATGTGTTTTACATTTATTTATCGTCGCTACCGGTTGCCCATATGAGCGACGCCTCCTGAAGAGATTAGTAATTTTAGATTTTTGGAGGATAGTGCATGATACAGACAGACCCATTACAGTGTCTCCTCTGGTTCTTTTACGTGCACGTTGTAATGCACTGACACGAGACCTCGGTTTAACGTCCCACCTAAAAGACTGTTAATTTTATTAGGGTTAGACGGGGGATCGAACCTGCGATCCCTGGATTACCAGTCCAGCGTTTTACCACTGGGCTACAGATCCGTCTCTTAAAATATATTGTAACAGGCCATACATTTATATGGCCTCAAGGTTGTAAATAGGCAGAAGTGCATCCGTATGTAGTCCCAATAACTAATATAGTTAATTTATCTTTTTGGCTAAAATGCATTTTCATGACAGGCAGTGTATAGTTTGGTTTTTATGAGAAATTATGTGACTTGAGAAGACTTCAGACTAGTTGCTGTGTAGAAAAGATGTGGTTTAAGAATTCAGGCCATTGCAAAATGAAGGTTGGTATACTGTATTATTTGGCGGAGGAATACAGTGTGCAAACATATAATTTGGCGGAGGAATACAATGTGCAAACATATCATTTGGAGGAGGAATACAGGGTGTAAACATATAATTTGGCGGAGGAATACAGTGTGTAAACATATAATTTGGCGGAGGAATACAGGGTGTAAACATATAATTTGGCGGAGGAATACAGTGTGTAAACATATAATTTGGCGGAGGAATACAGGGTGTAAACATATAATTTGGCGGAGGAATACAGGGTGTAAACACAGTGACGTTATTCACAGGTGAGCATTGGCTATTTGAAACCTAAAATTTGAAATATTCTTGGTGTGTTTCAGGCTGATTTAAATACAGTGGATGTGGTATCAGAAGAAATGACAGATTGGAAATATAAATGAACAGACCGTATGTTTTTACTTTTTACTATGTATTTAATAGGCAATTTATTTGTTGTTTTTCAACCTCATGCCCAGAATATCATACCGTTAGCTTGGTGCTTAGCCCCATTTGATATACTATTTATAAAGGTTATTTCGTGAGCAAATGCAGACACAATACTCGCGACATTTCTAATATATTCTAGGAAGTTGTGATAGCGCCGTGGTAGCGCGTTCGCTTCAGGTGCGAAAGGTCCGGAGTTCGAGTCCCACTGGAGCTGTTACGATTGTGCCCTTAGACAAGGCATTTAAATTCCACATTGCCTCTTCTCTCTCCTTCATGGCGATGGATTCCATCAGGAATGAGGTCTCGAGAGTGATTAATATAAGTTGAAAGAACTTGTTTCGCAATCGAGCTAACATACATTTGTATAAACTAATATATTCTAGGTTGAAATCATATTTCCCCATATGGATGAACATACCCCCGCAAATCAAATCAAATCAAATGTATTCACTCAGTGCGTCATACATGATACAAACATGAGGTATATATATAGTATACGGTTTTAAACAGCGGTACATAGCAAATATAATTTACAGAGAGCAAACAGAATATGTTTCGTAAAACGTAACCATCTATTGTTTACACTTTATTTAAATAATTTGACTAGATATATTTGTGTTGTCGTATTACAGATTGGTTTGATTTTTTTCCAGTGCGAACAGTGCAGATCATGATAACGGTACTGGAAACCAAGATGAGTGGAACCAAGGAGCCAACAAATGCTGACATTATGACTTGTTTACAGTCCATAAATAGTAAACTAGGGGATATGGATGGCCGCCTAAAGAAACTTGAATCGTTAGAAGAGAAAGTAGGTCAATTTGAGTCTGAGATGAAAAAGATGTGGACGTATGTGTATGACAATATGAAACGAACCGATGAGAAGCTAAGTGAGGTTACAGACCGGGTAGAAAGCACCGATTTCGGCCTAGGTGTGGTTAATGAGAAAATCATAGAGTTAGAGAGAGAGAAAGTGCTATTGAAGGACGAAGTTGTGTATTTACAATCTCAATCGATGCGAAATAATCTAGTTTTCGGAAATATACAAGAGGCCCCGACAGAGTCACCGGAAGAAACGGAGAACATTCTACGAGAATTTATGATTGTTAAGATGAAGGTAGGGAAGAAGATGGTCGATGATATGCAGTTTGAGAGAGTACATAGGATGGGCCAGAAGCATGCGAATGGGGGCAGACAGAGGAACATAGTGGCAACATTCACTTTATTTAAGGAACGCGAGTATGTGCGCAAACAGTGGAAAGCATTGAAAGACACTGAATATTATGTATATGAACAATTTCCCAAGGAGGTGAATGACAAGCGGGAGAAGCTGATCCCAAGAATGAAGCAGGAGAAACAGAAGGGTAACAGAGCTTGGTTGGCGTATGACACTTTGTATGTAAACGGGCGCCCAGTGAGAGACAGCGATGGCAAGTAGGGGTACACAGAGGGTGAGCTGAAGTGTTTGTCCTGGAATGTCAATGGATTGACTAGCAATAAGAAACATTCACCTGAGTTTCTTAATGTGATAACACATCATGACATCATATTCTTATATGAAACTTGGACTAATAAAGATAATGATATTGACCTTGTTGGATATTGTTCACATAATTTCTATAGACGTTTTCAGAACCGCAATGCCAGACGATGTAGTGGTGGTATGGTTTTATACTATAAAGAGCATCTGCAGCCAGGCATCGAACTTATTAGAAACCACCATGATACTATTATTTGGCTTAAACTAGACCATAACTTTTTCCATTTTGATAATGATGTGTTTATTTGTGGCACTTATATTTGGTGTGAACATTCACCAGCTTATAATATTGCTACTGTTGATCTTTTTGATATAATTCAACAAGATATTCATGATTTTGAAGACCTAGGTTCTATGTATCTCGTTGGCGATTGGAATAGCCGTACCGGTACCAAACCTGATTTTATTGACCATGATTGTTTAAATACTGATATTGATGATATTGATTATTTACCAGATGGTTACCTGAACTATGGATACTACCTGTAATAGTTTTGGGATCAAACTGCTTGATCTTTGCAAATCCTCGGGCTTTCGCATAGCTAACGGTCGTCTATTCAATGATATGAATGGTAGTTTTACTTATGCAAACAAGCTAGGCGCGTCTGTAATTGATTTATTGTTATTGAAAGAAAATGATTTACATATGTTATGTAACTTTTGTGTTAATACTTTTAACGAATTTAGTGACCATGCAGGTATAGTGTTTTCATTAAAATGTAACGTTAGTGTTGAAGGTGAGCATGATGAAAATGGGTCTCGATTTGTATGGAACGACGATTTAAAATCTGTTTTTCGCTCAGGTATTATTGCAAGCTTGCCGCATTTTAATAATATGACAAATGATATCAATTTAAATAGTCGAGATTCTGTTAATAATGTATTGAAGAATTTTGCCAACACTATTCGCGATGTAGCGGACCCGTTATTTGTGAAATCATTTAAAAGAAATAAGCCACAATCGTCGTTTAGTGATAAACCTGTAGTCAGTCATGCAGAATGGTTTGATAACGAATGTATGCAAGCTAAATCGTTGTATGTAAATGCCCTAAATGTTTTAATAGACTGAACTCTAGTTATAGTCGAGAACAATTTTGTCATTTCAAAAAGTTATATAAAGATTTATGTAAGAAAAAACGAAATGCTTTCAAACGAAATAAATTGATAGAAATTGAAAAATTAAAACATGCCAAGCCTAGGCAGTTTTGGAAATATTTTAAACGAAATAAGAAAAAGTCCACATCCCATAATATTAGTTTGGACGAATTTAAAACATACTTTTCTGAATTAGGAAATGTTTTACATGATCAAAATACAGAAGCTGAATCTTTTTGTGACAATCATGATTGTGATAATTTAGACTGTGCTTTTGAAGAACTTGATAACAGTATAACTATTGAAGACATTTTAAATGTTGTTAAAAGTTTAAAAACTGGTAAAGCCACAGGTAGTGATTGTATAATGAACGAGTATTTAATTGAAAGTATTGATATTTTGGCAGCCCATATATGTGACATTTTTAATGCTATTTTAGACTCAGGTTTCTTCCCGGATACTTGGACTGAGGGTATTATTGTCCCCTTGCATAAAAAGGGTGATGTTAACAATGTAAATAACTATAGGAGTATTACCTTAGTGGGCTGTTTATCAAAATTATTTACGTCAGTGTTAAATAAAAGAATAGATAAATTTTGTGAAAATAACCATGTAATATCAGACGCTCAGTTTGGATTCCGAAAGGGGCGTTCAACAGTTGATGCTGTATTTATTTTATCAAGTATTGTTCAAAATTATCTTTTCAATAATAAAAGATTATATTGCGTGTACGTCGATTTATGTAAATGTTTTGATACTATTTATAGAAATGCCTTGTGGATGAAATTATATAAAGTTGGTATACAAGGCAACTTTTACGAATTATAAAGATATGTACCAAAAGGTTAAGTCTTGCGTCAGGAATTGTGGTAACTATTCTGATTACTTTGAATACGCCATTGGCCTGAGACAAGGGGAGATAATGTCACCCATTTTGTTTTCATTGTTTGTTGAAGATTTAGAATTATTTTTGCAGGGTAACAACGAGTCTGGGTTATTAATTGATGATATTTCCCTATTGGTGTTTGCCGATGATATGGTCATATTAGCAAAATCACCGCATGAATTGCAAACCAATTTAAATTTATTAAATGACTATTGTAAACTTTGGGGATTAGAGGTGAATACGACAACAACTAAGGTTATGGTATTTCGGAAAAGGGGTGGATTACTGCAGGGTGAATCATGGACCTATAATGGAACTAATATTGAAATAACAAATGATTTTAATTATTTGGGTACTGTTTTTAATTATACTGGTAACTTTGCCATGAATCAACAGTTTTTGTCAGGCAAAGCATTAAAAGCGTTGAATATTCTCCTCACTAACTGTACACAAATAAGCCTGAAACCAAAGCTGATTTGCCAGCTTTTTGATGCCTTTGTGGGCTCTATCTTAAATTATAGTTCTGAAATTTGGGGTTTCACAAAATCAAAGGAGCTAGAACGTATTCATTTGAAATTTTGTAAACGTATTTTAAATGTAAGAGTAACTACTTGTTCTACAGGCGTATATGGCGAATTAGCCAGATATCCACTTTACATAACACGTTATACTCGAATTGTAAAATATTGGTTTAAATTGTTACATACAGATAATATAATTTTAAAACGTGTATATAGCCAGGCTGTAAATGATTGTGCAAATGGTTCTAGAAATTGGGCGTCCAAACTCAAAGATATTTTAAATAGCTATGG
>CM026394.1:48691774-48736944 GCA_014843695.1 Archivesica marissinica
AAGAGTAACTACTTGTTCTACAGGCGTATATGGCGAATTAGCCAGATATCCACTTTACATAACACGTTATACTCGAATTGTAAAATATTGGTTTAAATTGTTACATACAGATAATATAATTTTAAAACGTGTATATAGCCAGGCTGTAAATGATTGTGCAAATGGTTCTAGAAATTGGGCGTCCAAACTCAAAGATATTTTAAATAGCTATGGTTTCTCAGACCGCTTCTGGCCCGATAATATCACAGTCCGGAAATGGTTACGGAGGCCGGAGTGGGAAAGACAATACGGACAAAATAGACGGGAAAGACGTAGACCCAGACGCAACACAAATGACAACAGAGACGATTACACCTACGATGACGACGCGAAGAACAGTATGGACGGGTCTAATGAATGGAGACATAGATACGAAACAGAGGACTGGAACAATAATGTCGAAGAATGGGCGAATACTCCTTACCGCCTGTAAGTTATGTACACAATAGCGGTACAACTTACTAAGAATAATGGCAGAAAAACTGTATTTATTAATTATGTTGTGTAATATTATGTGCTGGAATGTTCGTGGCATAATGTCATCTGCGTACCCTCTGTCAGAATTTCTTGACACTTTTGACATTGACGTCGCTCTTATAACCGAGCATAAGTTATTCCAAAGATCGGCATGCTTTATGAATTCGATACATCCGGGCTATACCTCTATGCTGACAGTTGACACATCCATCGACCAGTACGGTTATGCTAGGTGTGGTAAAGGGGGGACTGGCATTCTCTACAAAAAGGAATTAGGATGCATCGTGTCAGCAGAAGAAAACATAACTAATGAACGCATTTCTAGTATAGAATTTAGTGGTACTAACATAATACCAATTTTCATTTTCTGCGTGTACATGCCAGCTGACAATAACATAGAAGCTTATAAAGACACCATCAGTGATCTGCAAGCACTGATTACCTTTTACTGTACAAAAGGAACCATACTTTTAGCCGGAGACTTCAATGGTCAAATAAAAGATTACTCGGTTGGCTCCGTATTTCAAGGTAGAAAATCAACGCTACTTAGCGCTTTTGTGCAAGACAATGGTCTTGTTGATGCATCAACTACCAATACTATAGGACCCGACTATACGTTCATACCTAGTAAAACCTCAATAGACCATATATTTGTGGAAAGAGACTTCATAAATAGAATTACCGAATTCACTGTCCTTAGCGAAAGCCAAGTTCACACATCTGACCACCTACCCATAATAATGAAATGTGAACTGCCCACGCTTCAGTACACTAGACCACTTAATAACTCTTGTATTGCTTGGAACAAATGTACCGACACTCACATTCTAGTATACCAAGATAACCTCGCGAATGCTCTCTGTGATATGGCTGATGTCAATAATAAATCCTCGCCCGACGTAGTTTATTCTAAAATTGTGCAATCTATTCGTACAGCCGAGATTGCACTTCCAAGAAGCAAGTTTAATCAGTTTGCAAAACCCTATTGGTCGCCATCGGTAAAGAAGACACACACTGAATCCCGACGCCTTAGACGGCGATGGATTGTAGAGGGCCGTCCTAGAGGACACCAGCATGCCTCGTACCGTGAATACAAAAGAGCCAAAGCACTCTTTCGTCGCATGCAAAGACATGAAGCCGAACAGTTGATGCTGTATTTATTTTATCAAGTATTGTTCAAAATTATCTTTTCAATAATAAAAGATTATATTGCGTGTACGTCGATTTATGTAAATGTTTTGATACTATTTATAGAAATGCCTTGTGGATGAAATTATATAAAGTTGGTATACAAGGCAAACTTTTACGAATTATTAAAGATATGTACCAAAAGGTTAAGTCTTGCGTCAGGAATTGTGGTAACTATTCTGATTACTTTGAATACGCCATTGGCCTGAGACAAGGGGAGATAATGTCACCCATTTTGTTTTCATTGTTTGTTGAAGATTTAGAATTATTTTTACAGGGTAACAACGAGTCTGGATTATTAATTGATGATATTTCCCTATTGCTATTGTTGTTTGCCGATGATATGGTCATATTAGCAAAATCACCGCATGAATTGCAAACCAATTTAAATTTATTAAATGACTATTGTAAACTTTGGGGATTAGAGGTGAATACGACAAAAACTAAGGTTATGGTATTTCGGAAAAGGGGTGGATTACTGCAGGGTGAATCATGGACCTATAATGGAACTAATATTGAAATAACAAATGATTTTAATTATTTGGGTACTGTTTTTAATTATACTGGTAACTTTGCCATGAATCAACAGTTTTTGTCAGGCAAAGCATTAAAAGCGTTGAATATTCTCCTCACTAACTGTACAAAAATAAGCCTGAAACCAAAGCTGCTTTGCCAGCTTTTTGATGCCTTTGTGGGCTCTATTTTAAATTATAGTTCTGAAATTTGGGGTTTCACAAAATCAAAGGAGCTAGAACGTATTCATTTGAAATTTTGTAAACGTATTTTAAATGTAAGAGTAACTACTTGTTCTACAGGCGTATATGGCGAATTAGCCAGATATCCACTTTACATAACACGTTATACTCGAATTGTAAAATATTGGTTTAAATTGTTACATACAGATAATATAATTTTAAAACGTGTATATAGCCAGGCTGTAAATGATTGTGCAAATGGTTCTAGAAATTGGGCGTCCAAACTCAAAGATATTTTAAATAGCTATGGTTTCTCGAACATTTGGGAAAATCCATATAGTGTACAGTGTAGCCAGTTTATAAGTTTGTTTAAACAACGTGTGATTGATTGTTTCATTCAAGGTTGGTTTGTAAGCAAAGAGACAAGTGGTGTACTAAACTTGTATGATAGCTGTAATTTAAAATTTGAATATGAACCTTATCTAGATATTGTACCAAATATCTTACGTTTTTTAATTACAAGATTAAGAATTTCTGCACATTCATTACGAATACATACTGGTAGATATGGACAAAATAGAATTCCACAATATGAACGCTATTGTTTGTGTTGCAATACACACGACCTAGAAGACGAATATCATTTTATACTTGTTTGCCCGTGCTATTCAGATTTGAGAAAACTTTACATAAAGAAATATTATTTTGTAAGACCAAATATGCTTAAGTTTATTGAATTGTTGCAATCTAATAAAAGAAATATCCTATATAATTTAGCTTTATTCTATAATAAAGCAGTTGACATTAAATTAACACTTTTAAATAATATGACATAAATCCAATATCAGCACTAATTATTGTTCATCCTCATAATTAGATGCATTTTCTTATTATTATCAGATTCTATATGCCACATGACCACGATAAAATTGTTGTATATATTTACATCATATATATTTGTATATATGTATTTGACGATGTACCATGTACAAGTCTTAATAAAGTTTCTGTTCTGTTCTGTTCTGTTTATGATCAGACTCTTTTTTTCTGGTAATTGAAATTTCAAACCGTCAAAAAAGTGACATCTCTTGTTAAAACACTGACCGTCTATCTTTTGTCCATGAATAATAGCGTTGGGCGGTTCATTCAAATAATGTTTTGCTGTCGGACTGCTTGCTGGTCATTTTGCGTCATTGTGTAAGCTGGTAAGTAGTTTAATGTATTTATTGTTTTGAAATTAAAATATTTTAAATTGTCGCACAAGTAGACAATGTCCTACAGTCCTTACATTAACATGTTTAGGCGATAACCACCGGACTCCACAACAAAGTATTGTCAAATATATACAACTGCAAAATACTGTATTTATGTTTCATTTAAATACCATACAAACAGGTAATGATATAAACAGACGGATATGTAGTCCAGTGGTAACACGCTGGACTGGTAATCCAGGGATCGTAGGTTCGACCCCCCGTCTGACCATAATAAAATTAACAGTCTTTCAGATGGGACGTTAAACCGAGGTCTCGTGTCGGTGCTTTACACCGTGCACGTAAAAGAACCAGAGGATATTCTGGAATGGGTCTCTGTCTGTATCATGCACTATCCTCCAAAATCTAAAATAACTAATATCTTCAGGAGGCGTCGCTCATATGGGCAACCGGTAGCGACGATAAATAAACGTAAAAACACACTAATGATATAAATTCTAAACTAAATGTATACTTTATTTTCAATGTTGTTGTTTTGTTATGTATAGGTATTTAGGAAAACTACGTAGAGCTATCTATATAAACGAAACTTTATGCTTTATATATACTATAAATAGTACTGAAACACAGATTTTACAGCAAGAATTTACGTTTTACTTGACTGGACTTGCTTTCTGAGTAGATTGGATATTGTGATGTGCAAGAAAAATAACTCTACGACGGTGTCGATGCAACTTATTCCACGAGAAGTGGCCGTTAATGAAGTATTATAAGTGAGACTGATGTATGATGTTGAAGAAAGTATGTTGGTAAGGGGACCGTATTATGGTGGGCCTGGTGTGCTGACAAGGGGGACGCATGGCGTTTGGTGGTACGTTGGGTGTGATACCATATTCGAGTGTTACTCGACTGGTGTCAGGTTTGTCATGCTACCGGTACTGTTCCCGGACTAGGTGTTTGACATGCTACCGGTACTGTTCCCGGACTAGTTGTTTGACATGCTACCGGTACTGTTCCCGGACTAGGTGTTTGACATGCTACCGGTACTGTTCCCGGACTAGGTGTATGACATGCTACCGGTACTGTTCACGGACTAGGTGTTTGACATGCTACCGGCGCTGTTCACGGACTAGGTGTTTGGTATGCTACCGGCGCTGTTCACGTACTAGGTGTTTCGTATGCTACCGGTACTGTTCACGGAATAGGTGTTTGACATGCTACCGGTACTGTTCATGGACTAGGTGTTTGACATGCTACCGGTACTGTTCATGGACTAGGTGGTTGACATGCTACCGGTACTGTTCACGGACTAGGTGTTTGACATGCTATCGGTACTGTTCACGGACTAGGTGTTTGACATGCTACCGGTACTGTTCACGGACTAGGTGTATGACATGCTACCGGTACTGTTCACGGACTAGGTGTTTGGTATGCTACAGGTACTGTTCACGGACTAGGTGTTTGACATGCTACCGGTACTGTTCACGGACTAGGTGTTTGACATGCTACCGGTACTGTTCACGGACTAGGTGTTTGACATGCTACCGGTACTGTTCACGGAATAGGTGTTTGGTATGCTACAGGTACTGTTTACGGACTAGGTGTTTGACATGCTACCGGTACTGTTCACTGACTAGGTGTATGACATGCTACCGGTACTGTTCACGGACTAGGTGTTTGACATGCTACCGGTACTGTTCCCGGACTAGGTGTATGACATGCTACCGGTACTGTTCCCGGACTAGGTGTTTGACATGCTACCGGTACTGTTCACGGACTAGGTGTTTGACATGCTACCGGCGCTGTTCACGTACTAGGTGTTTCGTATGCTACCGGTACTGTTCACGGAATAGGTGTTTGACATGCTACCGGTACTGTTCATGGACTAGGTGTTTGACATGCTACCGGTACTGTTCATGGACTAGGTGGTTGACATGCTACCGGTACTGTTCACGGACTAGGTGTTTGACATGCTACCGGTACTGTTCACGGACTAGGTGTTTGACATGCTACCGGCGCTGTTCACGTACTAGGTGTTTGGTATGCTACCGGTACTGTTCACGGAATAGGTGTTTGACATGCTACCGGTACTGTTCATGGACTAGGTGTTTGACATGCTACCGGTACTGTTCAAGGACTAGGTGGTTGACATGCTACCGGTACTGTTCACGGACTAGGTGTTTGACATGCTACCGGTACTGTTCACGGACTAGGTGTTTGACATGCTACCGGTACTGTTCACGGACTAGGTGTATGACATGCTACCGGTACTGTTCACGGACTAGGTGTTTGGTATGCTACAGGTACTGTTCACGGACTAGGTGTTTGACATGCTACCGGTACTGTTCACGGACTAGGTGTTTGACATGCTACCGGTACTGTTCACGGACTAGGTGTTTGACATGCTACCGGTACTGTTCACGGAATAGGTGTTTGGTATGCTACAGGTACTGTTTACGGACTAGGTGTTTGACATGCTACCGGTACTGTTCACGGACTAGGTGTATGACATGCTACCGGTACTGTTCACGGACTAGGTGTTTGACATGCTACCGGTACTGTTCACGGACTAGGTGTATGACATGCTACCGGTACTGTTCATGGACTAGGTGTTTGACATGCTACCGATACTGTTCACGGACTAGGTGTTTGACATGCTACCGGTACTGTTCACGGACTAGGTGTTTGACATGCTACCGGCGCTGTTCACGTACTAGGTGTTTGGTATGCTACCGGTACTGTTCACGGAATAGGTGTTTGACATGCTACCGGTACTGTTCATGGACTAGGTGTTTGACATGCTACCGGTACTGTTCATGGACTAGGTGGTTGACATGCTACCGGTACTGTTCACGGACTAGGTGTTTGACATGCTACCGGTACTGTTCACGGACTAGGTGTTTGACATGCTACCGGTACTGTTCACGGACTAGGTGTTTGACATGCTACCGGTACGGTTCACGGACTAGGTGTTTGGCATGCTACCGGTACTGTTCACGGGCTAGGTGTTGCACATGCTACCGGTACTGTTCACGGACTAGGTGTTTGACATGCTACCGGTACTTTTCATGGACTAGGTGGTTGACATGCTACCGGTACTGTTCACGGACTAGGTGTTTGACATGCTACCGTCGCTGTTCACGGACTAGGTGTTTGGTATGCTACCGGTACTGTTCCCGGACTAGGTGTTTGGTATGCTACCGGTACTGTTCACGGACTAGGTGTTTGGTATGCTACAGGTACTGTTCACGGACTAGGTGTTTGGTATGCTACAGGTACTGTTCACGGACTAGATGTTTGACATGCTACCGGTACTGTTCATGGACTAGGTGTTTGACATGCTACCGGTACTGTTCACGGACTAGGTGTTTGGTATGCTACCGGCGCTGTTCACGGACTAGGTATTTGACATGCTACCGGTACTGTTCACGGGCTAGGTGTTTGACATGCTACCGGTACTGTTCACGGACTAGGTGTTTGACATGCTACTGGCGCTGTTCACGGGCTAGGTGTTTGACATGCTACCGGTACTGTTAACGGGCTAGGTGTTTGACATGCTACCGGTACTGTTCCCGGACTAGGTGTATGACATGCTACCGGTACTGTTCCCGGACTAGGTGTTTGGTATGCTACCGGTACTGTTCACGGAATAGGTGTTTGACATGCTACCGGTACTGTTCATGGACTAGGTGTTTGACATGCTACCGGTACTGTTCATGGACTAGGTGGTTGACATGCTACCGGTACTGTTCACGGACTAGGTGTTTGACATGCTACCGGTACTGTTCACGGACTAGGTGTTTGACATGCTACCGGTACTGTTCACGGACTAGGTGTATGACATGCTACCGGTACTGTTCACGGACTAGGTGTTTGGTATGCTACAGGTACTGTTCACGGACTAGGTGTTTGACATGCTACCGGTACTGTTCACGGACTAGGTGTTTGACATGCTACCGGTACTGTTCACGGACTAGGTGTTTGACATGCTACCGGTACTGTTCACTGACTAGGTGTATGACATGCTACCGGTACTGTTCACGGACTAGGTGTATGACATGCTACCGGTACTGTTCACGGACTAGGTGTATGACATGCTACCGGTACTGTTCATGGACTAGGTGTTTGACATGCTACCGATACTGTTCACGGACTAGGTGTTTGACATGCTACCGGTACTGTTCACGGACTAGGTGTTTGACATGCTACCGGCGCTGTTCACGTACTAGGTGTTTGGTATGCTACCGGTACTGTTCACGGAATAGGTGTTTGACATGCTACCGGTACTGTTCATGGACTAGGTGTTTGACATGCTACCGGTACTGTTCATGGACTAGGTGGTTGACATGCTACCGGTACTGTTCACGGACTAGGTGTTTGACATGCTACCGGTACTCTTCACGGACTAGGTGTTTGACATGCTACCGGTACTGTTCACGGACTAGGTGTTTGACATGCTACCGGTACGGTTCACGGACTAGGTGTTTGGCATGCTACGGTACTGTTCCCGGGCTAGGTGTTGCACATGCTACCGGTACTGTTCACGGACTAGGTGTTTGACATGCTACCGGTACTTTTCATGGACTAGGTGGTTGACATGCTACCGGTACTGTTCACGGACTAGGTGTTTGACATGCTACCGTCGCTGTTCACGGACTAGGTGTTTGGTATGCTACCGGTACTGTTCCCGGACTAGGTGTTTGGTATGCTACCGGTACTGTTCACGGACTAGGTGTTTGGTATGCTACAGGTACTGTTCACGGACTAGGTGTTTGGTATGCTACAGGTACTGTTCACGGACTAGATGTTTGACATGCTACCGGTACTGTTCATGGACTAGGTGTTTGACATGCTACCGGTACTGTTCACGGACTAGGTGTTTGGTATGCTACCGGCGCTGTTCACGGACTAGGTATTTGACATGCTACCGGTACTGTTCACGGGCTAGGTGTTTGACATGCTACCGGTACTGTTCACGGACTAGGTGTTTGACATGCTACTGGCGCTGTTCACGGGCTAGGTGTTTGACATGCTACCGGTACTGTTAACGGGCTAGGTGTTTGACATGCTACCGGTACTGTTCACGGACTATGTGTTTGATATGCTACTGGCGCTGTTCACGGGCTAGGTGTTTGACATGCTACTGGTACTGTTCACGGACTAGGTGTTTGACATGCTACCGGTACTGTTCACGGACTATGTGTTTGACATGTACCGGTACTGTTCACGGGCTAGGTGTTTGACATGCTACCGGTACTGTTCACGGACTATGTGTTTGACATGCTACCGGTACTGTTCACGGGCTAGGTGTTTGACATGCTACCGGTACTGTTCACGGACTATGTGTTTGACATGCTACCGGGGCTGTTCACGGACTAGGTGTTTGATATGCTACTGGCGCTGTTCACGGGCTAGGTGTTTGACATGGTACCGGTACTGTTCACGGACTAGGTGTTTGGTATGCTACCGGTACTGTTCATGGACTAGGTGTTTGACATGCTACCGGTACTGTTCACGGACTAGGTGTATGACATGCTACCGGTACTGTTCACGGACTAGGTGTTTGACATGCTACCGGTACTGTTCACGGACTAGGTGTTTGACATGCTACCGGCGCTGTCCACGGGCTAGGTGTTTGTCATGCTACTGGCGCTGTTCACGGGCTAGGTGTTTGACATGCTACCGGCGCTGTTCATGGACTAGGTGTTTGACATGCTACCGGTACTGTTCATGGACTAGGTGTATGGTATGCTACCGGTACTGTTCATGGACTAGGTGTTTGACATGCTACCGGTACTGTTCACGGACTAGGTGTTTGACATGCTACCGGTACTGTTCACGGACTAGGTGTATGGTATGCTATCGGCGCTCTTCACGGACTAGGTGTTTGGTATGCTACCGGTACTGTTCACGGACTAGGTGTTTGACATGCTACCGGTACTGTTCATGTACTAGGTGTATGTCATGCTACCGGTAGTGTTCACGGACTATGTGTTTGACATGCTATCGGCGCTGTTCATGGACTAGGTGTTTGATATGCTACCGATACTGTTCACGGACTATGTGTTTGACATGCTATCGGCGCTGTTCACGGACTAGGTGTTTGACATGCTATCGGCGCTGTTCACGGACTAGGTATTTGGTATGCTACCGGTACTGTTCACGGACTAGGTGTTTGACATGCTACCGGTACTGTTCACGGACTAGGTGTTTGGTATGCTACCGGTACTGTTCATGGACTAGGTGTTTGACATGCTACCGGTACTGTTCACGGACTAGGTGTTTGGCATGCTACCGATACTGTTCACGGACTATGTGTTTGGTATGCTACCGGTACTGTTCATGGACTAGGTGTTTGGTATGCTACCGGTACTGTTCACGGACTAGGTGTTTGGTATGCTACCGGTACTGTTCACGGACTAGGTGTTTGACATGCTACCGGTGCTGTTCACGGACTAGGTGTTTGACATGCTACCGGTACTGTTCACGGACTAGGTGTTTGACATGCTACCGGTACTGTTCACGGACTAGGTGTTTGGTATGCTACCGGTACTGTTCACGGACTAGGTGTTTGACATGCTACCGGTACTGTTCATGGACTAGGTGTTTGACATGCTACCGGTACTGTTCACGGACTAGGTGTTTGGCATGCTACCGGTACTGTTCACGGACTATGTGTTTGACATGCTACCGGTACTGTTCACGGACTAGGTGTTTGGTATGCTACCGGCGCTGTTCACGGACTAGGTGTTATCCTGTTCCTCATCAGTAATAAGTATTTAATAGAATGACAGTCTACATATATAATTATATAATCTTATCTGTAAATTGTACGTAGACCAGGCGCGTATCCAGCTTTTTATGGGGGTCGTTTCGAGATTCAGAAGGGACTTCGAGGTCCATAATGGACAGAGTCAGCTAGCGGGGTCCAGAATTGTCAGAATCCGCTAGGGTAAATTTGCTTTTCATATGGTCTGAAACGCCATTACCTGCACTGTGGGCAACGACGGTGCACATAATACGGCATAATTATTGGATATTTAAATGTGCACATAGTTAACGCGACATTACATCACAAAAATCCAAACAATGCATTGTTCACGTATAAATGCATTGCTACTACAAATGCTTCCGAATACATTCGAACGCAAATATTGAATCAATATTTAGTGTGTTTGTCGTCTACAAAATGTCCAAAGGGAATGTAGGATTTCATATACCGGTCACCCACGCTCCTGAATTGACATGTCTTTGTCATTGTAGTCGATACTACGCTTCATGCTGTGTCTTAGAGATAACACATTTAACTATAACTTTAATAAATATGCATAAGCACACAAGTGAGATATAACGGTAAATCTGTACCATGAATCTCGTTATTCGGGATACACAGGTTGTACTACACATGTATGTCGACAATGTTTACATTATTTTGTTATGTCAACAAATCGCATATACGACGCTTGTTTATTAGTTGAAATACTCAGATTTTGAGGTAAATATTTTGAATTTTTTTTATACAATATAATAGGAAATTACATTCTGTATCAGCCCGCCTCCGTGGTCGAGTGGTTAAGGTCGCTGACTTGTATACCACTGTAACCTATCATCACTGATGGTCACGGGTTCGAGCCCCGCTCAGACCGTGTTTCATTTATATGAAAAAGTTGGCAGTTTCTTACGGAGGTTGGTGCACCCAAGTACTGGTTAACCGCTGGAGTCTGCCCAGGCAAGGTGTTGTTAGGTAAACTGCCCGCCGCCGATATAGCCCAACAATGGTGCTGATGCAGGCGTAAAACCCGAAATATAAATATAACATTCTGTATTAATTTGATTTTCACTGATGTAGTGTCGCTTTAAAGCGACATTATATAAAGAACGTTCAGATTATAAACTATTCCCAGGTGTTGCTTGCATCAATATTATTATAGTAACTGTATGAACATTCTGATAGAGAGCATGCAAAATGAAAAAGTGGACATCGGGGACTTGTGGGGGAGCCGTCCTACCGCTCCGATCCCCTAACTACGGGCATGTAGATGCTACTCAAATAAACATTATGTTATCGTAGACTGCCGAACATAAGTAAGTAAGTAACTTCTTTATTTATAGAGGGTGACTCATACAGTCAGAGCTAATCTTCCAGGAGGTCCTCTTGAGAAAACATTATGTACATAGCATGATGTAATCATAATCGCCAAATATAACCGGAACATCAATATAGAATGCCAATTCACTTCAACTTTATTTTGTGTTTTACGTTTATTTATCGTCGCTACCGGTTGTCCATATGAGCTACGACTCTTGAAGAGATTAGTCATTTTAGACTGTTGGGGGATAGTGCAATGATACAGACAGAGACCCATTCCAGAGTCTCCTCTGGTTCTTTTACGTGCACGGTGTACAGAACCGATACGAGACCTCGGTTTAATGTCCCATCTGAAAGACTGTTAATTTATTTTATTAGAGTCAGACGGGGGATCGAACCTGCGATCCCTGGATTACCAGTCCAGCGAGTTACCACTGGACTACAGATCCGTCTGTAACTTTATTTATTGCTGGAGTGGTGTTACACATGTACGTGTACGCCATGCATTATGATCGTTGCACACGAGTCACAAAACATAAGAAATAGAAAAGCAATTTACAATAGTATAATGTAAATTTGTTTATAATTTCTACAATGCTTAAAGTGTAGTAACTACAGTTCACACATGGTGCCCGTATATACGCTCAGCCGGAGACCGGATTTTAGCGAGGAGGTCATTTTCAATTACGCATAACGCGCACTGCAGAATCCTGGTGTTAACCAATCACAGTCGTCCTTGTCACGTGTGTTGCTTTCATCCGGGAACTTCGCCATCGTTTTACATAAGAAATAACATATACTGGTACCACATTGCATGTATGCGGTGGTGATTTTAAATTAACTTATTAGTCAGACCACATTTGAAACGTTTAGCTGTCAGGCCCTTAGCTAGGCTTACGCATTTACGCATGTGCGTAAGATTAATTTTGACAGTTCCTGAAAATGAAATAAATGCGAAAAATGCAATAAAAACTGGATCGTAAGGGGGGCACTGACAATTGATCTTTCACAAGAAAGCAGACATGAACAAATGCCAACATATATTGATTGTAGCTGATGTTCATAGTAGGCAATAGTCACCTGAGACCATATAGCGGGGGAGCGGGGACTCTCCGGGTGGAGCATGCCCCCGGACTCCCATAGGATGGTGCGTAAACCATATTTAGGCCTAGCTACGCGCCTGGGTGTCCGGATCTACAGATGGTTAGACGAACTGGTTAGCCGAACTATTTGCGGCATGAAGTTAATTTACATATATAATTTCACCATTTGTATTAAAGCGACACTATATCAGTGAAAACGCAAATTTCTACAGAATGTAATTTCCTATTATAATTATGGTATATTTTCCAATAAATGTTTGCCTCAAACTATGAGTATTTCAACTAATAAACAAACGTCGTATACGCGGTTTGTTGACATAACAAAATAATGTAAATAGTGTCGACATCCATGCGTAATACAAAGCGTATGTATATATATTGAATAACTCTATTTATGGTACAGATTTACCGTTATATCTCAAATTTGTGTCTATGCATATTTATTTGTAGACTACTCTTAGTTGAATTATCTCTAGACGACAGTATCACGCGTTAAGTATTGACTCCAATAACAAACAAACGTCAATTCAGTAGAATAGATTACAGTTACATGTGTATGAAATCCTACTTTCACTTTTGAAAGATTGTAGACCACAAAAGCACTGTTTATTGATTCAATGTTTAACTCAGTGTTCGAATGTATTCAGAATAATTTGTAGTAGCAATGCATGTATACATTAACAAATGCATTTGTTTTGGCTTTTTGCGATGTAATGTCGCTTTAACATAGTAATATATTATTAAAGCAGAATTACATCGTAATAAAGGAAGTTTTGGGTAAAATATAAATACTAATGTGTGTGTGTTTACAAATATCGAAATAGTCGCTCAGAAACGATAAAATTCCAATAAATTTAAACCGTCGTATACGCGAATTTGTTTATCAACACACGAAATGTAAGCACGCACAGCGCGCATGCGTAACACAACAGAGGATGTAGACATCGTCGTATATATTTTGAACATGAAATACTATATACCTAAAAGACGCTAACAGAGGTATGAATCAACATATCAAGTAATTTAATTAAAAAAGACAACGTGGGACAAATGGGGTCGATGCATTCTGAATGTAAACAAGTGCGGACGATGCGTTCCGGTTGTAAACAAGTGCGTGACCGATCGACTCGGAAAGTCCTACTTTCGGTTTCGAGTTTGTTTTATCGCAAAAAAACACTGTTTACCAAATGAACATGTATACAAAGTATAATGTTAGAATGTGTAGCAGCATTGCTACCCATACGTAAAAATTGAATTTTTCAAATATATTTTATTTCATACGATGTAATGCTGCTTTAACAACAGTTTGTTTATTGACATACACTTTCCATGTCAGACAGCTAGGTATCAACCTCTCCTACAACTGATTGCTATATCGTGAGATACAATTTTTATATTGAATATGATCATAAAAACGTTACTTCGTAGAAACTTCTACATCTTTGATTTATAAAATCTTCCAGAATCGTAGATGGATATAATTTATACTCACGATAAAATTACTGACGTAATCGAGTTTGCCTTTTCTAAGGAATTCGTTGAATTGATATATTTTTCATATAATTATGTTCATATGACTGTCCGATTAGCGCAGTGGTTAGCGCGCTCGCTTCTCAACAATGCAACCCCGGGTTCGATCCTCGGACCGGGAAGTATGTGAGGTGGTACGGTGGTCGCCAGATCGGACAGGTGGGTTTTCTCCGGGTACTCCGTTTTCCTCCCACACGAAAATCGAAAATGAAGGAGGCGTCGCTCATATGGGCAACCGGTAGAGACGATAGATAAACGTAAATGGATTTTTTAGAGGATAGTGCAATGAGAAAGACAGAGACCCATTCCAGAGTCTCCTCTGGTTCATTTACGTGTACAGTGTACAGCACCGACACGAGACCTCGATTTAATGTCCCATCTGAAAGACTGTTAATGTTATTAGGGTCAGACGGGGGATCGAACCTGCGATCCCTGGATTACAAGTCCAGCGTGTTATCGTCATAACCCAACTATGGGGTGCATATAAAGCCGAGAAGTTTTATTACTAATAACACGCGTAATTTGATTGAAATTTAATATAGTTCACGGCTATTTCTACATATTTACTATTGTTTGAGATAGCTTATCTATTGTAATGCATTTACTTATGTGTATTCATATAAACCAACATTATATATCAATGATGCGGCATCTCATATATATATTATGTTATGTTATATTTCGGGTTTTACGCCTGCATCAGCACCATTTTGGGCTATATCGCCGGCGGGCAGTTTACCTAACAACACCTTTCCTGCGCAGGCTCCAACGGTTAACCAGTACTTGGGTGCACCAACCTCCGTAAGAAACTGCCAACTTTTTCATATAAATAAATATGGAAATAAAATATGAGGTATGGAATAATAACATCCATACCTGTTGGAACCATAGAGATGGACCGACAAGTCTTCCTTAGAAGTCGTGATAGCGCAGTGGATGCGCGTTCGCTTCAGGTGCGAAAGGTCCGAGTTCGAGCCCCGCTGGAGCCGTTACGATTGTGCCCTTAGGCAAGGCATTTAAATTCCACGTTGCCTCTTCTCTCTCCCTCGTGGCGATGGATTCCATCAGGAATGAGGTCTCGAGAGTGATTTATATAAGTTGAAATAACTTGTTTCGCATTCGAGCTAAAATAAATTGGTATAAACTAAGTCTTCTTTACAAAATAAATACATTGCCGATTACGTCCAATGGTTGAACAATGTGTCAATGCAAACAAGTGAACAACAATGGATCAGTTATATACATTGCACGATTGTGTAGAAAAAATCGATTATCTTTTGTTCAGCGGGTAGATATTAAAGATTAGCGACTGCTCGAGGTATATTTTTGTTTCCTTCAACTAACAAGCACCGGGAGTGTGGCTGTCACACGATGTTAGTTAGCATTTATATGTCGTGAGTAGTGGGTGAGGTATTGTTTACGTTGCATTCCTTTTTTTAATAGAGGGGGTGACCTAGTATAGACTTAGAGACCTTTGATGGCTTATTGATAACATTTCAAGTTCCTGTGGTTATATTACATAAAGATTTCATAAAATAATTTTATTATTTTCACTGTTTATTTTATTCAAGCAATTCAAAGCAGTTTTAACACAATAAATGAATGAAATGTACAAATGAATGAATGAAATGTACAAATAAATGAATGAAATGTACAAATAAATGAATGAAATGTACAAATTAATGAATGAAATGTACAAATAAATGAATGAAATGTACACATAAATGAATGAAATGTACAAATAAATGAATGAAATGTACAAATGAATGAATGAAATGTACAAATGAATGAATGAAATGTACAAACAAATGAATGAAATGTACAAATGAATGAATGAAATGTACAAATGAATGAATGAAATGTACAAATAAATGAATGAAATGTACACATAAATGAATGAAATGTACAAATGAATGAAATGTACAAATAAATGAATGAAATGTATGAAATGAATGAAATGTACAAATAAATGAATGAAATGTACAAACAAATGAATGATATGTACAAATGAATGAATGAAATGTACAAATAAATGAATGAAATGTATGAAATGTACAAACAAATGAATGATATGTACAAATGAATGAATGAAATGTACAAATAAATGAATGAAATGTACAAATGAATGGATGAAATGTACAAATAAATGAATGAAATGTACAAATAAATGAATGAAATGTACAAATAAATGAATGAAATGTACAAATAAATGAATGAAATGTACAAATGAATGAATGAAATGTACACATAAATGAATGAAATGTATAAATGAATGAATGAAATGTACAACTAAATGAATGAAATGTACAAATGAATGAAATGTACAAATAAATGAATGAAATGTACAAATAAATGAATGAAATGTACAAATAAATGAATGAAATGTACAAATAAATGAATGAAATGTACAAATAAATGAATGAAATGTACAAATGAATGAAATGTACAAATAAATGAATGAAATGTACAAATGAATGAAATGTACAAATAAATGAATGAAATGTACAAATGAATGGATGAAATGTACAAATAAATGAATGAAATGTACAAATAAATGAATGAAATGTACAAATAAATGAATGAAATGTATAAATGAATGAATGAAATGTACAAATAAATGAATGAAATGTACAAATGAATGAATGAAATGAACAAACAAATGAATGAAATGTACAAATGAATGAATGAAATGTACAAACAAATGAATGAAATGTACAAATGAATGAATGAAATGTACAAATAAATGAATGAAATGTACACATAAATGTATGAAATGTACAAATAAATGAATGAAATGTACACATAAATGAATGAAATGTACAAATGAATGAATGAAATGTACAAATAAATGAATGAAATGTACAAATGAATGAATGAAATGTACAAATAAATGAATGAAATGTACAAATGAATGGATGAAATGTACAAATAAATGAATGAAATGTACAAATGAATGAATGTACAAATAAATGAATGAAATGTACAAATGAATGAATGAAATGTACAAATAAATGAATGAAATGTACAAATAAATGAATGAAATGTACAATAAATGAATGAAATGTACAAATGAATGAATGAAATATACAAATAAATGAATGAAATGTACAAATGAATGAATGAAATGTACAAATAAATGAATGAAATGTACAAATAAATGAATGAAATGTATGAACTGTACAAATGAATGAATGAAATGTACAAATAAATGAATGAAATGTACAAATAAATGAATGAAATGTACAAATGAATGAATGAAATGTACAAATAAATGAATGAAATGTACAAATGAATGAAATGTACAAATATATGAATGAAATGTATGAAATGTACAAATGAATGAATGAAATGTACAAATAAATGAATGAAATGTACAAATAAATGAATGGAATGTACAAATAAATGAATTAAATGTACAAATAAATGAATGAAATGTACACATAAATGAATTAAATGTACAAATGAATGAAATGTACAAATAAATGAATGAAATGTACAAATAAATGAATGAAATATACAAATAAATGAATGAAATGTACAAATAAATGAATGAAATGTATGAACTGTACAAATGAATGAATGAAATGTACAAATAAATGAATGAAATGTACAAATAAATGAATGGAATGTATGAAATGTACAAATGAATGAATGAAATGTACAAACAAATGAATGAAATGAATGAAATGTATGAAATGTACAAATAAATGAATGAAATGTACACATAAATGAATGAAATGTACAAATGAATGAATGAAATGTACAAATAAATGAATGAAATGTACAAATGAATGAAATGTACAAATAAATGAATGAAATGTATGAATACAAATGAATGAATGAAATGTACAAATAAATGAATGAAATGTACACATGAATGAATGAAATGTACAAATGAATGAATGAAATGTACAAATAAATGAATGAAATGTACAAATGAATGAATTAAATGTACAAATAAGTGAATGAAATCTACAAATAAATGAATAAAATGTACAAATAAATGAATGAAATGTACAAATAAATGAATGAAATGTACAAATGAATGAATGAAATGTACAAATAAATGAATGAAATGTACAAATGAATGAATGAAATGTACAAATAAATGAACGAACTGTACAAATGAATGAAATGTACAAATAAATGAATGAAATGTACAAATGAATGAATGAAATGTACAAATGAATGAATGAGATGTACAAATGAATGAATGAAATGTACAAATGAATGAATGAGATGTACAAATGAATGAATGAAATGTACAAATGCCATGCTGATAACATTGTTGTAAACATGATAAGCTAGTCTAATGAACAAACGTAAACATGTCTGCTATTGTATGCATTGTGTCTTAATGATATTATTATCAAACACCCCATCACTATGACTGTACCGAGTTGGCAAGCAGAATACAATTTCCGTGACCCTAGAGACACATAATAGAACGGAATATGTGTTTTGCAGAATGCCAGTACTAATGTTTTATTTTGGGAATGCATTCAGCGTATTGAGGCATACACACCTCGCTATCTTTAGCATAGTATTCAGAATGTGCACAAGTAACTCTAAATTTGGTCCTTTTTTATACTTTATTTATTTTACAACGATCGCGAAGCAAGTTTTAACACCTTATATTAATCACTCTCGTTGGCGCGGATGAAAGCGTATATGTGGTCATTCATGTGGGAGGAAACCGGAGTACCCGGAGATAACCCACCTGTCCGATCTGGCGACCATGGTACCATCGCACATACTTCCCTGTCCGAGGATTCAACCCGGGTCGCATTGGTGAGAAGCGAGCCCGCTAACCACTGCGCTAATCGGACAGCCGATTTGGTCTTGAGATGGCATTTACCATTACGATTAAGATCAAAATGAAGAATTATTTTCGCTATAATTGAGAGAAAATAGCAATTACGCACAGTTGGAAATGCGTATGTTTGTGGTGATGATTCAGCTTATTTACCCTCGCCTCCGGCGAACCATATGGGCGAGCGTATATGTTTGAGCTAGCATGCATACTATTTATGTTATAGTATCCGTGTTCTCATGTGATTGGAAAGCTGAATGGAATTTGTTAATTAATGAATCTATGTATATGTCATGTAATATTAATCTCCAAAGCCGCTCTAAATTAAATAAATGGATGCGTTCTGATTTACAAATATGACCACATGTAAAATTAAATTTATACTTCTTAACATTTAGCAATGGATATGGGTACGACGTGTTTATTGATCGGCCATGTTATACAACTTTGCAACAACTTCAATTTTGTATGTTTGGTTGTGTTTTGTTGCGTCTTTTGACCTTCTCCGTGTTAGAAATAAAGAACTCTTTTGCTTTAATTATAAGACATATCAGATAAATATTACATGTATTTACACATAGATATAAATGGCTGTGGGAGCTCATTTGTATACAATGATTGCATTATGTTTGCACTGTTCGCTAACTGTATATACTATGTATGTATGTCCTCATGGGCTTGAAAGCCTACTGGAATTTAATAAACTATGTCTATAATGTATGCATTATGTTTGCATTGTTCGCTAACTGTATATAATATGTATGTATGTCCTCATGGGCTTGAAAGCCAAATGGAATTTAATAAACTATGTCTATAATGTATGCATTATGTTTGCATTGTTCGCTAACTGTATATAATATGTATGTATGTCCTCATGGGCTTGAAAGCCAAATGGAATTTAATAAACTATGTCTATAATGTATGCATTATGTTTGCATTGTTCGCTAACTGTATATAATATGTATGTATGTCCTCATGGGCTTGAAAGCCAAATGGAATTTAATAAACTATGTCTATAATGTATGCATTATGTTTGCATTGTTCGCTAACTGTATATAATATGTATATATGTCCTCATGGGCTTGAAAGCCTACTGGAATTTAATAAACTATGTATAAAATGTATGCATTATGCTTGCACTGTTTGATAACTGTATATAATATGTATATATATCCTCATGGGCTTGAAAGCCTACTGGAATTTAATAAAACAAACTACACTATCAAACCTATCTTTAGTCTTAGTTTATACACTTTTATGTTAGCTCGATTGCGAAACAAGTTCTTACAACTTATATTAATCACTCTCGAGACCTCATTCCTGATGGAAGGAATCCATCGCCACGAGGGAGAGAGAGGAGGCAACGTGAAATTTAAATGCCTTGCCTAAGGGCACAATCGTAATGGCTCCAGCGGGGCTCGAACCCCGGACCTTTCGCACCTGAAGCGAACGCGTTACCACTGCGCTATCACGACTTCCATATTATTTGCTTCTGTATTTCTACAAAATTAGTTATTTTAGTAGCAGCTTCGAATTTATTTAGCCTAAGCGCAATATTTAACAAATGTTTGTGAAAGTCTGGAATTCAGGTACACATAGAGCTTGTAATTTCTCTGTATTCATATATTAACAGTTCTGTATTCATATATTAACAGTTCGTTACCTGTTGATCGTAGAAGATAATGTGGACTTGTTTTCCAGTTTGCAGTCTCGTTTGACATTAAATGTTTTATGAACTTAGTTTTAATGGGTGCAATAGAAGTTTAGATATCAATTAGATCTAAGTCGTCTAAAAGTGTACGTCATGTTTAAGTTACTCGTGTGTGTTTTACGGTTATTTATCGTCGCTACCGGTTGCCCATATGAGCGACGTCTCCTGAAGAGATTAGTTATTTTAGATTTTGGAGGATAGTGCATGATACAGACAGAGACCATTTCCAGAATCTCCTCTGGTTCTTTTACGTGCACGGTGTAAAGCACCGACACGAGACCTCGGTTTAAACTTCCCATCTGAAAGACTGTTAATTTTATTAGGGTCAGACGGGAGATCGAACCTGCCATCCCTGGATTACCAGTCCAGCGTGTTACCACTGGACTACATATCCGTCTGTTAAGTTACTCGTCTAGATTGTTCACGTTTATTACTCCAGAGTAACTAAACAACATTGTGTTTGTTTCCTTAATCACATGTGGCGGTACTACGAGGCATTGTATTAGGTAAGTATACCGTGGTAATATGCTATGTTATGTTATATTTCGGATTTACGCCTGCATCAGCACCATTTCGGGCTATATCGCCAGCGGGCAGTTTACTTAACAACAGGACAGGCTCCAGCGGTTAACCAGTACTTGGGTGCACCAACCTCCGTAAGAAACTGCCAACTTTTTCATATAAATGAAACACGGCCTGAGCGGGGCTCGAACCCGTGACCATCAGTGATGATAGGTTACAGTGGTATACAAGTCAGCGACCTTAACCACTCGACCACGGAGGCGGACTAAACCTATAGTAGCAGCCCTATATCGTATGAAATAAAAGATATTTGAAAAATTCAAATTTTACGTATGGGTAGCAATGCTGCTACACATTCTTAAACTATAATTTGTACTTATGTTCCGTTGAGCCGTATTGAGTTTTTGATCATATCAACCACAACATGTCATTTTGCTAGAAGTTAAAAAGTGAAATGAGTCACGGCCTGAACGGGGCTCGAACTCGTGATATTCCTGATGGACTTCATCGCCAGCTATTATTGATAGAGGATGACCCCGAATATTCCTACAAGACGTATTTCAAGAACTGACGTGAACCAGGCTAGAACCACCGACCTACCACACACCAGATATATAGTTCCTCGCGTGAAGGCATTCTACACACACAGCATAATCACATGGATGGTTGCATACTTCTCCAAACAGACACCGATGTAAGCCATTACAATGCAACCTGTGTCGATCTCTCTACAGTGGTCATAGTTACATTAGAAGAATTCGTCTACAGTATCACTTACTAACTTCTAACATTCCAGAACGGACATCTTCGTACTTTATATATTATATTTGGGTTGCGTTAACATTATATATATATTTCATCTGATGATGCACTTGATGCACCGCACCCATTGCAACATCCGAATAATGAAAAATAAACGTCGCTTAGACGTTATAGTTAATGTGGCAGTCGGATACATAGACATCAAACCATTCAGCATATTTCCTCTAATTCCAAATGTTATTAATATATACCTACGATTACCTCATATTATATACAATCAAATGCTTTCTTAAAATCAATAAAAACACAATATAGTTTTTTTTACAGAATCCAATAATTTATTTAGGTCACTTGGAATATATACATGTACATTATCAACAGTAGACATATATTTCCAAAGTCAGACTGAGCTTCAACATAAACATTATATATTCCCACACAGATATTGAACCCACCCCATGTTAAAATACAAAATAACAACTGACAATCATTTGAATAAATGCCGCAGCTCGTAGCTACAATTTACATCGGCACATAAATTTATGCTATACAAAACATTTTTCGTACATATCATGTATTTTCGTTTAATAGTCAAGTAGTTATCAATATCTGATTCGTAGTACGCCCATGATCAAAACTCTTTTGTAGCGGATATACTAAATAATCTCAAGCAATAATTAATGAGACAAGTGGCAAGTCTTGGCATCGATTCTCACAAACCATCAAAGGTAAGGAAGGGTGTTTCTTGTTATCAAACTTTCAATCATGATGAAACACAGGAATTTTGTTTATAATGATGAAATAAATTTGGACTTTTATGAACATCAAACGGTGCGAATATCGATAATTAACAATTTAGTTAAATTGTAATTTGAAACAAGTATGTTTTAGAGTACGGTAGTAAATGACGACACGTTCTGGTGGATCATGTTGTGTATATCTATAATAGCTCTACAATCCGCTAGTTCAGACGATTAGGAATAATTGACTAAACTGAGCAAGCACTTGTCATACTGTTCGCCTATAAATTACTTTCGAGTTACGCTAAATTGTGGTACATTGAGTGCATTCGTAGATGAAGAGATGAATTGTGTTAAGCTATACTTCTCATATATGCCCTTTCTCGATCCATTCATTCAACTACACTATCTTGCTCCAGCAGTATATGATACACCGCAACTATGGCGACAGGCTTCCCAACCACTGATGCAGTCATATTTTAAGACAAAACGTGCAAGGAATCAATTGAAAATGGTTTTTTGTTTGTTTTTTGTTTAAACATATTTATATATATAAATATAAAAGAATAAATATGTTTAAACAAAAAACACTATACAAATACATAATTTACACAAATATATTTGCAAATATTTTGAATAAGATAATACAGTAGCTACTGAGAGGACGAGCTACATACACGAAGTTTTAAACCTATTTGAAGTTTATTTGGCACTGTTAAAAACGTTAATTGAAAATGTGAATTTAATATACTGATGTTGTCTAAGTCTGTGTCCATGTAACAGTGATGTGTTTGTTGTGGTGGACTAAGAGAAGAGCACCCTCAATTCCTGGGTAGAAACTAGTATTCATCTGTCCAACCTCAGCAAGTGACTGAAAACTTTCTAAAATACCAGCATGTTGTCTCGTGTCCCTGATAGGGAGAGAACTCAAGTCTGTGTCTATGTAACAGTGATGTGTTTGTTGTGATAGACTAAGAGAAGAGCAGCCTCAATTCGTTGGTAGAAACTAGTAATCATCTGTCCAAACACAGCAAGTGACTGAACATTTTCTAAACTATCAGGATGTTATCCCGTGTCCCTGATAGGTAGCCTGGATTCCAGTCTGTCGATTTTTCACTTTTCAACTTCTAGCCAAATGACATGATATGATCAGAAGCTCAATACGGCTTAATTAATAGTCTCGGTGTTACAATATATTTAGTTTAAACAATATTTAGTGGAAGTCGTGATAGCGCAGTGGGTGCGCGTTCGCTTCAGGTGCGAAAGAACCGGAGTTCGAGCCCCGCTGGAGCCGTTACGATTGTACCCTTAGGCAAGGCATTTAATTTCCACATTGCCTCTTCTCTCTCCCGCGTGGCAATGGATTCCATCAGGAATGAGGTCTCGAGAGTGATTAATATAAGTTGAAATAACTTGTTTCGCAATCGAGCTAAAATAAATTTGTATAAACTAACAATATTTATTTCTTTGAATATACATAGTCTAGTATACATAATATGTACATACATGTAGGATTGAGGAGAAAGCAACTTGCTTATATGGTTACCTCTTTCATATATAATATTTATTTGACTGACCAGGCAAAATATATCGATGCCTGTTCCCAGGCTACCTGATAGGGGGAGAACTGAATGAACTGATGATATCAGTGAAAGGCTAGTCTAACAACGACGTGCTAGACCAGGCTACCTGATAGGGGGAGAACTGAATGAACTGATGATATCAGTGAAAGGCTAGTCTAACAACGACGTACTAGACCAGGCTACCTGATAGGGGGAGAACTGAATGAACTGATGATATCAGTGAAAGGCTAGTCTAACAACGACGTACTAGACCAGGCTACCTGATAGGGGGAGAACTGAATGAACTGATGATATCAGTGAAAGGCTAGTCTAACAACGACGTACTAGACCAGGCAGCTTCATAATGCATTTAATCTGGCTTTGTATCGATCTCATTTATTTGTATGTTTGCAAATTGAGGTTTCATTTTTTCTTTGTTTTTCTTGGTTGGCTGTTTAAAGTCGCACCAACAGCTTAGGTCATACGGCCGCTCTCCAGTTATTATTGGTGGAGGAAGACCCCGGGTGTCCCTCCTTTCAGTATTGCAGGCACGAACGGACACCCGGGTATCACCACCGACCTACCGCATGGTAGCTGGATAACTGTCTCACAAGAACTAACTCTACATCCCCCAAGTGGTGGGATTCGATAACTCTACATCCCCCATGTGGTGGGATTCTATAACTCTACATCCCCCATGTGGTGGGATTCGATAACTCTACATCCCCCATGTGGTGGGATTCGATAACTCTACATCCCCCATGTGGTGGGATTCTATAACTCTACATCCCCCATGTGGTGGGATTCTATAACTCTACATCCCCCATGTGGTGGGATTCTATAACTCTACATCCCCCATGTGGTGGGATTCGATAACTCTACATCCCTCATGTGGTGGATTCGATAACTCTACATCCCCCAAGTGGTGGGATTCTATAACTCTACATCCCCCATGTGATGGGATTCGATAACTCTACATCCCCCATGTGATGGGATTCGATAACTCTACATCCCCCATGTGGTGGGATTCGATAACTCTACATCCCCCATGTGATGGGATTCGATAACTCTACATCCCCCATGTGGTGGGATTCGATAACTATACATCCCCCATGTGGTGGGATTCGATAACTCTACATCCCCCATGTGGTGGGATTCGATAACTCTACATCCCCCAAGTGGTGGGATTCGATAACTCTACATCCCCCATGTGGTGGATTCTATAACTCTACATCCCCCATGTGGTGGATTCTATAACTCTACATCCCCCATGTGGTGGGATTCGATAACTCTACATCCCCCATGTGGTGGGATTCGATAACTCTACATCCCCCAATGGTGGGATTCGATAACTCTACATCCCCCATGTGGTGGGATTCTATAACTCTACATCCCCCATGTGGTGGGATTCGATAACTCTACATCCCCCAAGTGGTGGGATTCTATAACTCTACATCCCCCATGTGGTGGGATTCGATAACTCTACATCCCCCATGTGGTGGGATTCTATAACTCTACATCCCCCATGTGGTGGGATTCAATAACTCTACATCCCCCATGTGGTGGGATTCGATAACTCTACATCCCCCATGTGGTGGGATTCTATAACTCTACATCCCCCATGTGGTGGGATTCGATAACTCTACATCCCTCATGTGGTGGGATTCTATAACTCTACATCCCCATGTGGTGGGATTCTATAACTCTACATCCCCCATGTGGTGGGATTCGATAACTCTACATCCCCCATGTGGTGGGATTCTATAACTCTACATCCCCCATGTGGTGGGATTCTATAACTCTACATCCCCCATGTGGTGGATTCGATAACTCTACATCCCCCAAGTGGTGGGATTCTATAACTCTACATCCCCCATGTGGTGGGATTCGATAACTCTACATCCCCCATGTGGTGGGATTCTATAACTCTACATCCCCCATGTGGTGGGATTCTATAACTCTACATCCCCCATGTGGTGGGATTCGATAACTCTACATCCCCCATGTGGTGGGATTCGATAACTCTACATCCCCCATGTGGTGGGATTCGATAACTCTACATCCCCCATGTGGTGGGATTCGATAACTCTACATCCCCATGTGGTGGGATTCGATAACTCTACATCCCCCATGTGGTGGGATTCTATAACTCTACATCCCCATGTGGTGGGATTCTATAACTCTACATCCCCCATGTGGTGGGATTCGATAACTCTACATCCCCCATGTGGTGGGATTCTATAACTCTACATCCCCCATGTGGTGGGATTCTATAACTCTACATCCCCCATGTGGTGGGATTCGATAACTCTACATCACCAAGTGGTGGGATTCGAGTCTACAGCGGTGATGGGCAAGAGAACCACTTTAACCATTCGGTCAAGGAGGCTCCCCTGCACAGTTATAATAATATATTCCATGAAATAGAAACACCACACACTTCATCAGTTATAACATAGGTGTTATATGTTTACAATTTTATTAATTTTTAAGCCAACAATTTCGGCCTAACTTATTTATTTATTACATACATGACATAAAATTCATTCACTGAATATTTACTTTTAGTTTTCTGGAAACAAAGTGTCCACATCAATTGCAAATGCTACATTGTACCTGTATATTGCATGGTGTACCTATGCATTTTGGCTATAAGTATGTGTGTGTGTGTGTCACGTGTATCGTCGCTACCGGTTGCCCATATGAGCGACGCTTCCTGAAGAGATTAGTCATTTTACATGTTTGTAGGATAGTGCAATGATACAGACAGGGGCGCATTCCAAAGCCTCATCTGGTTCTTTTACGTACACGGTGTGAAGCACCGAAACGAGACCTCGGTTTAAACAACTGGTCTACAGATCCGTCTTGGCTATAGCTATTTTGTTTGTATATTTATACTATAATAATTGTAAATTATAAAAGAACCTTAAGACGGATTAGTAAGAGCTAGTCAAGTCACCCTATATAAATATAGAACCCTATCTAAACTATTGCGTACCCAACAATTAAAGCGACACTACATCCGTGTAAACTCAAATGTCTGAAGAATGTAATTTTCTATTATATTGTAATTTTTCCCAAATATTTGCTTCAAAAACTGAGTATTTCAACACATAAACAAGCGTGGTATACGCGGTTTGTTGACATAACAAAATAATGTAAATAGGGTCGACATGCATGCGTAATACAGAGCGTTTATCCTGGTATGCTACATATTTACCGTGATATCTCACATGAGTGCCGGTGCATATTTATTTGTAGACTAAACTTAATTACATTATCTCTAAACGAAAGTATCGCGTGATTAATATTGAATTCAATAACACCAAACGTCAATTCAGGAGCCTGGATGACCTTGATATGAAATCGTACATTCACGGTTGAAAATTGTATACCACAAAAACACTGTTAAGTTGATCCAATGTTAGTGTTCGATGTATTCAGAATAATTTATAGTAGCAATGCATTTATACTTAAACAATTTTTATTTGCATTTTGTGATGTAATGTCGCTTTAATGAAGCCCCAATGAACAGCAGCAGATGCACAGATAAATCTATTCATTTCTTGAATTACTTGTCTGTATTGAGTATAAAGATGAATTTGATGATTATGATGATATGATCAGTATTTGTGTCAGGTAATGATATGCCACTGACGGATTAGAGATCGCTATCCATGCCACCTGCCGAGTTGACATAAACAGGAGGAATGCTTTCTATATAAACTGAGACTATGTTGAACTACTACATGTTTGTAAAGTCTATTTTACATCAACAACATAATCTAACCTTCAATGTACCAGCAGAAGTCGAGGCCTCACGCAACATCATATAACCCAGCCTACAAGAGTACAAGCGGACAACTGAACACCATATAACCAAGAGTACAAGCGGACAACTGAGCACAATATAGCTCAGCGCACAAGAGTACAAGCGGATAACTGAACACCATATAGCCCAGCTTACAAGAGTACAAGCGGACCACTAAACACACCATATAACTCAGCCTACAAGAGTACAAGCGGACAACTGAACACACCATATAACACAGAGTACAAGCGGACAACTGAACACCATATAACCCAGTATACAAGGGTACAGGCGGACAACTGAACAACATAGAATCCAGACTACAAGCATACAAGCGGACAACTGAACAGCATATAACCCAGCCTACAAGAGTACAAGCGGACAACTGAACACACCATATAACCTAGCCTACAAGAGTACAACTGAACACACCATATATCCCAGTCTACAAGAGTACAAACCAACAACTGAACACATCATATAACCCAGCCTACAAGAGTACAAGCGGGCAACTGAACACAATATAACACAGGCTACAAGAGTACCAGCGGACAACTGAACACCATATAACCCAGACTACAAGAGTACCAGCGGACAACTGAACACCATATAACCCAGTCTACAAGCGTACAAGCGGACAAATGAACACCATATAACCCAGTCTACAAGAGTACAAGCTGACAACTGAACACCATATAACCCAGTCTACAAGAGTACAAGCGGACAACTGAACACCATATAACCCAGAGTACAAGCGGACAACTGAGCACAATATAGCTCAGCGCACAAGAGTACAAGCGGATAACTGAACACCATATAGCCCAGCTTACAAGAGTACAAGCGGACCACTAAACACACCATATAACTCAGCCTACAAGAGTACAAGCGGACAACTGAACAAACCATATAACACAGAGTACAAGCGGACAACTGAACACCATATAACCCAGTATACAAGAGTACAGGCGGATAACTGAACAACATAGAATCCAGACTACAAGCATACAAGCGGACAACTGAACAGCATATAACCCAGTATACAAGAGTACAAGCGGACAACTGAACACCATATAGCTCAGCCTACAATAGTACAAGCGGACAACTGAACACCATATAACCCAGCCTACAAGAGTACAAGCGGACAACTGATCACACCATATAACCTAGCCTACAAGAGTACAACTGAACACACCATATAACCCAGTCTACAATAGTACAAGCCAACAACTGAAAACACCATATAACCCAGCCTAAAAGAGTACAAGTGGGCAACTGAACACAATATAACACAGGCTACAAGAGTACCAGCGGACATCTGAACACCATATAACCCAGATTACAAGAGTACAAGCTGACAACTGAACACCATATAACCCAGTCTACAAGAGTATCAGCGGACAACTGAACACCATATAACCCAGCCAACAATAATACAAGCGGACAACTGAACACAATATAACACAGGCTACAAGAGTACGAGCGGACAACTGAACACCATATAACCCAGACTACAAGAGTACCAGCGGACAACTGAACACCATATAACCCAGACTATAAGAGTACCAGCGGACAAATGAACACCATATAACCCAGACTACACGAGTACCAGCTGACAACTGAACACGATATAACCCAGCCAACAATAGTACAAGCGGACCACTAAACACAATATAACCCAGGCTACAAGAGAACCAGCGGACAACTGAACACCATATAACCCAGGCTACAAGAGTACAAACGGACAACGGAACACCATATAACCCAGGCTACAGGAGTACAAGCGGACAACTGAACACCATATAACCCAGCCAACAATAGTACAAGCGGACAACTGAACACAATATAACCCAGACTACAAGAGTACCAGCGGACAACTGAACACCATATAACCCAGTCTACAAGCGTACAAGCGGACAACTGAACACCATATAACCCAGTCTACAAGCGTATAAGCGGACAACTGAACACCATATAACCAAGTCTACAAGAGTACAAGCTGACAACTGAACACCATATAACCCAGTCTACAAGAGTATCAGCGGACAACTGAACACCATATAACCCAGTTTACAAGAGTACCAGCGGACAACTGAACACAATATAACCCAGACTACAAGAGTACCAGCGGACAACTGAACACCATATAACCCAGCCAACAATAGTACAAGCGGACAACTGAACACCATATAACCCACCCTACAAGAGTATCAGCGGACAACTGAACACCATATAACCCAGCCAACAATAATACAAGCGGACAACTAAACACAATATAACACAGGCTACAAGAGTACGAGCGGACAACTGAACACCATATAACCCAGACTACAAGAGTACCAGCGGACAACTGAACACCATATAACCCAGACTACAAGAGTACCAGCGGACAACTGAACACCATATAACCCAGACTACAAGAGTACCAGCTGACAACTGAACACCATATAACCCAGCCAACAATAGTACAAGCGGACACTAAACACAATATAACCCAGGCTACAAGAGAACCAGCGGACAACTGAACACCATATAACCCAGGCTACAAGAGTACAAACGGACAACGGAACACCATATAACCCAGGCTACAGGAGTAAAAGCGGACAACTGAACACCATATAACCCAGCCAACAATAGTACAAGCGGACAACTGAACACAATATAACCCAGACTACAAGAGTACAAGCGGACAACTGAACACCATATAACCCAGACTACAAGAGTACAAGCGGACAACTGAACACCATATAACCCAGTCTACAAGCGTATAAGCGGACAACTGAACACCATATAATCAAGTCTACAAGAGTACAAGCTGACAACTGAACACCATATAACCCAGTCTACAAGAGTATCAGCGGACAACTGAACACAATATAACCCAGTTTACAAGAGTACCAGCGGACAATTGAACACAATATAACCCATATTACAAGAGTACCATCGGACAACTGAACACCATATAACCCATCCTACAATAGTACAAGCGGACAACTGAACACCATATAACCCACCCTACAAGAGTACCAGCGGACAACTGAACACCATATAACCCAGACTACAAGAGTACAAGCGGACAACTGGACACCATATAACCCAGCCTATAAGAGTACAAGCTGACAACTGAACACCATATAACCCATCCTACAAGAGTACCAGCGGACAACTAAACATAATATAACCCAGGAAACAAGAGTACCAGCGGACAACTGAACACCATATAACCCAGACTACAAGAGTACAAGCGGACAACTGAACACCATATAACCCAGACTACAAGAGTACAAGTGGACAACTGAACACCATATAACCCAGACTACAAGAGTACAAGTGGACAACTGAACACCATATGACCCAGACTACAAGAGTACAAGCGGACAACTGAACACCATATAACCCAGAGTACAAGAGTACAAGCGGAAAACTGAACACAATATAACCCAGGCTACAAGAGTACCAGCGGACAATTGAACACAATATAACCCAGCCTACAAGAGTACCATCGGACAACTGAACACCATATAACCCATCCTACAAGAGTACCATCGGACAACTGAACACCATATAACCCATCCTACAAGAGTACAAGCGGACAACTGAACACCATATAACCCATCCTACAAGAGTACCACCGGACAACTGAACACCATATAACCCAGACTACAAGAGTACCAGCGGACAACTGAACACCATATAACCCAGTCTACAAGAGTACCAGTGGAGAACTGAACACCATATAACCCAGACTACAAGAGTACCAGCGGACAACTGAACACCCTATAACACAGACTACAAGAGTACCAGCGGACAACTAAACATAATATAACCCAGGCAACAAGAGTACCAGCGGACAACTGAACACCATATAACCCAGACTACAAGAGTACAAGTGGACAACTGAACACCATATAACCCAGATTACAAGAGTACAAGCGGACAACTGAGCACCATATAACCCAGAGTACAAGAGTACAAGCGGACAACTGAACACCATATAACCCATAGTACAAGAGTACCAGTGGACAACTGAACACCATACAACCCAGACTACAAGAGTACCAGCGGACAACTGAACACCCTATAACACAGACTACAAGCGGATAACTGGACACCATATAATCCAGCCTACAAGAGTACCAGGGGACAACTGAACACAATATAACCCAGAATACACGAGTACAAGCGGACAACTGAACACAATATAAACCAGACTACACGAGTACAAGCGGACAACTGAACACCATATAACCGATCCTACAAGAGTACCATCGGACAACTGAACACCATATAACCCAGACTACAAGAGTAAAAGGGGACACCTGAACACAATATAACACAGACTACAATAGTACAAGCGAATAACTGGACACCATATAACCCAGCCTACAAGAGTACAAGCGGACAACTGAACACCATATAACCCAGACTACAAGATTACAAGGGGACACCTGAACACAATATAACACAGACTACAAGTGTACAAGCGGACAACTGAACACCATATAACCCAGTCTACAAGAGTACAAGAGGACAAATGAACACCATATAACTCAGACTACAAGAGTACAAGCGAACAACTGAACACCATATAACCCAGACTACAAGAGTACAAGCGGACAACTGAACACCATATAACCCAGACTACAAGAGTACAAGCGGACAACTGAACACCATATAACCCAGACTACAAGAGTACAAGCGGACAACTGAACACCATATAACCCAGAGTACAAGAGTACAAGTGGACAACTGAACACCATATAACCCAGACTACAAGAGTACAAGCGGACAACTGAACACCATATAACCCAGAGTACAAGAGTACAGCGGAAAACTGAACACCATATAACCCAGGCTACAAGAGTACCAGCGGACAACTGAACACAATATAACCCAGCCTACAAGAGTACCAGCGGACAACTGAACACCATATAACCCATCCTACAAGAGTACCAGCGGACAACTGAACACCATATAACCCAGCCTACAAGAGTACAAGCGGACAACTGAACACCATATAACCCATCCTACAAGAGTACCAGCGGACAACTGAACACCATATAACCCAGACTACAAGAGTACCAGCGGACAACTGAACACCATATAACCCAGTCTACAAGAGTACCAGCGGACAACTGAACACCATATAACCCAGACTACAAGAGTACCAGCGGACAACTGAACACCTATAACCAGACTACAAGAGTACCAGCGGACAACTGAACAAATATAACCCAGACAACAAGAGTACCAGTGGGCAACTGAACACCATATAACCCAGTCTACAAGAGTACCAGCGGACAACTGAACACAATATAACCCAGACAACAAGAGCACAACTGAACACAATATAACCCAGACTACAAGGGCACAACTGAACACAATATAACCCAGACTACAAGAGTACAAGCGGATAACTGGACACCATATAACTCAGCCTAAATCGTAATGTGTTTCACCATTAACGTTATGTATCGATTCAAATAGAGATATGCATACTTTAAAGTTTAATTTACAAATTGTCTAGAAGAGTATTCCCTCAACCAATCAGAATCCGTCCAGGTGTTATTACACGTGTGTACATATAAGAAAATATGTGATGGATGTATGAAACCCAATGCAAGCAAGGTTATGTGATCAAATAAATTACATGCATACTACTCACTCAATATGGTGGAAGCCGTAATAGCGCAGTGGATGCGTGTTCGCTTCAGGTGCGAAAGGTCCGGGGTTCGAGCCTAGCTGGAACCGTTACGATTGCCTCTTCTCTCCCCCTCAAGGCGATGGATTCCACCAGGAATGAGGTATTGAGAGGAATTAATATAGTATAACCTTGATCTGTGCTTATAGTGTGTGTTTTACGTTTATTTATCGTCGCTACCGGTTGCCCATATGAGCGAAGCCTCCTGAAGAGATTAGTCATTTTAGATTTTGGAGGATAGTGCAATGCTACAGACAGAGACCCATTCCAGAGTCTCCTCTGGTTCTTTTACGTGCACGGTGTAAAGCACCAACACGAGACCTCGGTTTACCGTCCCATCTGAAAGACTGTTAATTTTATTAGGGTCAGACGGGGGATCGAAAATGCGATCCCTGGATTACCAGTCCAGCGTGTTACCACTGGACTACATATCCGTCTGTTTGCTTATAGGTGTTATTACAAGCGTAAATGTACTTGAGACATTATCATAATTACACGCTTCATTTGCAATGGATTTTTGCAGGTTAATTGAATAAAATTGAAATACAATTCAAGGTGGTAATAGCCGAGCGGTCTAAGGTGCTCGTACTTCGCACTACTTTACAAAAGCACAATTCAGTGTGCATTCGAATGATTTGAACCCAATGTTATTATTACAGACGGATCTGTAGTACAGCGGTAAAACGCTGGACTGGTAATCCAGGGATCGCAGGTTCGATCCCCCGTCTGACCCTAATACAATTAATAGTCTTTCAGATGGGACGTTAAACCGAGGTCTCGTGTCGGTGCTTAACACCGTACACGTAAAAGAACCAGAGGAGACTCTGGAATGGGTCTCTGTCTGTAGCATTGCACTAATCCGCCAACAATCTAAAATGACTAATCTCTTCAGGAGGCGTCGCTCATATGGGCAACCGGTAGCGACGATAAATAAACGTAAAATACACACCAATCTTATTCAATCGTCAGGCAGATATCCGAACCATTCTACAACTGTACCTAATATTGAGATCTCCTATTATATTACAACATTGACTTTAGAAGAATTGTTCCCCAATATGCTATTTTCCACGCAATTACAACATTAGTATCTTCACAATGCCTGTGCATGTTATGTCTGCTTAGACTGCACTGTCAGCAGTTCCAAATTTAGTTCCGTTGCACCGCTCCGAGTACACACTGGCATGTACTTCAAACTAGTTTGAATATCAATATATAATATTGATTTACATGCTGTATTAATTAAATCACGAACAGACTCTGTCCCACATAATGCTGTAATTTAGAAGTTGACGAGGGGGTTTGGCATACGAAAAACGACAGAAAGAATAATATGAAATGTCTGGCGTTTGATCAATACACTAGCAGTATGATGTTGGTACGTGATTCTGCATAAATGTATCCCTTGTCCAGAACACGGTATAGAAGCCGAAGCTCAATCATATATTTGCAATAAACCCAAATACAACAGATTTAGCTGAGTCGCAATAATACGCATTGACGATTGTTTGACTGTCCAATATACAATGTAGGTTGTATATGCGTAAATAGACAGAAGTGCATCCGCGGTCCAATAATGTAGTCCCAATAATATAAAAATTATAGTACATTTTTCTTTTTGGTAAAAATGCATTTTCATGACAGGAAATGTATAGTTGTTGTGTTATTTGAGAAAGTATGTGACTTGAGAAGACTTCAGACGAGTTGATGTGTAGAAAAGATGTGATATAAGAATTCAGGTCATTACAAACTGAAGGTTGGTATACTGTATTATTTGGCGGAGGTGAGCACTGACTATTTGAAACATTATATTTTGAATATTCTTTGTGTGTTTCAGGCTGATTTGAATACCTCTTCACATTGGATACGGTATCAGAGGAAATGAAAGATTGGAAATATAAATGAACAGACTGTATGCATTTACTTGTTACTATGTATTTAACAGGCAGGTTATTTGTTGTTTTACAACCTGTAGACCGACATGTTTCCGCGATATATTATCATTCATAAGTAAAACACAATGCATGTTATTATACCATGTCCGTTAGAACTTGACACGAAATTTGCTCATTTTACATCAGAACGATAATGTCCCTTGGGGTTCTAGTTTCGCCGACAAATTATCTCATGAATATCTCATAATTGTCTGTGATTAACAAGATAATTTGTCGGAGAAGAGAGAACTGGTCATATCAATAGTGTTATATTGTCAACGATCGTTATTGTTGCCTTACGTGTGGTGTGTCCAGATCTTAATTCATTGTCCAACCATTGCGTTAATGGGTTGTTTGTTTATGAGTTGGGTTAGGGATTCCATATCTTAATTCATTGTCCAACTATTGCGTTAATGGGTTGTTTGTTTATGAGTTGGGTTAGGGATTCCGGATCTTAATTCATTGTCCAACCATTGCGTTAGTGGGTTGTTTGTCTATGAGTTGTGTTAGGGACTCCGGATCCTAAAGGATTGCGACATAGGCTACCCAAACATCTATCAGACGAACATTGATAAACGGGTCGGTAATCCAGTGGTCAACGAAGGTTTGATCCCCCCGTCTGACCCTAATAAAATTAACATTGTTTCATATGGGACTTCAGACCCAGGTGGCGTGTCAGTGCTATACACCGTGCACGTAAATGTACCAGAGGTGACACTGTCCGTATCACTCCACTCTAAAACGACTATTCTCTTCATGAAGCGTCGCTCATATGGGCAACCGGTAGCGATGATAAATAAACATAAACTACACCTACATAGCGCAACAAAAGGTCAGAATAATGTACCATGTATAATAGCATGTGAGTGGACTCACTTACGTATTTAAAAGGTTATCTATAATCTGTCCAGTCACGATACAGTATCAGCATCAGAAACAACAGGGCCATACTGCACGCTGTGAGGTGGAAACAATAAAATGAACTTAGCTCAGATTATATTCGTTTTAATGATGGATACGCAGTGACAAATGTCAACAGCCTATTGCCAAATAATGGATTTGTCTGTGATTCGGCGGATATCAGTGAAGCACGCAACCGCGCCTGGGATTCTCAGAAATGCCGTCGCATAGATCATACTACCCGTCTTCATTGTGCATTATTATCGCATCAATACAAAAAGGAAAATAACATAATTAAATAATGTAAGAAAATGGTTGTGTCTCCATAATGAAGTGACTTTCGATATGTCTTATATACGGACGTTCTAGAATTGGTCAAGTAAGAACCAACATATATGTGGCAAGACAATTCTGAACAATAATGCGTTTAATACAAAATTAATTTGAGCTCGATTGCGATACACGTTCTAGGAACTTGTTAAATCGCTCTCGAGATCTCATTCCTGATGAGAGTTAATGTGGAATGTATGTGCATTGCATAACGACACACTATGTACACTAATAGGAGGTATTCACAATATTAAACACGCTGAGTATTTTCACAATGCGTCCACAATGGTTATTATTATTAATACAAATTTATTTTAGCTCGATTGCGAAACAAGTTCTTATAACTTATATTAATCACTCTCGAGACCTCATTCCTGATGGTATCCATCGCCACGAGGGAAAGAGAAGAGGCAACGTGGAAATTAAATGCCTTGCCTAAGGGCACAATCGTAACGGCTTCAGCGGGGCTCGAACTCCGGACCTTTCGCACCTGAAGCGAACGCGAAATGGTTATAAACATGTTTGTCTTGTTTGTGTGTGTCCATGCTACATTAACATTCGACATAAGTATTTAAAGCCGTACTATTGCAGAAGACCGTCATCTGTAGCCCAGTGGTAACACGCTGGACTGGTAATCCAGGGATCGCAGGTTTGATCCCCCGTCTGACCCTAATAAAATTAACAGTCTTTCAGATGGGACGTTAAACAGAGGTCTCGTGTCGGTGCTTTACACCGTGCACGTAAAAGAACCAGAGGAGACTCTGTAATGGGTCTCTGTCTTTATCATTGCACTATCCTCCAAAATCTAAAATGACTAATCTCTTCAGGAGGCGTCGCTCATATGGGCAACCGGTAGCGACGATAAATAAACGTAAAACACACACGAGTACTGAGACTCCACAGCCGCGCAGACTGAAGGAAATCACTAATTGAGATCTCGTGATTTAACGATCCGTCATAGCCTGGGAACAGGCGTCGATATATTTTGCCTGGTCAGTCAAATAAATATATTTTAACACCGAGACTGTTCATTGAGTCGTATTGAGTTTCTGATCATATCAACGTCATTTTGCCAGACGCTAAAAAGCGAAAAATCGACAGACTGGTACACAGGCTAGATCCGACAATACCATCAACATGTGACTGTAGGATACAAGACAGTCTAGACCAACACATGTATACACCAACTCTAATAGAATATAACAGTCACTATTTACATTAAGTATATATTGATAGTGAAGTTGTAGGGCGTTCGCTTCTGCTTCATGTGCGAACGGTCGGTTTTCGAGCTCCACTGGAGCCGTTACGAATGTGCCCTTAGGCAAGGCATTTAAATTCCACATTGCCTTTTCTCCTCTCTCCCTCGTGTGTGGCGATGGATTCCATCAGGAATGAGGTCTCCAGAATGATCAATATAAGTTGTAATAACGTGTTTCGCAATCGAGCTAAAATAAATTTGTATAAACTACATCCCGGTAAACCTAGTTGCCCCTGCGGCATTCCTGATTGGCTAACGTTGTTGTTTGACGTCAGATAGTGTTTATTGGCCGAATAATTGTGTTAGAGAGACGTATGCTATGTTTCATATAGCTATGTATGCATAAACAATTTTAGGAATTTAAATGCACATCCGTCTGTAAAACTAAATATATACAAAGCAGACATGAATGTATCAGCGTAATTGGAGGGGCGGACAGACGTATCTGACAGACACAAAACGATTGTCTGCCACATTGAACATTGCCTGCGTTATACAGCAGTACATGTCAACATACCGCTGGACCCGCTGGAACCGTTACGATTGTGCCCTTAGGCAAGGCATTTAAATTCCACGTTGCCTCTTCTCTCTCCCTCGTGGCGATGGATTCCATCAGGAATGAGGTCTCGAGAGTGATTAATATAAGTTGAAATAACTTGTTTCGCAATCGAGCTAAAATAAACTTGTATAAACATATCAACATCCTCTAATTAGATAAGACACAGTTGCTTGTATTATTTAAATAATCCGCCAGGTGCTTGATATCGAGTTGCAAACCATGTGTATATTTGTGGCGTATCCCGATCACTAGACCACACATTTTACAGATCCAAAGTAACTCTGTGCCGTAATAAATGCTTGTATTTGTTATTGCACTGTACCAATGTGGCATCAGGAAGTTCTGAAACGAACATCAGTTATCAACATAATAAATGCTTGTATTTGTTATTGCACTGTACCAATGTGGCATCAGGAAGTTCTGAAACGAACATCAGTTATCAACATAATAAATGCTTGTATTTGTTATTGCACTGTACCAATGTGACACCAGACAGTTCTGAAACGAACATCAGTTATCAACATAATAAATGCTAGTATTTGTTATTGCACTGTACCAATGTGACACCAGACAGTTCTGAAACGAACATCAGTTATCAACACAACGACTTACAAGCAGATATAAATATACAAATGTAAGTACATGCACGTATACAATCAGCGCACGCACGCACGCACGCACGCACGCACACACGCACGCACGCACGCACGCACGCACGCACACACACACACACATACAGTCAAACCTGTCTTAATATAGGTCAAATGTATAATAAAACAACACATTAGGAATATGTTAACTGGCTGCTTAATACAGGTTGGCTGCTTAATAGAGGTGACCACTAACACAGGTTTGACTGTATATAAATATAACCACACATACACATGTAAATACACATATATGCACATGTAAATGTTCACATATACACATATAAATACAAACATATATACAATGCGCATATACAACACTCTACACCCATACATTCAAGCTTGTCTTAAGCAGCCAGTCAAGGGAATCACAGAAAGTGGCTGCTTAGCACAGGTTGCTGCTTAATAGAGGTCAAATGTATAATAAAACATCATATTGGGAATCTGGAGTATATGTTTTTGTTCAATGTATTAACATTTATTTAACGTCACTATCGGTTGCTCGTTTGAGTGACAGGCAGTTTACCTAACAACACAGTTGTTAGCGCGCTGGCTTCTCACCAATGTAACCCGGGTTCGATCCTCGGATCGGGAAGTATGTGAGATGGTACGGTGGTCGTCAGATCGGACAGGTGGCTTTTCTCCGGGTACTTCGGTTTCCTCCGACACGAATGACCACATATACGCTTTCATCCGCGCCAACGAGAGTGATTTAGTTGTTAAAACTTGCTTCGCAATCGTTGTAAAATAAATCAAGTGTAAACATCTTTCATAGGCAGGCTCCAAAGGTTAACCAGCACCAACCTCCATAAGAAATTGCCAAATTGTTCATATAGCGAGACACTGTCTGAGAGGGGCTCGAACACGTGACCATCAGCGATGATAGGTTACAGTGGTAAGTCAGCGACCTTAACTTCTCGCCTCGATCAACTCTAGTACATGTATTGTAAGGTACAATGGGGGATGGCTCCCCGACCCCCTTTGGTACCTATGACGGGGAAAATAAATAAAACATTGCAAAAATCAAACTCTAGTACATGGATTGTTCGTGTAGAAGATAGACTAAAGGTGTGTTCTACAATTTGAAAGGCAGTTAAATCGAACACAGACGAATATACAGCCAACCTGCTTCAGAATTAATGCAGTGTTCGTATAACTCATGCACTAATCAGATTTGAACTGATTTAAATGTTGTAAATTAAACTCTCGTGGGTATTAATGTATCTCATATATTACTAATTAAAATACTGTTATCTCGAAAGTGCATGTACGTGAAACACCCACTGCATTGTTCTGATTGTTAAATATGTTTATTAAGAAGTATAGTATATGTTTGTTGTAGGATAGTGCCAGATACAGATCACGCTCTACATGCCCGGTGTATAGCACACATACATGATACAGCACACGCTCTACATGCCCGGTGTATATCACACATACATGATACAGCACACGCTCTACATGCCCGGTGTATAGCACACATACATGATACAGAACACGCTCTATATGCCCAGTGTATAGCACACATACATGATACAGAACACGCTCCACATGCCCGGTGTATAGCACACATACATGATACAGAACACGCTATACATGCCCGGTGTATAGCACACATACATGATACAGAACACGCTCTACATGCCCGGTGTATAGCACACATACATGATACAGCACACGCTCTACATGCCCGGTGTATAGCACACATACATGATACAGAACACGCTCTACATGCCCAGTGTATAGCACACATACATGATACAGAACACGCTCTACATGCCCGGTGTATAGCACACATACATGATACAGCACACGCTCTACATGCCCGGTGTATAGCACACATACATGATACAGCACACGCTCTACATGCCCGGTGTACAGCACACATACATGATACCACACACGCTCTACATGCCCGGTGTATAGCACACATACATGATACAGAACACGCTCTACATGCCCGGTGTATAGCACACATACATGATACAGAACACGCTCTACATGCCCGGTGTATAGCACACATACATGATACAGAACACGCTCTACATGCCCGGTGTATAGCACACATACATGATACAGAACACGCTCTACATGCCCGGTGTATAGCACACATACATGATACAGCACACGCTCTACATGCCCGGTGTATAGCACACATACATGATACAGAACACGCTCTACATGCCCGGTGTATAGCACACATACATGATACAGAACACGCTCTACATGCTCGGTGTACAGCACACATACATGATACCACACATGCTCTACATGCCCGGAGTATAGCACACATATATGATATCACACACGCTCTACATGCCCGGTGTACAGCACACATACATGCTACAGCACACGCTCCACATGCCCGGTGTATAGCACACATACATGATACCACACACGCTCTACATGCCCGGTATATAGCACACATACATGATACAGCACACGCTCTATATGCCCGGTGTATAGCACACATACATGATACAGAACACGCTCTACATGCCCGGTGTATAGCACACATATATGATACCACACACGCTCTACATGCCCGGTGTATAGCACACATACATGATACAGCACACGCTCTACATGCCCGGTGTATAGCACACATACATGATACAGAACACTCTCTACATGCCCGGTGTATAGCACACATACATGATACCACACACGCTCTACATGCCCGGTGTACAGCACACATACATGATACCACACACGATCTACATGCCCGGTGTATAGCACAAATACATGATACAGCGCACGCTCTACATGCCCGGTGTATAGCACACATACATGATACAGCGCACGCTCTACATGTCCGGTGTATAGCACACATACATGATACAGAACACGCTCTACATGCCCGGTGTATAGCACACATACATGATACCACACACGCTCTACATGCCCGGTGTACAGCACACATACATGATACAGAACACGCTCTACATGCCCGGTGTATAGCACACATACATGATACCACACACGCTCTACATGCCCGGTGTATAGCACACATACATAATACAGCACACGCTCTACATGCCCGAGGTATAGCACACATACATGCTACAGAACACGCTCTACATGCCCGGTGTATAGCACACATACATGATATCACACACGCTCTACATGTCCGGTGTACAGCACACATACATGATACCACACACGCTCTACATGCCCGGTGTATAGCACACATACATGATACAGAACACGCTCTACATGCCCGGTGTATAGCACACATACATGATACCACACACGCTCTACATGCCCGGTGTATAGCACACATACATGATACAGAACACGCTCTACATGCCCGGTGTACAGCACACATACATGATACAGCACACGCTCTACATGCCCGAGGTATAGCACACATAAATGATACAGAACACGCTCTACATGTCCGGTGTATAGCACACATACATGATACAGCACACGCTCTACATGCCCGGTGTATAGCACACACACATGATACAGCACACGCTCTACATGCCCGGTGTATAGCACACATACATGATACAGCACACGCTCCACATGCCCGGTGCATAGCACACATACATGATACAGAACATTCTCTAAATGCCCGGTGAATAGTACACATACATGATACAGCACACGCTCTACATGCCCGGTGTATAGCACACATACATGATACCACACACGTTCTACATGCCCGGTGTATAGCACACATACATGATACCACACACGCTGTACATGCCCGGTGTATAGCACACATACATGACACCACACACGCTCTACATGTCCGGTGTATAGCACACATACATGATACAGAACACGCTCTACATGCCCGGTGTATAGCACACATACATGATACCACACACGCTCTACATGCCCGGTGTATAGCACACATACATGATACAGCACACGCTCTACATTCCCGGTGTATAGCACACATACATGATACCACACACGTTCTACATGCCCGGTGTATAGCACACATACATGATACCACACACGCTGTACATGCCCGGTGTATAGCACATATACATGACACCACACACGCTCTACATGCCCGGTGTACAGCACACATATATGATACAGAACACGCTGTACATGCCCGGTGTATAGCACACATACATGATACAGCACACGCTCTACATGCCCGGTGCATAGCACACATACATGATACCACACACGCTCTACATGCCCGGTGTACAGCACACATACATGATACCACACACGTTCTACATGCCCGGTGTACAGCACACATACATGATACAGCACACGCTCTACATGCCCGGTGTATAGCACACATACATGATACAGAACACGCTGTACATGCCCGGTGTATAGCACACATACATGATACCACACACGCTCTACATGCCCGGTGTATAGCACACATACATAATACAGCACACGCTCTACATGCCCGAGGTATAGCACACATACATGCTACAGAACACGCTATACATGCCCGGTGTATAGCACACATACATGATACAGCACACTCTCTACATGCCCGGTGTATAGCACACATACATGATACAGCAAACGCTCTACATGCTCGGTGTACAGCACACATACATGATACCACACACGCTCTACATGCCCGGTGTATAGCACACATAAATGATACCACACACGCTCTACATGCCCGATGTATAGCACACATACATGATACCACATACGCTCTACATGCCCGGTGTATAGCACACATACATGATACCACACACGCTCTACATACCCGGTGTATAGCACACATACATGATACCACACACGCTCTATATGCCCCGTGTATAGCACACATACATGACACCACACACGCTCTACATGCCCGGTGTATAGCACACATACATGATACCACACACGCTCTACATGCCCGTTGTATAGCACACATACATGCCACCACACACGCTCTACATGCCCGGTGTATAGCACACATACATGATACAGAACACGCTCTACATGCCCGTTGTATAGCACACATACATGATACAGAACACGCTCTACATGCCCGGTGTATAGCACACATATGATACACACACGCTCTACATGCCCGGTGTATAGCACACATACATGATACAGCACACGCTCTACATGCCCGGTGTATAGCACACATACATGATACCACACACGCTCTACATGCCCGGTGTATAGCACACATACATGATACAGCACACGCTCTACATGCCCGGTGTATAGCACACATACATGATACAGAACACGCTCTACATGCCCGGTGTATAGCACACATATGATACCACACACGCTCTACATGCCCGGTGTATAGCACACATACATGATACAGCACACGCTCTACATGCCCGGTGTATAGCACACATACATGATACAGAACACGCTCTACATGCCCGGTGTATAGCACACATACATGATACCACACACGCTCTACATGCCCGGTGTATAGCACACATACATGATACCACACACGCTCTACATGCCCGGTGTATAGCACACATACATGATACAGCGCACGCTCTACATGCCCGGTGTATAGCACACATACATGATACAGCACACGCTCTACATGCCCGGTGTATAGCACACATACATGATACAGAACACGCTCTACATGCCCGGTGTATAGCACACATACATGATACCACACA
>CM026394.1:48737944-48882065 GCA_014843695.1 Archivesica marissinica
CATGTAGTGGTCATGTACCACTGTAACAATATAACATGTAGTGCCGAGGTACCACTGTAACAATATAACATGTAGTGGTCATGTACCACTGTAGCAATATAACATGTAGTGGTCATGTACCACTGTAACAATATAACATGTAGTGGTCATGTACCACTGTAACAATATAACATGTAGTGGTCATGTACCACTGTAACAATATAACATGTAGTGGTCATGTACCACTGTAACAATATAACATGTAGTGGTCATGTACCACTGTAACAATATAACATGTAGTGGTCATGTACCACTGTAACAATATAACATGTAGTGGTCATGTACCACTGTAACAATATAACATGTAGTGGTCATGTACCACTGTAACAATATAACATGTAGTGGTCATGTACCACTGTAACAATATAACATGTAGTGCCGAGGTACCACTGTAACAATATAACATGTAGTGGTCATGTACCACTGTAACAATATAACATGTAGTGGTCATGTACCACTGTAACAATATAACATGTAGTGGTCATGTACCACTGTAACAATATAACATGTAGTGGTCATGTACCACTGTAACAATATAACATGTAGTGCCGAGGTACCACTGTAACAATATAACATGTAGTGGTCATGTACCACTGTAACAATATAACATGTAGTGGTCATGTACCACTGTAACAATATAACATGTAGTGCCGAGGTACCACTGTAACAATATAACATGTAGTGGTCATGTACCACTGTAACAATATAACATGTAGTGGTCATGTACCACTGTAACAATATAACATGTAGTGGTCATGTACCACTGTAACAATATAACATGTAGTGGTCATGTACCACTGTAACAATATAACATGTAGTGGTCATGTACCACTGTAACAATATAACATGTAGTGGTCATGTACCACTGTAACAATATAACATGTAGTGGTCATGTACCACTGTAACAATATAGCATGTAGTGCCGAGGTACCACTGTAACAATATAACATGTAGTGGTCATGTACCACTGTAACAATATAACATGTAGTGGTCATGTACCACTGTAACAATATAACATGTAGTGGTCATGTACCACTGTAACAATATAACATGTAGTGGTCATGTACCACTGTAACAATATAACATGTAGTGGTCATGTACCACTGTAACAATATAACATGTAGTGGTCATGTACCACTGTAACAATATAACATGTAGTGGTCATGTACCACTGTAACAATATAACATGTAGTGGTCATGTACCACTGTAACAATATAACATGTAGTGGTCATGTACCACTGTAACAATATAACATGTAGTGGTCATGTACCACTGTAACAATATAACATGTAGTGGTCATGTACCACTGTAACAATATAACATGTAGTGGTCATGTACCACTGTAACAATATAACATGTAGTGCCGAGGTACCACTGTAACAATATAACATGTAGTGGTCATGTACCACTGTAACAATATAACATGTAGTGGTCATGTACCACTGTAACAATATAACATGTAGTGGTCATGTACCACTGTAACAATATAACATGTAGTGGTCATGTACCACTGTAACAATATAACATGTAGTGGTCATGTACCACTGTAACAATATAACATGTAGTGGTCATGTACCACTGTAACAATATAACATGTAGTGGTCATGTACCACTGTAACAATATAACATGTAGTGGTCATGTACCACTGTAACAATATAACATGTAGTGGTCATGTACCACTGTAACAATATAACATGTAGTGGTCATGTACCACTGTAACAATATAACATGTAGTGGCGGTACCACTGTAACAATATAACATGTAGTGGTCATGTACCACTGTAACAATATAACATGTAGTGGTCATGTACCACTGTAACAATATAACATGTAGTGGTCATGTACCACTGTAACAATATAACATGTAGTGGTCATGTACCACTGTAACAATATAACATGTAGTGGTCATGTACCACTGTAACAATATAACATGTAGTGCCGAGGTACCACTGTAACAATATAACATGTAGTGGTCATGTACCACTGTAACAATATAACATGTAGTGGTCATGTACCACTGTAACAATATAACATGTAGTGCCGAGGTACCACTGTAACAATATAACATGTAGTGGTCATGTACCACTGTAACAATATAACATGTAGTGCCGAGGTACCACTGTAACAATATAACATGTAGTGGTCATGTACCACTGTAACAATATAACATGTAGTGGTCATGTACCACTGTAACAATATAACATGTAGTGGCATGTACCACTGTAACAATATAACATGTAGTGGTCATGTACCACTGTAACAATATAACATGTAGTGGTCATGTACCACTGTAACAATATAGCATGTAGTGCATGTACCACTGTAACAATATAACATGTAGTGGTCATGTACCACTGTAACAATATAACATGTAGTGGTCATGTACCACTGTAACAATATAACATGTAGTGGTCATGTACCACTGTAACAATATAACATGTAGTGGTCATGTACCACTGTAACAATATAACATGTAGTGGTCATGTACCACTGTAACAATATAACATGTAGTGGTCATGTACCACTGTAACAATATAACATGTAGTGGTCATGTACCACTGTAACAATATAACATGTAGTGGTCATGTACCACTGTAACAATATAACATGTAGTGGTCATGTACCACTGTAACAATATAACATGTAGTGCCGAGGTACCACTGTAACAATATAACATGTAGTGGTCATGTACCACTGTAACAATATAACATGTAGTGGTCATGTACCACTGTAACATATACATGTAGTGCCGAGGTACCACTGTAACAATATAACATGTAGTGGTCATGTACCACTGTAGCAATATAACATGTAGTGCCGAGGTACCACTGTAACAATATAACATGTAGTGGTCATGTACCACTGTAACAATATAACATGTAGTGGTCATGTACCACTGTAGCAATATAACATGTAGTGCCGAGGTACCACTGTAACAATATAACATGTAGTGGTCATGTACCACTGTAACAATATAACATGTAGTGGTCATGTACCACTGTAACAATATAACATGTAGTGGTCATGTACCACTGTAACAATATAACATGTAGTGGTCATGTACCACTGTAACAATATAACATGTAGTGGTCATGTACCACTGTAACAATATAACATGTAGTGGTCATGTACCACTGTAACAATATAACATGTAGTGGTCATGTACCACTGTAACAATATAACATGTAGTGGTCATGTACCACTGTAACAATATAACATGTAGTGCCGAGGTACCACTGTAACAATATAACATGTAGTGGTCATGTACCACTGTAGCAATATAACATGTAGTGGTCATGTACCACTGTAACAATATAACATGTAGTGCCGAGGTACCACTGTAACAATATAACATGTAGTGGTCATGTACCACTGTAACAATATAACATGTAGTGGTCATGTACCACTGTAACAATATAACATGTAGTGGTCATGTACCACTGTAACAATATAACATGTAGTGCATGTACCACTGTAACAATATAACATGTAGTGGTCATGTACCACTGTAACAATATAACATGTAGTGTCATGTACCACTGTAACAATACATGTAGTGCATGTACCACTGTAACAATATAACATGTAGTGCCCATGTACCACTGTAACAATATAACATGTAGTGGTCATGTACCACTGTAACAATATAACATGTAGTGGTCATGTACCACTGTAACAATATAACATGTAGTGGTCATGTACCACTGTAACAATATAACATGTAGTGGTCATGTACCACTGTAACAATATAACATGTAGTGGTCATGTACCACTGTAACAATATAACATGTAGTGGTCATGTACCACTGTAACAATATAACATGTAGTGGTCATGTACCACTGTAACAATATAACATGTAGTGGTCATGTACCACTGTAACAATATAACATGTAGTGGTCATGTACCACTGTAACAATATAACATGTAGTGGTCATGTACCACTGTAACAATATAACATGTAGTGCCGATGTACCACTGTAACAATATAACATGTAGTGGTCATGTACCACTGTAACAATATAACATGTAGTGGTCATGTACCACTGTAACAATATAACATGTAGTGGTCATGTACCACTGTAACAATATAACATGTAGTGCCGTGGTACCACTGTAACAATATAACATGTAGTGGTCATGTACCACTGTAACAATATAACATGTAGTGGTCATGTACCACTGTAACAATATAACATGTAGTGGTCATGTACCACTGTAACAATATAACATGTAGTGGTCATGTACCACTGTAACAATATAACATGTAGTGGTCATGTACCACTGTAACAATATAACATGTAGTGGTCATGTACCACTGTAACAATATAACATGTAGTGGTCATGTACCACTGTAACAATATAACATGTAGTGGTCATGTACCACTGTAACAATATAACATGTAGTGGTCATGTACCACTGTAACAATATAACATGTAGTGGTCATGTACCACTGTAACAATATAACATGTAGTGGTCATGTACCACTGTAACAATATAACATGTAGTCGGCGGTACCACTGTAACAATATAACATGTAGTGGTCATGTACCACTGTAACAATATAACATGTAGTGGTCATGTACCACTGTAACAATATAACATGTAGTGGTCATGTACCACTGTAACAATATAACATGTAGTGGTCATGTACCACTGTAACAATATAACATGTAGTGGTCATGTACCACTGTAGCAATATAACATGTAGTGCCGAGGTACCACTGTAACAATATAACATGTAGTGGTCATGTACCACTGTAACAATATAACATGTAGTGCCGAGGTACCACTGTAACAATATAACATGTAGTGGTCATGTACCACTGTAACAATATAACATGTAGTGGTCATGTACCACTGTAACAATATAACATGTAGTGGTCATGTACCACTGTAACAATATACATGTAGTGCATGTACCACTGTAACAATATAACATGTAGTGGTCATGTACCACTGTAACAATATAACATGTAGTGGTCATGTACCACTGTAACAATATAACATGTAGTGGCATGTACCACTGTAACAATATAACATGTAGTGGTCATGTACCACTGTAACAATATAACATGTAGTGGTCATGTACCACTGTAACAATATAACATGTAGTGGTCATGTACCACTGTAACAATATAACATGTAGTGGTCATGTACCACTGTAACAATATAACATGTAGTGGTCATGTACCACTGTAACAATATAACATGTAGTGGTCATGTACCACTGTAACAATATAACATGTAGTGGTCATGTACCACTGTAACAATATAACATGTAGTGGTCATGTACCACTGTAACAATATAACATGTAGTGCCGAGGTACCACTGTAACAATATAACATGTAGTGGTCATGTACCACTGTAACAATATAACATGTAGTGGTCATGTACCACTGTAACAATATAACATGTAGTGCCGAGGTACCACTGTAACAATATAACATGTAGTGGTCATGTACCACTGTAGCAATATAACATGTAGTGCCGAGGTACCACTGTAACAATATAACATGTAGTGGTCATGTACCACTGTAACAATATAACATGTAGTGGTCATGTACCACTGTAACAATATAACATGTAGTGGTCATGTACCACTGTAACAATATAACATGTAGTGGTCATGTACCACTGTAACAATATAACATGTAGTGGTCATGTACCACTGTAACAATATAACATGTAGTGGTCATGTACCACTGTAACAATATAACATGTAGTGGTCATGTACCACTGTAACAATATAACATGTAGTGCCGAGGTACCACTGTAACAATATAACATGTAGTGGTCATGTACCACTGTAACAATATAACATGTAGTGGTCATGTACCACTGTAACAATATAACATGTAGTGCCGAGGTACCACTGTAACAATATAACATGTAGTGGTCATGTACCACTGTAACAATATAACATGTAGTGGTCATGTACCACTGTAACAATATAACATGTAGTGGTCATGTACCACTGTAACAATATAACATGTAGTGGTCATGTACCACTGTAACAATATAACATGTAGTGGTCATGTACCACTGTAACAATATAACATGTAGTGGCATGTACCACTGTAACAATATAACATGTAGTGGTCATGTACCACTGTAACAATATAACATGTAGTGGTCATGTACCACTGTAACAATATAGCATGTAGTGCATGTACCACTGTAACAATATAACATGTAGTGGCCATGTACCACTGTAACAATATAACATGTAGTGGTCATGTACCACTGTAACAATATAACATGTAGTGGTCATGTACCACTGTAACAATATAACATGTAGTGGTCATGTACCACTGTAACAATATAACATGTAGTGGTCATGTACCACTGTAACAATATAACATGTAGTGGTCATGTACCACTGTAACAATATAACATGTAGTGGTCATGTACCACTGTAACAATATAACATGTAGTGGTCATGTACCACTGTAACAATATAACATGTAGTGGTCATGTACCACTGTAACAATATAACATGTAGTGGTCATGTACCACTGTAACAATATAACATGTAGTGGTCATGTACCACTGTAACAATATAACATGTAGTGCCGAGGTACCACTGTAACAATATAACATGTAGTGGTCATGTACCACTGTAACAATATAACATGTAGTGGTCATGTACCACTGTAACAATATAACATGTAGTGCCGAGGTACCACTGTAACAATATAACATGTAGTGGTCATGTACCACTGTAACAATATAACATGTAGTGCCGAGGTACCACTGTAACAATATAGCATGTAGTGCCGAGGTACCACTGTAACAATATAACATGTAGTGGTCATGTACCACTGTAACAATATAACATGTAGTGGTCATGTACCACTGTAACAATATAACATGTAGTGGTCATGTACCACTGTAACAATATAACATGTAGTGGTCATGTACCACTGTAACAATATAACATGTAGTGGTCATGTACCACTGTAACAATATAACATGTAGTTGCATGTACCACTGTAACAATATAACATGTAGTGGTCATGTACCACTGTAACAATATAACATGTAGTGGTCATGTACCACTGTAACAATATAACATGTAGTTGCATGTACCACTGTAACAATATAACATGTAGTGGCCATGTACCACTGTAACAATATAACATGTAGTGGTCATGTACCACTGTAACAATATAGCATGTAGTTGCATGTACCACTGTAACAATATAACATGTAGTGCCCATGTACCACTGTAACAATATAACATGTAGTGCCGAGGTACCACTGTAACAATATAGCATGTAGTGGTCATGTACCACTGTAACAATATAACATGTAGTGCCCATGTACCACTGTAACAAGATAACATGTAGTGCCGAGGTACCACTGTAACAAGATAACATGTAGTGCCGAGGTACCACTGTAACAAGATAACATGTAGTGCCGAGGTACCACTGTAACAAGATAACATGTAGTGCCGAGGTACCACTGTAACAAGATAGCATGTAGGTGACATGTACCATTTCAACAAATGTTAAACACATAGTGACTGTGTCCCCAATATGCTAATTGTATATTACTATGTTAGTTCAACTATATAATAATATGTTAGCAACCAGAGGCGTAGCAGGTAAAATTGGGTGGGTAGCCTGTGAACTGGCGTCGATATACTCTGCCTGGTCAGTCAAATAAATATATTTTAACACCGAGACTATTAATTGGGCCGTATTGAGTTTCTGATCATGTCATTTTGCCAGAAGTTAAAAATCGACAGACTGGCACCCAGGCTATAGGGTGGAGTGCTAAGTTAGTAGCACCAGCCACGGACAAACAAGCTGGCATGACCAGTGGTCCGGAGTAATGCTCGCCCAAATAAGTTTGAAATATAATTTCCTGGTACATGTGGTGCAAAATGAGGATATAGCTGGTACATGAGGATTTGATAGGATATTAATGAGTTGAAAAACAATCACTCTGGAAATTAATGGGGTGCTCTGGTCACCTGATCACCGCCCCCTCCCGTATACGCCTCTGTTAGCAACAATCGAAATATACGGCCATAAACTGTTTCAGAGAGCATGGACGCCAATATACATATACGAGGAACAACTATTGGAGGAGTGTATGCACGGAAGCACATCACACTTGTCGCCATTTAACCAGTGAGTATATCGCAGACAGTGTATATGTTGTATATACGTAACTATGCTGAAGTGCATCCGCGGTCCACTCGAATGTAGTCCCTATAACTAATATAGTTAATTTTTCGTTTTTGTTAAGATGCATTTTCATGACAGGCAGTGTATAGTTTTTGTGTTTTTTGAGAAATTATGTGACTTGAGAAGATTTGTTGATGTGTAGAAAAGATGTATAAGAATTCAGGCCATTGTAAATCTGAAGGTTGGTATACTGTATTATTTGGCGGAGGAATACAGTGTGTAAACACAGTGACGTTATTCACATGTGAGCATTGGCTATTTGAAACATAACATATGAAATAGTCTTTGGTGTGTTTCAGGCTGATTTCAATACCTCTTCACAGTGGATGTGGTATCAGAAGAAATGAAAGATTGGAAATATAAATGAACAGACAGTATGTTTTTACTTTTTACTATGTATTTAATAGGCAATTTATTTGTTGTTTTACAACCTATATAAAGCACCGACACGAGACATCGGTTTAACGTCCCATCTGAAAGACTGTTAATTTTATTAGGGTCAGACGGGGGATCGAACCTGCGATCCCTGGATTACCAGTCCAGCGTGCTACCACTGGACTACAGATCCGTCTGTAATCGAATTAGTATTTGTATTTGTGTTATTTATAGTATAACAATTAAACATGGTTTGTCGTCCTGGGCCTGTGCTGTTAATTTCTACTCGTTAGAACTCCAAACGATGTTTAATTCGACAATAAACAACTGAAAGACAAAATAAATACATGCATTATTTCTTGAATCAGTTTGGTAATCTACCGCCAGAAACTTAGAAATACTCCAATGTCATCGGTTCTAAGTTTGCAAGCAAGCGTGTTGGCATAGTAACATATTGCAAGAAAGGTATGGCGCTACCAAATAGTTTAAAGCATTTGATTTGTTCATAGGAATAACGTTCCGTTTAGGTTGTAAACCAACAAATAAATTGCCTATTAAATACATAGTAAAAAGTATAAACATACAGTCTGTTCATTTATATGTCCAATCTTTCATTTCTTCTGATACCACATCAACTGTGAAGTGGTATTCAAATCAGCCTGAAACACACCAAGACTATTTCAAATTTTAAGTTTCAAATAACCAGTGCTCGCCTGTGAATAACGTCACTGTGTTTACACACTGTATTCCTCCGCCAAATAATACAGTATACCAATCTTCAATTTGCAATGGCCTGAATTCTTTTACCACATCTTTTCTACACATCAACTAGTCTGAAGTCTTCTCAAGTCACATAATTTCTCAAAAAAACACAACAACTATACACTGCCTGTCATGAAAATGCATTTTTACCAAAAAGAAAAAATAACTATATTAGTTATTGGGACTACATTCGCGGATGCACGTCTGCCTATTTACGTATATACAACCTTGATAAATAAGGAAGGACATATAATTTGGTCAGGACTGGTGATCCCGTAGATTCCTAATCTAAATCAATCACTCATATATCCTTCCGTCCGGACGTTCCTAAGTCGGTGACTCAGTATACGTTCCCGTTTTTGATCGGTCGGCTATTACGCAGGTAGAATCCGTCGATGATACAATCTACATCAGTTGTTGCATAAAATCTACATCAGTTGTTTCAGATAATCTACATCAGTTGTTTCATACAATCTACATCAGTTGCTTCATAAAATCTACATCGGTTGTCTCATGGATGTTCCATCAGTTGTTTCATACAATCTACATCAGTTGTTTCAGTTGTTTCATACAATATAAATCAGTAACTTCATACAATCTACATCAGTTGTTTCATACAATCTACATCAGTTGTTTCATACAATCTACATCAGTTGCTTCATACAATCTACATCAGTTGTTTCATACAATCTACATCAGTTGTTTCATACAATCTACATCAGTTGCTTCATACAATATACATCAGTTGCTTCATACAATCTACATCAGTTGTTTCATACAATCTACATCAGTTGTTTCATACAATATACATCAGTTGCTTCATAAAATCTACATCAGTTGCTTCATACAATATACATCAGTTGTTTCATACAATCTACATCAGTTGTTTCATACAATATACATCAGTTGTTTCATACAATCTACATCAGTTGTTTCATACAATATACATCAGTTGTTTCATACAATATACATCAGTTGTTTCATACAATCTACATCAGTTGTTTCATACAATCTACATCAGTTGTTTCATACAATCTACATCAGTTGTTTCATACAATATACATTAGTTGTTTCATACAATCTACATAAGTTGTTTCATACAATCTACATCAGTTGTTTCATACAATATAAATCAGTTGTTTCATACAATCTACATCAATTGTTTCATACAATATACATCAGTTGTTTCATACAATATACATCAGTTGTTTCATACAATCTACATCAATTGTTTCATACAATATACATCAGTTGTTTCATACAATATACATCAGTTGTTTCATACAATATACATCAGTTGTTTCATACAATCTACATCAATTGTTTCATACAATCTACATCAGTTGTTTCATACAATCTACATCAGTTGTTTCATACAATATACATCAGTTGTTTCATACAATCTACATCAGTTGTTTCATACAATATACACCAGTTGTTTCATACAATCTACATCAGTTGTTTCATACAATATACATCAATTGTTTCATACAATATACATCAGTTGTTTCATACAATCTACATCAGTTGTTTCATACAATCTACATCAGTTGTTTCATACAATCTATATCAGTTGTTTCATACAATCTACATCAATTGTTTCATACAATCTACATCAGTTGTTTCATACAATATACATCAGTTGTTCCATACAATCTACATCAGTTGCTTAATACATTCTACATCAGTTGCTTAATACAATCTACACCAGTTGTTTCATACAATCTACATCAGTTACTTCATACAATCTACACCAGTTGCTTAATACAATCTACATCAGTTGCTTCATACAATCTACATCAGTTGTTTCATACAATCTACATCAGTTGCGGCATGAATGTTCTATCAATTGTTTCATGAATGTTCCATAAGTTGCGGCATGAATGTTCCATCAGTTGCTGCATGAATGTTCCATCAGTTGTTTCATGAATGTTCCATCAGTTGTTGCACGAATGTTCCACCAGTTGTTTCATGAATGTTCCATTAGTTGCTTCATGAATGTTCCATCAGTTGCTTCATGACTGTTTCATCAGTTGCTTCATGAATGTTCCATTAGTTGCTTCATGAATGTTCCATCAGTTGCTTCATGAATGTTCCATCAGTGTGCTTCATGAATGTTCCATCAGTTGCGTCAGGAATGTTCCATACGTTGCTTCATGAATGTTCCATCAGTTGCGTCATGAATGTTCCATCAGTTGCCTCATCAATGTTCCATCAGTTGCTTCATGAATGTTCCATCAGTTGCTTCATGGATGTTGCAGCCTTTCCGGATGAATGTTCCCTCAGTTGCTTCATGAATGGTCCATCCGTTGCGGCATGAATGTTCCATCAGTTGCTTCATGGGGTGTTCCATCAGTTGCTTCATGAATGTTCCATCAGTTGCTTCATGAATGTTCCATCAGTTGCTTCATGAATGTACCATTAGTTGCTTCATGAATGTTCCATCAGTTGCTTCATGAATATTCCATCAGTTGCTTCATGAATGTTCCATCAGTTGCGTCATGAATGTTCCATCAGTTGCCTCATAAATCGACATCAGTTGTTTCATGAATGTTCCATCAGTTGCTTCATGAATGTTCCACCAGTTACTTCATGAATGTTCCATCAGTTGTTGCATGAATGTTCCATCAGTTGCTTCATGAATGTTCCATCAGTTGCTGCATGAATGTTCCATCAGTTGCTTCATGAATGTTCCATCAGTTGTTGCATGAATGTTCCATCAGTTGCTTCATGAATGTTCCATCAGTTACTTCATGAATGTTCGATCAGTTGCTTCATGAATGTTCCATCAGTTGCTTCATGAATGTTCCATCAGTTACTTCATGAATGTTCACTCAGTTGTTTAATGAATGTTCCATCAGTTGTTCCATGAATGTTCCATCAGTTACTTCATGAATGTTCCATCAGTTGCTTCATGAATGTTCCATCAGTTACTTCATGAATGTTCCATCAGTTACTTCATGAATGTTCCATCAGTTGTTTAATGGAGGTTCCATCAGTTGCTTCATGAATGTTCCATCAGTTGTTTAATAGAGGTTCCATCAGTTGCTTCATGAATGTTCCATCCGTTGCTTCATGAATGTTCCATCAGTTTCTTCATGAATGTTCCATCAGTTGCTTCATGAATGTTCCATCAGTTGCTTCATGAATGTTCCATCAGTTGCTGCATGAATGTTCCATCAGTTGTTTAATGGAGGTTCCATCAGTTGCTTCATGAATATTCCATCAGTTGTTCCATGAATGTTCCATCAGTTGCTGCATGAATGTTCCATCCGTTGTTTAATGGAGGTTCCATCAGTTGTTTAATGAATGTTCCATCAGTTACTTCATGAATGTTCCATCAGTTGTTCCATGAATGTTCCATCAGTTACTTCAGGAATGTTCCATCAGTTGCTTCATGAATGTTCAATCAGTTGTTGCATGAACGTTCCATCAGTTGCTTCATGAATGTTCCATCAGTTACTTCATGAATGTTCCATCAGTTGCTTCATGAATGTTCCATCAGTGTCCCATCAGTTACTTCATGAATGTTCCATCAGTTGCTTCATGAATGAATGTTCCATCAGTTGCTTCATGAATGAATGTTCCATCAGTTGCTTCATGAATGTTCCATCAGTTGCTTCATGAATGAATGTTCCATCAGTTGCTTCATGAATGTTCCATCAGTTGCTTCATGAATGTTCCATCAGTTGCTTCATGAATGTTCCATCAGTTGCTTCATGAATGAATGTTCCATCAGTTGCTTCATGAATGTTCCATCCGTTGCTTCGTGAAAGTTCCATCAGTTGCTTCATGAACGTTCCATCAGTTGCTTCATGAATGTTCCATCAGTTGCTTCATGAAAGTTCCATCAGTTGCTTCATGAACGTTCCATCAGTTGCTTCATGAATGTTCCATCAGTTGCTTCGTGAAAGTTCCATCAGTTGCTTCATGAACGTTCCATCAGTTGTTTAATGAATGTTCCATCAGTTGCTTCATGAATGTTCCATCAGTTGCTTCATGAATGTGTTCCATCAGTTGTTTAATGAATGTTCCATCAGTTACTTCATGAATGTTCCATCAGTTATTGCATGAATGTTCCATCAGTTGCGTCATGAATGTTCCATCAGTTGCGTCATGAATGTTCCATAAGTTGCGTCATGAATGTTCCATCAGTTGCTTCATGAATGTTCCATCAGTTACTTCATGAATGTTCCATCAGTTGTTTCATGAATGAATGTTCCATCAGTTGTTGCATGAATGTTCCATCAGTTGCTTCATGAATGAATGTTCCATCAGTTGCTTCATGAATGTTCCATCAGTTGCTTCATGAATGTCCCATCAGTTGCTGCATGAATGTTCGATCAGTTGCTTCATGAATGTTCCATCAGTTGCTGCATGAATGTTCCATCAGTTACTTCATGAGTGTTCCATCAGTTGCTTCATGAATGTCCCATCAGTTGCTGCATGAATGTTCCATCAGTTGCTTCATGAATGTTCCATCAGTTGCTTCATGAATGAATGTTCCATCAGTTGCTTCATGAATGTTCCATCAGTTGCTTCATGAATGTCCCATCAGTTGCTGCATGAATGTTCCATCAGTTGCTTCATGAATGTTCCATCAGTTGCTTCATGAATGTTCCATCAGTTGCTTCATGAATGTTCCATCAGTTGCTACATGAATGTTCCATCAGTTATTTAATGAATGTTCCATCAGTTGCTTCATGAATGTTCCATCAGTTGCTTCATGAATGTTCCATCCGTTGCGTCATGAATGTTCCATCAGTTGCGTCATGAATGTTCCATCAGTTGCTTTATGAATGTTCCATCAGTTGCTTCATGAATGTTCCATCAGTTATTTAATGAATGTTCCATCAGTTGCTTCATGAATGTTCCATCAGTTACTTCATGAATGTTCCATTAGTTGTTGCATGAATGTTCCATCAGTTGCTTCATGAATGAATGTTACATCAGTTGCTTCATGAATGTTCCATCAGTTGCTTCATGAATGTTCCATCAGTTGCTTCATGAATGTTCCATCAGTTGCGTCATGAATGTTCCATCAGTTGCTTCATGAATGTCCCATCAGTTGCTGCGTGAATGTTCCATCAGTTGTTTTATGAATGTTCCATCAGTTGCTGCATGAATGTTCCATCAGTTGTTTCATGAATGTTCCATCAGTTGTTTCATGAATGTTCCATCAGTTGTTTAATGAATGTTCCATCAGTTGCGTCATGAATGTTCCATCAGTTGCTTCATGAATGTTCCATCAGTTGCTTCATGAATGTTCCATCAGTTGCTTCATGAATGTTCCATTAGTTGCTTCATGAATGTTCCATCAGTTGCTTCATGAATGTTCCATCAGTGTGCTTCATGAATGTTCCATCAGTTGCGTCAGGAATGTTCCATACGTTGCTTCATGAATGTTCCATCAGTTGCTTCATGAATGTTCCATCAGTTGCCTCATGAATGTTCCATCAGTTGCTTCATGAATGTGCTATCAGTTGCTTCATGAATGTTCCATCCGTTGTTTAATGAATGTTCTATCAGTTACTTCATGAATGTTCAATCCGTTGCGGCATGAATGTCCCATCAGTTGCTTCATGAATGTTCCATCAGTTGCTTCATGAATGTTCCATTAGTTGTTGCATGAATGTTACATCAGTTGCGGCATGAATGTTCCATCCGTTGCGGCATGAATGTTCCATCAGTTGCTTCATGAATGTTCCATTAGTTGTTGCATGAATGTTCCATCAGTTGCGGCATGAATATTCCATCTATTGCGGTATGAATGTTCCATCAGTTGCTTCATGAATGTTCCATAAGTTGTTGCATGAATGTTCCATCAGTTGCTTCAAGAATGTTCCATCAGTTGTTTCATGAATGTTCCATCAGTTGTTGCATGAATGTTCCTTCAGTTGCTTCATGAATGTTCCATCAGTTGCTTCATGGATGTTCCATCCGTTGCGGCATGAATGTTCCATCAGTTGCTTCATGAATGGTCCATCCGTTGCGGCATGAATGTTCCATCAGTTGCTTCATGAATGTTCCATCAGTTGCTTCATGAATGTCCCATTAGTTGCTTCATGAATGTTCCATCAGTTGCTTCATGAATATTCCATCAGTTGCTTCATGAATGTTCCATCAGTTGCGTCATGAATGTTCCATCAGTTGCTTCATAAATCTACATCAGTTGTTTCATGAATGTGCCATCAGTTGCTTCATGAATGTTCCATCAGTTACTTCATGAATGTTCCATCAGTTGCTTCATGAATGTTCCATCAGTTACTTCATGAATGTTCCATCAGTTGTTTCATGAATGAATGTTCCATCAGTTGTTGCATGAATGTTCCATCAGTTGCTTCATGAATGAATGTTCCATCAGTTGCTTCATGAATGTTCCATCAGTTGCTTCATGAATGTTCCATCAGTTGCTTCATGAATGTTCCATCAGTTGCTTCATGAATGTGCTATCAGTTGCTTCATGAATGTTCCATCCGTTGTTTAATGAATGTTCCATCAGTTACTTCATGAATGTTCAATCCGTTGCGGCATGAATGTCCCATCAGTTGCTTCATGAATGTTCCATCAGTTGCTTCATGAATGTTCCATTAGTTGTTGCATGAATGTACCATCAGTTGCGGCATGAATGTTCCATCCGTTGCGGCATGAATGTTCCATCAGTTGCTTCATGAATGTTCCATTAGTTGTTGCATGAATGTTCCATCAGTTGCGGCATGAATATTCCATCTGTTGCGGTATGAATGTTCCATCAGTTGCTTCATGAATGTTCCATAAGTTGTTGCATGAATGTTCCATCAGTTGCTTCATGAATGTTCCATCAGTTGTTTCATGAATGTTCCATCAGTTGTTGCATGAATGTTCCATCAGTTGCTTCATGAATGTTCCATCAGTTGCTTCATGAATGTTCCATCAGTTGCTGCATGAATGTTCCATCAGTTGCTTCATGAATGTTCCATCAGTTGCTGCATGAATGTTCCATCAGTTGCTTCATGAATGTTCCATCAGTTGCTTCATGAATGTTCCATCAGTTGCTTCATGAATGTTCCATCAGTTGCTTCATGAATGTTCCATCAGTTGCTTCATGAATGTTCCATCAGTTGCTTCATGAATGTTCCATCAGTTGCTTCATGAATGTTCCATCAGTTGCTTCATGAATGTTCCATCAGTTGCTTCATGAATGTTCCATCAGTTGCTTCATGAATGTTCCTTCAGTTGCTTCATGAATTCATCAGTTGTTTCATGAATGTGCCATCAGTTGCTTCATGAATGTTCCATTAGTTGTTGCATGAATGTACCATCAGTTGCGGCATGAATGTTCCATCCGTTGCTGCATGAATGTTCCATTAGTTGCTTCATGAATGTTCCATTAGTTGTTGCATGAATGTTCCATCAGTTGCGGCATGAATATTCCATCTATTGCGGTATGAATGTTCCATCAGTTGCTTCATGAATGTTCCATAAGTTGTTGCATGAATGTTCCATCAGTTGCTTCAAGAATGTTCCATCAGTTGTTTCATGAATGTTCCATCAGTTGTTGCATGAATGTTCCTTCAGTTGCTTCATGAATGTTCCATCAGTTGCTTCATGGATGTTCCATCCGTTGCGGCATGAATGTTCCATCAGTTGCTTCATGAATGGTCCATCCGTTGCGGCATGAATGTTCCATCAGTTGCTTCATGAATGTTCCATCAGTTGCTTCATGAATGTCCCATTAGTTGCTTCATGAATGTTCCATCAGTTGCTTCATGAATATTCCATCAGTTGCTTCATGAATGTTCCATCAGTTGCGTCATGAATGTTCCATCAGTTGCTTCATAAATCTACATCAGTTGTTTCATGAATGTGCCATCAGTTGCTTCATGAATGTTCCATCAGTTACTTCATGAATGTTCCATCAGTTGCTTCATGAATGTTCCATCAGTTGCTTCATGAATGTTCCATCAGTTGTTTAATGAATGTTCCATCAGTTGCGTCATGAATGTTCCATCAGTTGCTTCATGAATGTTCCATCAGTTGCTTCATGAATGTTCCATCAGTTGCTTCATGAATGTTCCATTAGTTGCTTCATGAATGTTCCATCAGTTGCTTCATGAATGTTCCATCAGTGTGCTTCATGAATGTTCCATCAGTTGCGTCAGGAATGTTCCATCCGTTGCTTCATGAATGTTCCATCAGTTGCTTCATGAATGTTCCATCAGTTGCTTCATGAATGTTCCATCAGTTGCTTCATGAATGTGCTATCAGTTGCTTCATGAATGTTCCATCAGTTACTTCATGAATGTTCCATCCGTTGTTTAATGAATGTTCCATCAGTTACTTCATGAATGTTCCATCAGTTGCGGCATGAATGTTCCTCCGTTGCGGCATGAATGTCCCATCAGTTGCTTCATGAATGTTCCATCAGTTGCTTCATGAATGTTCCATTAGTTGTTGCATGAATGTACCATCAGTTGCGGCATGAATGTTCCATCCGTTGCGGCATGAATGTTCCATCAGTTGCTTCATGAATGTTCCATTAGTTGTTGCATGAATGTTCCATCAGTTGCGGCATGAATATTCCATCTGTTGCGGTATGAATGTTCCATCAGTTGCTTCATGAATGTTCCATAAGTTGTTGCATGAATGTTCCATCAGTTGCTTCATGAATGTTCCATCAGTTGTTTCATGAATGTTCCATCAGTTGTTGCATGAATGTTCCATCAGTTGCTTCATGAATGTTCCATCAGTTGCTTCATGGATGTTCCATCCGTTGCGGCATGAATGTTCCATCAGTTGCTTCATGAATGGTCCATCCGTTGCGGCATGAATGTTCCATCAGTTGCTTCATGAATGTTCCATCAGTTGCTTCATGAATGTTCCATCAGTTGCTTCATGAATGTTCCATCAGTTGCTTCATGAATATTCCATCAGTTGCTTCATGAATGTTCCATCAGTTGCTTCATGAATGTTCCATCAGTTGCTTCATGAATGTTCCATCAGTTGCTTCATGAATGTTCCATCAGTTGCTTCATGAATGTTCCATCAGTTGCTTCATGAATGTTCCATCAGTTGCTTCATAATTCATCAGTTGTTCATGAATGTCCATCAGTTGCTTCATGAATGTTCCATCAGTTACTTCATGAATGTTCCATCAGTTGCTTCATGAATGTTCCATCAGTTGTTGCATGAATGTTCCATCAGTTGCTTCATGAATGTTCCATCAGTTGCTGCATGAATGTTCCATCAGTTGCTTCATGAATGTTCCATCAGTTGTTGCATGAATGTTCCATCAGTTGCTTCATGAATGTTCCATCAGTTGCTTCATGAATGTTCCATCAGTTGCTTCATGAATGTTCCATCAGTTGCTTCATGAATGTTCCATCAGTTGTTCCATGAATGTTCCATCAGTTACTTCATGAATGTTCCATCAGTTGCTTCATGAATGTTCCATCAGTTGCTTCATGAATGTTCCATCAGTTACATCATGAATGTTCCATCAGTTGTTTAATGGAGGTTCCATCCGTTGCTTCATGAATGTTCCATCAGTTGCTTCATGAATGTTCCATCAGTTGCTTCATGAATGTTCCATCAGTTGCTTCATGAATGTTCCATCAGTTGCTTCATGAATGTTCCATCAGTTGCTGCATGAATGTTCCATCAGTTGTTTAATGGATGTTCCATCAGTTACTTCATGAATGTTCCATCAGTTGTTTAATGAATGTTCCATCAGTTGCTTCATGAATGTTCCATCAGTTGTTCCATGAATGTTCCATCAGTTACTTCATGAATGTTCCATCAGTTGCTTCATGATTGTTCCATCAGTTGCTTCATGAATGTTCCATCAGTTGCTTCATGAATGTTCCATCAGTTGTTCCATGAATGTTCCATCAGTTGCTTCATGAATGTTCCATCAGTTGCGTCATGAATGTTCCATCAGTTGCTTCATGAATGTTCCATCAGTTGCTTCATGAATGTTCCATCAGTTGCTTCATGAATGTTCCATCAGTTGCTTCATGAATGTTCCATCAGTGGTGTGCTTCATGAATGTTCCATCAGTTGCGTCAGGAATGTTCCATCCGTTGCTTCATGAATGTTCCATCAGTTGCTTCATGAATGTTCCATCAGTTGCTTCATGAATGTTCCATCAATTGCTTCATGAATGTGCTATCAGTTGCTTCATGAATGTTCCATCAGTTACTTCATGAATGTTCCATCCGTTGTTTAATGAATGTTCCATCAGTTACTTCATGAATGTTCCATCAGTTGCGGCATGAATGTTCCTTCCGTTGCGGCATGAATGTCCCATCAGTTGCTTCATGAATGTTCCATCAGTTGCTTCATGAATGTTCCATTAGTTGTTGCATGAATGTACCATCAGTTGCGGCATGAATATTCCATCCGTTGCGGCATGAATGTTCCATCAGTTGCTTCATGAATGTTCCATTAGTTGTTGCATGAATGTTCCATCAGTTGCGGCATGAATATTCCATCTGTTGCGGTATGAATGTTCCATCAGTTGCTTCATGAATGTTCCATAAGTTGTTGCATGAATGTTCCATCAGTTGCTTCACGAATGTTCCATCAGTTGTTTCATGAATGTTCCATCAGTTGTTGCATGAATGTTCCATCAGTTGCTTCATGAATGTTCCATCAGTTGCTTCATGGATGTTCCATCCGTTGCGGCATGAATGTTCCATCAGTTGCTTCATGAATGGTCCATCCGTTGCGGCATGAATGTTCCATCAGTTGCTTCATGAATGTTCCATCAGTTGCTTCATGAATGTTCCATCAGTTGCTTCATGAATGTTCCATCAGTTGCTTCATGAATATTCCATCAGTTGCTTCATGAATGTTCCATCAGTTGCATCATGAATGTTCCATCAGTTGCTTCATGAATGTTCCATCAGTTGCTTCATGAATGTTCCATCAGTTGCTTCATGAATGTTCCATCAGTTGCTTCATGAATGTTCCATCAGTTGCTTCATAAATCTACATCAGTTGTTTCATGAATGTTCCATCAGTTGCTTCATGAATGTTCCATCAGTTACTTCATGAATGTTCCATCAGTTGCTTCATGAATGTTCCATCAGTTGTTTCATGAATGTTCCATCAGTTGCTTCATGAATGTTCCATCAGTTGCTTCATGAATGTTCCATCAGTTGCTTCATGAATGTTCCATCAGTTGTTGCATGAATGTTCCATCAGTTGCTTCATGAATGTTCCATCAGTTGTTGCATGAATGTTCCATCAGTTACTTCATGAATGTTCCATCAGTTGTTTCATGAATGTTCCATCAGTTGTTTCATGAATGTTCCATCAGTTGCTTCATGAATGTTCCATCAGTTGCTTCATGAATGTTCCATCAGTTGCTTCATGAATGTTCCATCAGTTGCATCATGAATGTTCCATCAGTTGTTTAATGAAGGTTCCATCCGTTGCTTCATGAATGTTCCATCAGTTGCTTCATGAATGTTCCATCAGTTGCTTCATGAATGTTCCATCCGTTGCTTCATGAATGTTCCATCAGTTGCTTCATGAATGTTCCATCAGTTGCTGCATGAATGTTCCATCAGTTGTTTAATGGAGGTTCCATCAGTTACTTCATGAATGTTCCATCAGTTGTTTAATGAATGTTCCATCAGTTGCTTCATGAATGTTCCATCAGTTGTTCCATGAATGTTCCATCAGTTACTTCATGAATGTTCCATCAGTTGCTTCATGATTGTTCCATCAGTTGCTTCATGAATGTTCCATCAGTTGCTTCATGAATGTTCCATCAGTTGTTCCATGAATGTTCCATCAGTTACTTCATGAATGTTCCATCAGTTGCGTCATGAATGTTCCATCAGTTACTTCATGAATGTTCCATCAGTTGTTTAATGAATGTTCCATCAGTTGCTTCATGAATGTTCCATCAGTTGTTTAATGAATGTTCCATCAGTTGCTTCATGAATGTTCCATCAGTTGTTTAATGAATGTTCCATCAGTTGCTTCATGAATGTTCCATCAGTTGCTTCGTGAAAGTTCCATCAGTTGCTTCATGAACGTTCCATCAGTTGTTTAATGAATGTTCCATCAGTTGCTTCATGAATGTTCCATCAGTTGCTTCGTGAATGTTCCATCAGTTGCTTCATGAATGTTCCATCAGTTGTTTAATGAATGTTCCATCTGTTGCTGCATGAATGTTCCATCAGTTGTTTAATGAATGTTCCATCAGTTGCTTCATGAATGTTCCATCAGTTGCTGCATGAATGTTCCATCAGTTGTTTAATGAATGTTCCATCAGTTACTTCATGAATGTTCCATCAGTTGCGTCATGAATGTTCCATCAGTTGCGTCATGAATGTTCCATAAGTTACTTCATGAATGTTCCATCAGTTGTTTCATGAATGAATGTTCCATCAGTTGTTGCATGAATGTTCAATCAGTTGCTTCATGAATGAATGTTCCATCAGTTGTTGCATGAATGTTCCATCAGTTGCTTCATGAATGAATGTTCCATCAGTTGTTTCATGAATGAATGTTCCATCAGTTGCTTCATGAATGAATGTTCCATCAGTTGTTTCATGAATGAATGTTCCATCAGTTGCTGCATGAATGTTCCATCAATTGCTTCATGAATGTTCCATCAGTTGCTTCATGAATGTTCCATCAGTTGCTGCATGAATGTTCCATCAGTTGCGGCATGAATGTTCCATCAGTTATTTAATGAATGTTCCATCAGTTATTTAATGAATGTTCCATCAGTTGCGTCATGAATGTTCCATCAGTTGTTCATGAATGTTCCATCAGTTGTTCAATGAATGTTCCATCAGTTGCTTCATGAATGTTCCATCAGTTATTTAATGAATGTTCCATCAGTTGCTTCATGAATGTTCCATCAGTTACTTCATGAATGTTCCATCAGTTGTTGCATGAATGTTCCATCAGTTGCTTCATGAATGAATGTTCCATCAGTTGTTTCATGAATGTTCCATCAGTTGCTTCATGAATGTTCCATCAGTTGCTTCATGAATGTTCCATCAGTTGCTTCATGAATGTTCCATCAGTTGCTTCATGAATGTTCCATCAGTTGCTGCGTGAATGTTCCATCAGTTGTTTCATGAATGTTCCATCAGTTGCTGCATGAATGTTCCATCAGTTGTTTCATGAATGTTCCATCAGTTGCTTCATGAATGTTCCATCAGTTGTTTAATGAATGTTCCATCAGTTGCTTCATGAATGTTCCATCAGTTGTTTCATTAATGTTCCGGCATATACTCATCATCAGTTTCTTCATACATCTTAGATCAATGACCTTCTAGAGTGGATCGCCATCACTTGATTGATACAGACGCCGCCAAAGGCTTGTGAACCATAATAACTGTTTAGATAGAATCCTCGACGATTACTGAATGTAATGATACGTTCTAAGTCGAATATACTTATACAAGTGCAGTATGTCTGTTGCCTGATACGTTAATCACCAGGTGATGGATACGCACACACGTGCTTAAAGCGACACTACATCGGTGAAAACGCAAATGTCTGCAGAAAGTAATTTCCTATTATATGTATAATGTTTCTACAAATAGTATTTCAACAAATAAACAAACGTCGTATACGCGGTTTGTTGATATAACAAAATAATGTAAATAGGGTCGACATGCATGTGTAGTACAAAGAGTGTATACTGAATAACACGAGTTATGCTACATATTTACCGTGATATCTCACATGATCGCAAGTGCATATTTATTTGTAGACTAATCTTAATTACATTATCTCTAAAACGAAAGTATCGCGTGTTTAATATTGACTTCAATGACAACAAACGTCAATTCAGGAGCCTGGATGACCGTTATATGAAATCCTACTTTCACGTTTGAAAGTTTGTATACCACAAAAACACGGTAGTTATCATGTAATTGTACTTATTATAAAACCATTATTACCCAGGTGTCTGTGCAAACAAATGAAATCTAAAACATTTTAACTGTAGACTGGGTAGAATATGTGAACATGTTCATATTAAACACGGCGAAGATTCGAACCGGTTGGTGAGCCGCCTGCTAGTTAAATAATGGTTACCGACTGCCTACCAGCAGGGCGCCTGGCATACAAGCATAGGAATCGGGAAGTACTTATGTTCATAAAAAAGAGGTGTCTCATAAGTCAGAAATGGCTGGCCCTTTAAATAGGGGTGACGCTATAATAAACAAACACTTTTATTAAAAGTGATGGATGTATTTAATGTTTACGGCTGCAAACAACATTTTTCACTGTATTCGAAAATAATAAAATCTTTATTTATATATTACCCAATACAAGTGTCTCGATGACTAAGATATTTAAATGTACTCTACAAAATAAAATGGTTTAGGCTATCCTAGTCAGCCTTAGATAAATAGTATACCGAATGTCGCAAAATGTCGTTCGGCTTTGTGCGTAGTCATTCGCAACACCTGTCCGATTAGCAGAGTGGTTAGAACGTTCGCTTATCGCCAATGCAACCCGGGTTCGATTATCGGATCGGGAAGTATGTGAGATGGTACTCACGGTGGTTGCCAGATCGGACAGATGGCTTTTCTCCAGATACTCCGATTTCCTCCCACACGAATGACCACAAATACGTTGTCATCCGCGCCAAAGAGAGTGGTTAATAATTGTTGATTAAAGCTTGTTTCGCAATCGTTATTAAATAAATAACGGTGTATACTAAGTGATCGTAATTTCAATCTTAAGTTCTCAAAATAGCGCACCATATGTAGAATGGTATCACCGATCGTTTCCCAGCTTTCCTTACACAAATCTATGTTAGCTCGATTACGAAACAAGTTCTTGCAACTTATATTAATCGCTCTCGAGACCTCATTCCTGATTGAATCGATCGCCACGAGTGGGAGTCGTGATAGCGTTCGCTTCAGGTGCGAAAGGTCCGGAGTTCGAGCCCCGCTGGAGCCGTTACGATTGTGCCCTTATGCAAGGCATTTAATTTCCACGTTGCCTCTTCTCCCAGCTTTCCTGAGGGGCTTGTCACTGTTGGGAGATTCAAAAGTTTAAAACGTTGTATTCTGTTTAGGGATGGGAAAAGCTGTTCGAATATTCACTCGAACGTCCGAATATCCGAATACTATTCCACTATTCCAATATTCGGGAACAAATATTATATTGTCCTCAAAAATGCCACCCGCTCAGTCACATGTTTGGAAATGCTTGAATTGCTCTGAGAATAAGAAAACTGCTAGGTGTAATCTATGTAAATTGGATTTAACATATTCGGGTACAAAATCAATCTGAATAATCATTTGAAGAAGATGACGTTTATGATCCAAATTTATTTACTTTAATTTACTAACTTCATTACACAATTAAAATTATTTGTATTTGTTAAGCACTTCTCTGAAAAATCCATGACTGTCTACTCATATATATTGTGTATTTGACTATTTGCTATAAGCATATGACTATGTTTTATGCAATAAATTATTATTGTTGTTGTTTACGCGTAAAGCATAAATTAGGTTAGTTTGGCAATGTTTATCAGAGTTTGAGTTTTTGATAGAATTCTATCGAATATTCGTATACCATCCCGACCGAATATTCGAATAGTTTAGTCGCTATTCGTTGCCATCCCTAATTATGTTCAATCCGCTTAAATCACAATAACGAAGTATTGAATGTGCCAACATCATTTTAACACGTGTTATTAGCATGGCAAGTATAAACCACGGTACACTGGCATACAGTGCTAGTCCAGGCTAACCTTCTCACTGAGTGCGTAGCGTGGTCAGCTACACCTCCTAGACGGACACATGGATTTTCAGAGTGTCCACTCTCTTCCTGTATGCGCGCGCATCGTCTTGTCGTATTGTCTTGGACCTTGTTGGAGTTAACGGGTACTCGCCGTATGCATCAAACATGATCCAGCCGTCAACATGTGCAGACTGGTGAGCGGCACGCGACGCACTGATGTCTAACTGGTGTGTGTGTGTGTTTTACGTTTATTTATCGTCGCTACCGGTTGCCCATATGAGCGACGCCTCCTAAAGAGAGTAGTCAATTTAGATTTTGGAGGATAGTGCAATGATACTGACAAAGACCCATTCCAGAGTCTCCTCTGGTTCTTTACGTGCACAGTGTAACGCACCGACACTAGACCTCGGTTTAACGTCCCATCTGAAAGACTGTTAATTTTATTAGGGTCAGACGGGGGATCGAACCTGCGATCCCTGGATTACCAGTCCAGCGTGTTACCACTGGACTACAGATCCGTCTGTCCATGGTCGGTGGTCGGTTTATATGCTGATGTGAGATGACCAACAATGAAGAGCGTGGCCCTGAAAAGAACTATTTCGAAAGAGATCATCAACATCAGACTCTTTACCTGGATGGAAAGAAGACGCCGCATCGGGATGTTACATATACCATGAATCGGCGTAGACCACTAATCACTAGACACAGTCGCCTCGCCTCGGCGGTGGAGACTTTAAACAAATATACTCGGTCGCTCAGTGCATGATCGGCTGTCTGAGCATGACAAGGGCATTAATGCAACCGCAATCAGTTGTTACTCTATTCATATGTGATTGCTCTTTGACATATTCTTACACAAATATAAAGTATGACAATGAAAGATATGAATATCAAAAAAAGCAAGAGGATTGGACACACGTTCTTGTAACATTAGATATTGGCCTCCCCTAATGCTTTAAAGGGTTGGGCACAAGTTCTTGCAATATTAGATATTGTCCTCCTCTATTGCTTTAACGAAAAGGATTTAGGACCATTTACGAACAATTAACAGCAATAGGACAATTAAAAAGGTAATGTACTACATCATCCATTTCATGACCATACTCACATTTTGGATTTTCTCGTAAGTAATTGCGATAGAGTGGACTATTAAGGTTACTACAACGGTTTCTAATTATTGCGTGAAACACTGATAACGATCTTACACCTGTAGCAAAATAAGTGGGAACAAGTGGTGGTTTAAATGCTTTTTAACTTTAGTTTTAAACACACTTAGTGTAGGAGATTGCCGAATTGTGGAGTCCAAGATGTTCCATAGATGAGTTGCATGCGGTATACATGATTTCGAAAACATTTCAGTCCTTCTTGCCATTGTTACATAATCGTCGTTCTTCCTAAGGTTATAGTGGTTCATTTCTGACACTGCATTTGGAAATAGTTCATTGATATATGAAGGTAAATTACCCTGTTTAGCTTTGTGTAAGGTATTTATTTTTTGTATTTTTCTTCTATCAGATAAGGATAACCACCCTATTTCGTTAGTTAAACGTTCAATAGCAACTGATCTTGTTAATCCCGTTACCACCCTTGCTGCATCATATTGCAGTATTTTAATTAATTTTTCACATATAGTAAGTACACTCACCCCAAATTACGCAAGTATATTCTAATATTGGTCTCATATGTGATATATAAATCTGATTAAGTGTTATCCTGCTTAATGTAAATGTTAACAATCTCATTGATCCTAAAATTCTAGAAGCCGATTTAATTATATTTGAAATTTGTTCGTGCCATGTACCGTCCTGGCTTAGTGTTACACCACGATGGTTATGATGTTCAATAAAACTTAGCTCGATTTCATTAAAATGCAAAACTGATTTAACTGGAGACGTGTCCGCCTCCGTGGTTGAGTGGTTACGGTCGCGGACTTGGATACCACTGTAACCTATCATCACTGATGGTCACGGGTTCGAGCCCCGCTCAGGTCGTGTCTCATTTATATGAACAAGTTGGCAGTTTCTTACGGAGGTTGGTGCACCCAAGTACTGGTTAACCGCTGGAGCCTGCTCAGGAAAGGTGTTGTTAAGTAAACTGCCCGCCGGCGATATAGCCCAAAATGGTGCTGATGCAGGCGTAAAACCCGAAATATAACATAACATAATTGACTGGAGAAGTACCAGAACAAAATAAGACCTCCGTTTTACTTGGATTAAAATTAACTAGCCCATATTGATATTTCTTTACGGTCATTTATTAAGTATAGTTTCCATAATGATGTATCATTACTGTTCACAGATAGATAACTGCCGTCTTTAAATAGACGAGTAAGACTTAACAGTTTGTCGACAATATCGTAACACACACTAGAAATAGAAGGGGTCCTAACACTGATCATTGGGAACTCCCGCATTAGTGTATTTAACCTTTGATGTTGAAGAGCCTACGAATATCTGTTGGTGTCTGGGCTTAAAGCAGCATTACATCGTATGAAATAAACGATATTTGAAAAAAATTTACGTATGGGTAGCAATGCTGCTACACATTCTAACATTATACGTTGTATGTTTATGTTCATTTGATAAACAGTGTTTTTTTGCGATAAAACGAACTCGAAACCGAAAGTAGGACTTTCCGAGTCGATCGGTCACGCACTTGTTTACAACCGGAACGCATTGTCCGCAGTTGTTTACATTCGGAATGCATCGTCCACATTTGTCCCACGTTGTCTTTTTTAAATTAAATTACTTGATATGTTGATTCATACCTCTGTTAGCTACGTCTTTTAGGTACATTTCTACATCCCTGCGAGGGGTTCGACATTAGAGGAAGATAGATAGATAGTCTTTCATGTTCAAAATATATACGTTGTTTTCTACATCCTCTGTTGTTTCACGCATGCGCGCTGTGCGTGTTGACATTTTGTGTTTTGATAAACAAATTCGCGTATACGACGGTTTAAATTTATTGGAATTGTATTGTTTCTGAGCGACTATTGAGGATTTTTGTAAGCACACACACATTAGTATTTATATTTTTTCCCCAAAACATCCTTTATTACGATTGTGATTCCATTTTGTCGAAGTTTAAATAGTAATCCTCGGTGCAATACCCTGTCAAACGCTTTCGAAATATCACAAAATACGATACAAGTAGAGTGTTTGGTATCGAATGAGCTGCAAATTTGATGATAAATATCGATTAATTGATCAACTGTAGAATGATCAGGAATACATCCGGACTGATATTTATATACTAAATTAATAAAATGTAAGTGATTGTATATATTTTTAAACACCACACGTTCCATTACTTTGCCAATACAACTAATCAATGAAATTGGCCTGTAATTTGATGAAAGTTCGCGATCACGCTTCTTAAATAACGGTATTACTAATGCTGTCTTCCATCCATCGTGATATAATTAGTAAGCCTTCTTGGATGGACCGATTAAATCGTATACATAATGGTTTGTATATAGTTGTAGCTGTTTCTTTCAAAAGACGATGACTAATATCGTCTGGACCAGACATCGTCTGCTTTTTTGTCACCAAGCATAATAGAATATCTATAATTACATTTCTTTTTCTTTTTTCTTCTTTTTTTTCAGCTACGAGGAGTAGCCCGTTTATTTTTTTTCATGTTGTAATTAACAATTACATATATAAACATATAATATCAATTACAGTTGTTTACAATAATCTATCGATACTATATATTAGTATAGTATATATACAAATGCATTTATTAATTTTTATAAAGAGAGAAGGCATTATGTTTGAAAGTAGTATAGCAGGAGAAGATTACATAATTACATTTTTTTTTCGGGTTTTACGCCTGCATCAGCACCATTTTGGGCTATATCGCCGGCGGGCAGTTTACCTAACAACACCTTTCCTGGGCAGGCTACAGCGGTTAACCAGTACTTGGGTGCACCAACCTCCGTAAGAAACTGCCAACTTTTTCATATAAATGAGACACGGCCTGGGCGGGGCTCGAACCCGTGACCATCAGTGATGATTGGTTACAGTGGTATACAAGTCAGCGACCTTAACCACTCGACCACGGAGGCGGGCCCAATTACATTTCTATTACATAGTATTTTGTGTTTTTGGAAAGAAATCAGGCATAGTCAGTTGTTAGATACCACACTATCTAAGCTAATAATAATTCCATTATAACTCCGTTTGGATGCCGGTATCTGACAGTCACATGGTGGTCATCTAATTGAAACCATGCATAGATTTTTGACAAGCGCTATATTTGTATCCGATAAACTATCAGCTTACCTCGTTAAGCTATATAATTGATATATATTACTTCCTTGCTATTGTTTTTCCTGCTCAAGTGATGCGTTGATGATATGGTGATACTGTATAATAATCGCCCTGTTACATTAAATCCTAATATGATACGTTCATAATTCATATAATAAACCTTGATGCAAAACTTCAGCACATCAAACATCACATTCTCACCAATTTCCACTCGATACATCACCAACACGAGGTCAAGGTTTGCAATACGGAATTTGCGGGAACATTATTAAAAAAAACTGTGATTGTTTTCTTCAGAGTTAGATAAATCAAAATAATTGGAAAACATATTTGCGATGATAGATGTCCTGCAGTCTGCTATACTGGAATATATTGTAAGACAATAAATTGCGTACACACACATATATCATAATTCCGCAACATTATGTATTACGCTTGATAACCATACCTTATCTCTTGATTTGATTGAAACATTCCAATTTTCGATTTAGTGCATATATGGCTCAGACAGAACTAACATATCTGACATATTATGTAATAATTACATTAGGCGTATACTATAGAACAATATACAAATCTGTAAGATTAATGCTTGTAAGCCGCGACCATAGGACAATTGTGCAAAAGATAGAAAAAACAAACAATATATTTGCACGAATAGATTATTGTATCTATTTATATATATGACCCATTGTTACCCATGTAATATTATGATCATTATGTATTATGTATAATCGTCTGCTATTATTTTCGCGCCTAAATTATCAGTTCTCTGTTTGCGCGCGAATGAATTATATTTGATAGCCGATTGCAGCTGGTCAGTTATGTAAGATAATCGCCGCCGCTCTTGATGACGTATAAACACGTAATAATATTGTACACCACAGATGTTTAGCGCCGTAATGTCTGTTATCGATGCTAAGTCTGCTATTTTAAGAAATGAAAATTATTAAGAAATTAGTGCATTCTTATCCAGCCATGGAGGCGTTAAGGAAATGATGTTACTCACTATTAGAATATAAACTGTTTCTATGATAGTTAGAAAAATTAATATTTAAAATTAACTCTTAAATATTAAAGTCGTATTAAATACGTGAACGGAAGATAATTAGGCCTTTTAAGAAACGATTGTTTCGGCTAATATATCTATTGGAATAGTTTGATAAAGTGGAGGAAATTAGTATATTAGTAGAACTGTTATAACACATTGAAATTGTGAGACGAAATATAAGATAAGAGATAGTATTAGACGGACTACACTGAAGGTTAAATGATACGAGAAATCATGAATAAATGATACATGTTATAGATTTGAAATAAAGTTGAGATTGTTATGGATGATATTATACAAAGGAAAATGAAAGACTGTGTTGAGTTATAGTATTTGAAGGACCGTAGAGAAACCCCCTAGACAACTCCAGCGAGTCTACGATAGGATATACCCTGGTTAGAGCATTGATTTCGGAAAATAGACATAAGAAGAAATAGAGGGTCGTGACACCATGTTGTTATAGTGTATAGCTATGTTAGTGCAAATGTGTCACGAGGTCTCGTGTTGGTGCTTAACACCGTGCACGTAAAAGAACCAGAGGAGACTCTGGAATGGGTCTCTGTCTGTATCATTGTACTATCCTCCTAAAATCTAAAATGACTAATCTCTTCAGGAGGCGTCGCTCATATGGGCAACCGGTAGCGACGATAAATAAACGTAAAACACACACACGCAAATGTGCCTCAACACAGAAGGGATAGCAGCGCTGTATTTCGTTGCAAATCTACGGTACACGTGTACCAACTTGCTTAAAATGAAATACTTTGATAGTTATGTCTAATGAATGAATTGTTATACAAATACATAGCATTTATATAGCGCAAAAATAAAAAATTATTATATTGCGCTTCACAATTACAGATGCAATTTTAAACATTTACACATGGCAATACTATAATTTTATGTTATGTTATATTATATTTCGGGTTTTACGCCTGCATCAGCACCATTTTGGGCTATCTCGCCGGCGGTCAGCTTACCTAACAACACCTTTCCTGGACAGGCTCCAGCGGTTAACCAGTAGGCCTACTTGGGTGCACCAACCTCCGTAAGAAACTGCCAACTTTTTCATATAAATGAGACACGGCCTGAGCGGGGCTCGAACCCGTGACCATCAGTGAGGATAGGTTACAGTGGTATACAAGTCAGCGACCTTAACCACTCGACCGCGGAGGCGGACAACAATACTATATGGAAATATAAATAAAAATGTATACATATATAGATATAACTAGGATTCTAGTAATTGGATAAAAACATACTATATTATATATCTACACCATTACAGTATATAAGTGAGTGATTGGATTTGCGAGAAAAGTGGCAATATCTATATCAAAATATATATTTGTATGCATTTTTATTTATATTTCCATATATTATTGTCATGTGTAAATGTTTAAAATTGCATCAGTAATTGTGAAGCGCAATATAATCATTTTTATTTTTTGCGCTATATAAATGACCCAATCACCGCCGTAAGAATGACACCCGTGATGTGGCCAGTACAGTGATTGGCCGGTACAGTGATCCGCCCATCACCACACGACAGAGCTCGAACCCAAGAGAATGCCCATACATCACTTCATTCGTCAATCCACTACTTTTAAAGTCGATCTTTAATCTTATTGAACACAAGTATCATCATTGTATTTAAACTGTTTTATATCATCACAGGCGTTATTTTTGTTTCAAGAGTACAAACGTATCGTTCATAAAATTGCCTATACAGATAGGTCTGTGAATAAACATCTGAATAAATACCTGGCTGTGTATTCGCCAATTAACATTTCAATAAACATTTGAATACACACATGGCTGTGTATTCGCCAATAAACATCTGAATAAATATCTCGGTATGTATTCGTGAATTAACATCTGAATAAACATCTGAATAAACACCTGGCTGTGTATTCGCCAATAAACATCTCAATAAACATCTAGGTATGTATTCACGAATTAACATCTGAATAAACATCTGAATAAACACCTGACTGTGTATTCGCCAAATAACATCTCAATAAACATCTGTATACACACCTGGCTGTGTATTCGCCAATACACATCTCAATAAACATCTAGGTATGTATTCGCGAATTAACATCTGATTAAACATCTGAATAAACACCTGGCTGTGTATTCGCCAATTAACATCTCAATAAACATCTCAATAAACATCTAGGTATGCATTCGCGAATTAACATCTGATTAAACATCTGAATAAACACCTGCCTGTGTATTCGCCAACTAACATCTCAATAAACATCTCAATAAACACCTGGCTGTGTATTCGCCAATACACATCTCAATAAACATCTTGGTATGTATTCGCGAATTAACATCTGAATAAACATCTGAATAAACACCTGGCTGTGTATTCGCCAATTAACATCTCAATAAACATCTGAATACACACATGGCTGTGTATTCGCCAATAAACATCTGAATAACCAACTACCATCTAAAAGCCAACTTCACAGACCTAGTTTTAGGTTCGACAGATATCAAACAGTACATCCAATGGATGCTTTACGGTAAACATTAAATATAAATGTGTTATCAATTAATTATCATGGTTTTGATCACTAACATCTCTCATACTGCAACCTCTATAATACCGCAACATCTGGTTAACGAACAACAACATCTGGTTAAGGAACAACAACATCTGGTTAGGGAACAACGTCTGGTTAAGGAACAACAACATCTGGTTAAGGAACAACAACATCTGGTTAAGGAGCAACATTATCTGGTTAAGGAACAACAACAGCTGGTTAAGGAACAACCACATCTGGTTAAGGAACATTATCTGGTTAAGGAACAACATCTGGATAAGGAACAACAACATCTGGTTAAGGAACAACAACATCTGGTTACGGAACAACATCTGGTTATGGAACAACAACATCTGGATAAGGAGCAACAACATCTGGTTACGGAACAACAACATCTGGTTAAGGAACAACAACATCTGGATAAGGAACAACAACATCTGGATAAGGAGCAACAACATCTGGCTAAGGAACAACAACATCTGGATAAGGAACAACAACATCTGGATAAGGAGCAACAACATCTGGATAAGGAACAACAACATCTGGATAAGGAGCAACAACATCTGGATAAGGAGCAACAACATCTGGATAAGGAGCAACAACATCTGGATAAGGAACAACAACATCTGGTTAAGAAACAACAACATCTGGTTAAGGAACAACAACATCTGGTTAAGGAACAACAACATCTGACTAAGAAACAACAACATCTGGATAAAGAACAACAACATATGGTTAAGGGACAACAACATCTGGTTAAGAAACAACAACATCTGGTTAAGAAACAACAACATCTGGTTAAGGAACAACCCCATCTGGTTAAGGAACAACAACATCTGGCTAAGAAACAACAACATCTGACTAAGAAACAACAACATCTGGATAAAGAACAACAACATATGGTTAAGGGACAACAACATCTGGTTAAGAAACAACAACATCTGGATAAGGAGCAACAACATCTGGCTAATGAACAACAACATCTGATTAAGAAACAACAACATCTGGTTAAGGAACAACCACATCTGGTTAAGGAACAACCACATCTTGTTAAGGAACAACCACATCTGGTTAAGGAACAACCACATCTGGTTAAGAAACAACCACATCTGGTTAAGAAAAAACAACATCTGGTTAAGGAACAACAACATCTGGTTACGGAACAACAACATCTGGTTAAGAAACAACAACATCTGGTTAAGAAACAACAACATCTGGTTAAGGAACAACAACATCTGGATAAGAAACAACAACATCTGGTTAAGGAACAACAACATCTGGTTACGGAACAACAACATCTGGTTAAGAAACAACAACATCTGGTTAAGGAACAACAACATCTGGTTAAGAAACAACAACATCTGGTTAAGGAACAACAACATCTGGTTAAGGAACAACATAATTTGGTTAGATGTGTGCACTCGGTGCACTCGATAACAGATGTTTGTAGATTCGTGGTAATATTTCAATCGTGTTCGTGTATCTAATTCAGTAATTATGATTTATTCCTGATAGATGGATAACGGAGAGCATGCTTTCGATTATTAAATATTGAAATTCATAACAAAGTAATAAAGAAGTTATTACGTGGCTAGTTTTATATCAGCATAGGTATCGGGTTTATATCAAGTTAGCCACGTAATAATCTGTAAATAACAAATGATAGTACTACGCATATTAATTTAGCAGACGGATCTGTAGTCCAGTGGTAACACGCTGGACTGATAATCCAGGGATCGCGGGGTCGATCCCCCGTCTGACCCTAATAAAATTAACAGTCTTTCAGATGAGACTTTAAACCGATGCCTCGTATTGGTGCTTTACACCGTGCACGTAAAAGAACCAGAGGAGACTCTGGAATGGGTCTCTGTCTGTATCATTGCACTATCCTCCAAAAATCTAAAATGACTAATCTCTTCAGGAGGCGTCGCTCATATGGGTAACCGGTAGCGACGATAAATAAACGTAAAACACACACTAGCATGTGGATTGGAAGTTTGTAAGCTTATTGAGATTCGAGAGTCTACTCTGTCAAGAGTTAGTGAAGACATATAATATGTGGAATTACAACCCTAACTTCATGTATAATAAAAAGAAACGATGTTCGTAGACAAACAACTTTATTGACTACAATAATGCTATCTGTATAGAACGTTCACCCGCGTACGCATAATATACTTTACTCTGTGATTCCCTTTATGAGAATAGCTGAACATCATAAAACATACACGGATATAAAAAATAACTCTTTGGACATTTCACTAGTTATCCGATATGTTCTAATTCCATACGCTTGGAGGTACTGCCAATATCAACATATCGTTGTTTTCTAATTACTACATCGCTTGAATAATAATTATTGGCAAATACGGAAGACACTTCTTCTATTTCTTAAGATTATCTGACAAAAGAGCGCCACTTACCAGTTAGTTCTGGTCATATGGGAATGTGTTGTGTAGTTAAATGAACACAATTTAATCTTGTATTCACTTTAGTTAAAACTATTTTTAAAATAGTCTCCGTAGTTTTTCATATTCCGTGTAAAATAGACACCATATTCAAATAAATGATATTGGAAATATGGATGTGTTGAATTTTAAGGGAAAAGAATAAATTACTAAATTGTATTAACTAAATGTGACCAAACACATAACTACTAAAGCATTACGTATGCACACAACGGAAAATACAGGTTCATAAGTACAAACGACTGTTGGATATAAGCTGTTAAGTCGGTACTAATAACATATGGGATAACCCGTTACTAGTTCGGTACTACCAACATTCGGTATAACCCGTTACTAATTCGGTACTTCAAACATTCGGTATATAGCGTTACTAATTAAATACAACATCCGGATATACCGTTACAAATTAAATACAACATTCGGATATACCGCTACTAATTAAATACAACATCCGGGATATACCGTTACTAATTAAATACAACATCCGGGATATATCGTTACTAATTAAATACAACATCCGGATATACAGTTACTAATTAAATACAACATCCGGGATATACCGTTACTAATTAAATACAACATCCGGATATACAGTTACTAATTAAATACAACATTCGGGATATACCGTTACTAATTAAATACAACATCCGGATATACCATTATTAATTAAATACAACATTCGGGATATACCGTTACTAATTAAATACAACATTCGGGATATACCGTTACGAATTCAAATCTACCATCATTCAGGATATACCGTTACGAATTCAAAACTACCATCATTCAGGATATACCGTTACGAATTCAAAACTACCAACATTCGGGATATACCGTTACGAATTCAAAACTACCAACATTCGGGATATACCGTTACGAATTCAAAACTACCAGCATTCGGGATATACCGTTACGAATGAAATACAACATTCGGGATATACCGCTACTATAATACAAACAACATTCGGGAAATACCGACAGTATATCAGTACAATGTACTAACAGCATTTGGAATAAACCAGTACTAAATAAGTTCTAAACGCATGCGGAAACAAACTAGACTCTGGGGATTGCTGTCGAAAATCAAATTTTTCAATAACAGTTTCGATACGAGATATATGGATTATCGTGACTACGGAAACAACGACTACCAGATCAGTTATTCAGACAACAAAAATGTTTACGATGAAAATGAGCATGACGATATAGCGCAAAGTATGAAAAATATAACGAAGCAAAATGTCTTGTTCCCAACGCCAGCGGATATGACTACGCAAAAGGACTTTGTCCCAACGACAGCGGACATTTCGTATAACATTTCTCTAACGACGAAACCATTTGTTAGAAGACACCACCCGCGATTACAGGAGCTATTTGACAATCTTCGTGAACGGTGCATAGAAAACCACCAGACTAAACCGGCACTAAATACAGGTAATGTCTACATGTGTCCCCTTATTATTATTCAATTTGTATGTTCACGTAATAAGGGGCCACGCTATTGCATATACGTGTACATGCGTGATTGACAAGTCCATCACCAAAACTAGATCTCAATGTTTCAACATATACAAACTGTATGTGTATACCGGAACCCAAATAGAAGAGTTTGGTAGTTATGTCATGGCCTCACATGTGTTACGCCTTGTTTTATTATCTAAGAAATAATAAGTATCAACCGTGGTATATCGCAGAATAACCCGAGTTTGAAGTTCTTATGCGTAGAAATATATCACGAAGGCCGAAGGTATTCTGCGATATACGAGGGTTATTCTGCGATATACGAGGGTTATTCTGCGATATACCACGGTTGATACTTATTATTTCGATTCTAACACGACTTACTTCTAATAATTTTAGACGAGAATCAAAGGAGTATTTTCTTCAAACGTAGTGCTACTCCGCTGCATTTGGCTTTCGAAATTTCCTCCCGCGTAAGGGGTGATGACGTTATTTTGTATGGAAAATATCAATCTAGTGCATAAATTAACAAAAGTTGTAACTGATCAATAATTTTATTTATTTTGTCAAATAAAACTGTACAGAATAGTAACTGAAACGTTACTTAACAGAAACACAAGACGGACAAGAGATTATCTGATTCTAAAAATACCTCACTTCCGCGAATTCCCACGGTAGTATTTACAAACATCACGTGACTTTCATTCATAAAACTTTACACGCATTGTATAACTGGAATAGCCAAAACACGGTGCGCGCGCAGCATAGTTCAAAGTAGGTATATCGCAGAATAACCCGAGGTAGATTTTACTCTACTAGTATGTATGTTATTAGCTGGGTCGTGTTAGAATAATTAATATACCTCACGTGACTAATCAATGCAAAATTCCCATTGACAAACAGTCTCTATTATTTACTAAAATCTATTCGCTCTCGACAAGTCAATATTTTCGAATACGGTCACTAGCCCATATCAATCCAGAACTAGTTCCTGAGCGGTAACGCATGCACACTCAATGCTAATTAGTTTACTTTTTAGCGTCCCAGTGTGATAAATTTGGCATATAGCACATGTTTGTAATTTCGTTGTAATATTTCAATCGTTTTCGTGTGTCTAATTCAATACTTGTGAATTATTGACGGAGAGCATTATTTCGATTATTAAATGTTCAAATTCAGAGCAAAGTAATACAGAAGTCATTACGTGGTCAGTTTCACATCACCATAGGTATCGACCCTTCGATCTCTCGCTGATATCAATTTCCCCGGATCGATACCTATAATAATATGAAACTATGTGTGTTTTACGTTTATTTATCGTCGCTACCGGTTGCCCATATGAGCGACGCCTCCTGAAGAGATTAATCACTTTAGATTTTGGAGGATAGTGCATGTTACAGACAGAGACCCATTCCAGAGTCTCCGCTGGTTCTTTTACGTGCACGGTGTACAGCACCGACACGATAACTCGGTTTATTGTCCCATTTGAAAGACTGTTAATTGTATTAGGTTCAGACCGGGGATCGAACCTGCGACCCCTGAATTACCAGTCCAGCGTGTTACCACTGGACTACAGATCCGTCTGTGTGAAACTAGCCACGTGGTATCCTCTAAGTATTCGTATTCGCGACAATATAACTGCGCATGTGCCCTGGCCCTGTGAACATACACATATTGTTTTGGCCGGTAGTGAATGTAATGAATACGGAAGTATAAAGTGCAACAAAGCTGTATTGTATCGTCATATCAGTCTGGGCATACGGCCACGTATTTGCCTTATGCACACACCCGTTTTAACTCCTCTATCCCTGTGTGTGTTAGGTAGCCTGCGAATACTCGAAACCCAAGGACATCCAGCTTCCTCGTCACTATGGTGCAGAAGTCAGAATCACAACCAGAATGTACCGTTTATCGTTGTGCTTTATTTTTAATCTTCGTACAATATTCTCTATTAATAATCAAATTAACGACACACCCACGACGCAAAGCAACAGAGACATGTTGATGTTGTCAATTGTTGATTTTCAGGTTATTCTGGGAACAGACGTTGGTATATTTTGCCTGGTCAGTCATATAAATATATGTTAACACAGATACCATTAATTGATCAGTATTGAGTTTCTGATAATGTCATTTTGCCAGAAGTAAAATCGTGGAAGTCGTGGTATGTGGAAGTCGTGATAGCGCAGTGGATGTGCGTTCGCTTCATGTGCGAAAGGTCCGGAGTTCGAGCCCCACTGGAGCCGTTACGATTGTGCCCTTAGGCAAGGCATTTAAATTACACATTGCCTCTTCTCTCTCCCTCGTGGCGATGGATTCCATCAGGAATGAGGTCTCGAGAGTGATTTATATAAGTTGAAATAACTTGTTTCGCAATCGAGCTCAAATAAATTTGTATAAACTAATAAAAACGTGAACAATCGACAGATTGAAACCCAGGCTAACACAACTGGTGTGCACTATGAACCAATGCTGATAGCGTTATATGTGTGTATGTTCGAGAATAGGAAGGTCTGTCCACCAGGGGGAGCTATAAATGACCGATTGGGGTGTATCCATCGCGTCGTAAGAATATAATATTCAGTTCCCAATGCATATTTGGAGCCGTTACGATTGTGCCCTTAGGCATTTAAATTCCACGTTGCCGCTTCTCTCTCCCTCGTGGCGATGGATTCCATCAGGAATGAGGTCTCGAGAGTGCTTAATATAGGTTGAAAGAACTTGTTTCGCAATCGAGCTAAAATAAATTTGTATAAACTAAAAATTTGTTTTTATTAAAACAGTGTTTTTGTGCTTGGAATTTACGACCTAAAGTTTTTTACCTCACGATATAATTGTTGGTTAATGGATCCAGTTTTATTTCCACGTTTTATTTTCCTCGTAGTGATAGTGTTACATTAGCCTGGGTTCCAGTCTGTCGGTTTTTCACTTTTTAACTTCTGGCAAAATGACAGCCTTGGGAAACTGGATTTCCGATCGTAGAGCCATCTACTTACACACACTTTTATGAGGGTGTATATTTGAAGAACGACAACTCTTCTCGACAAGATAATATCGCTAAATATAGAAACGGAATTCTATCGGAAATCGTCGAACAGGCACGATTATACGCGATCATTTCCGAATATACACGAATGTTCCCGTAGACTCATTTACAGTGCACACATATAATGTCCCGTTACTGTATTATATCGACGAGATGACGGATTTTAAATATTACATTTAGATGATAATGGATCGATTCGGCGTAATTAAACTAAGGACGACTTAAATATTGAGTAAATATGTCAAATCAAACACACATTGTACTTTTTAAAATATTTATCGTTCCGTTGACCCGTAAACAATGTCAGCCAATTATAAAGTTTTATCAACATTGCAGTGCCTCGCTTTCGACTCAAGTACGTCATTAATTAAGTCACGTGCTAATAGGCCTATTAATAGGATTAATGCTAGTCAATAATTACACGGACAATCCGTCCAGTTTCTCCATGCGTTGATATGATCAGAAACTCAATACGGCCCAATTAATAGTCTCAGTGATAAAAAATATATTTATTTGACTGATCAGGCAACATATATCGACGCCTGTTCTCAGGCTAGTGTTGCATCAACTTCCAAGAATAACACTTGATTTAATTTAATAAGATATGTCCAAATCCGACGCTCTACCACTGGTCCACGGATGCCACACAATATATGTCTGATGCAAATGTGTGGCGTATCGTAGAATAGTATATCAGTTGCAGTTGCTTCACTTTGTTTAAAGCAGCCCTATGGCGTATGAAATAAAAGATATTTGAAAAATTCAAATTTTACGTATGGGTAGCAATGCTGCTACACATTCTTACATTATACTTTGTATGCTTATGTTCATTTGGTAAACAGTGTTTTTTTGCGATAAAACAAACTCGAAACCGAAAGTAGCACTTTCCGAGTCGGTCGGTCACGCACTTGTTTACAATCGGAACGCATCGTCCGCACTTGTTTACATTCGGAATGCATCATCCCCATTTGTCCCACGTTGTCTTTTTTAATTGAATTACTTGAGATGTCGTTTCATACATCTGTTATCTAAGTATTTTAGGGACATGTCTACATCCCCGCGAGGGATTCGATATTAGAGGAAGATAGATAGATAATATTTCATGTTCAAAATATGTTGACATTTCAACGTGCGTTTCTACATCCGCTGTTATTTCACGCATGCGTGCTGTGCGTGTTTACATTTCGTGTTTTGATAAACACATTTCTTTTGTTGTTAAAACAATTCGCGTATACGACGGTGTATATTTATTGGATTTTTATCGTTTCTGAGCGACTATTTCGATTTTTGTAAACATACATACATTAGTATTTATATTTTACCAAAAACCATCCTTTATTACGATATAGAGCTGCTTTAACTAGTTTGGAAAAACTGTCTGCAGCAATTCATGTGCCTCAATGACTACCACTATATATGCTAAATAAATGGTAAAATAAATACGGTACTGATCAGAATCTGGTACCAGATTACACATCGATATAACATTATACATGCATTTCGAAATTTGAAAAACAATCTGAATGAGTAGAGAATCTAGAAGGGTGAAGTCGTGATAGCGCAGTGGTAGCGCGTTCGTTTCGTGTGCGAAAGGCCCAGAGTTCGAGCCCCATTGGAGCCGTTACGATTGTGCCCTTAGGCAAGGCATTTAAAGTCCACATGTCTCTTCTCTCTCCCTCATGGCGATGGATTCCACCAGGAATGAGGTCTCGAGAGTGATCAATATAAGTTATAAGAACTTGTTTCGCAATCGAGCTAAAATAAATTTGTATAAACTAAAGTCAATAGTCAAGAAACAGTAACTGTTGATCCGTGATAAACATAAATGTTGGCAATGAAGAATGTTCTTTCATTTAAGGGAAAACCATCAACACTAAGCATGTTAATTTTAAAATGTTGCGACAACGTTATTATGTGCTGATTTTCTCAGAAAGACGTTTATGGAGGGAGCCATCTTGGATTAACTAAGTCACGTCATTTAAAAAAAATCAAATTGTGTTCATTTTATCAAAATACATATATAATTTAATATATAGAGTGGTGGAACCTATGCTCGGCGTAAATCCCGCATATAATGAACAGACTGAGTATAAAATGTTAATTGCACTTGCCGTTTATTATTATGTTCTTAAGTCGTGAAAACCACTTTCAAAACACTCTTGTGGACAGGTTTAGCTTCATCACGTGACCATTGCTGCTCCATATAGCTATCGCAACGGTGTCGGGTCGGCACCCGTTTATATGAGGAACTCAAGACTTCAGGGCACCCATGCACGGTGTACTTTTTATGTTTTATTTATCCACCATAACTTTTTGAATGTCTTATTTTGATATAGTACCTCATTGAATAAAACACTTATTTGTCTTAATCAGAAATGGTAGAGAAACTATGTTTCGGGTTAGGTGTAGATTTTCAAAAATTCGGATAGCTACCTGAATTGCTCATACACCTTATCAGTTTCGGTGGACATATTCTCCCAATGATCTATTTGTTTATATTCGTCTGCTGGACCAGTCACGTGACAGTTGCATTAGGCTACCGGTACGCACAACGGAATGCTATTGAACCATGCTTCAGCTGCCAGTGAATTTAGCCTAGAACTATATAAATATTTTAAATACGGATGTAAATGGACAAATACGCCGAGCATAGGAATACGCCGAGCATATGTTCCACCACTCTATACATATTTTAAGTACAGATGTAAATTGACAAATACGCCGAGCATAGGAATACGCCGAGCATATGTTCCACCACTCTATACATATTTTAAGTACAGATGTAAATGGACAAATACGCCGAGCATAGGAATCGCGACATGGGTTGTTTTTTTTTTGTGTGTTGTGGGTGGGTGTTTTTTTTTGGGGGTTGTGTTTTTTTTTGTTTGTGGGTGTGTAATTGACAAATACGCCGAGCATAGGAATACGCCGAGCATATGTTCCACCACTTTTTTTTGTGATGTAAATTGACAAATACGCCGAGCATAGGAATACGCCGAGCATAGGTTCCACCACTCTATTTCTTCAAATTTTCAAATTTCCATTACTGCTTCATTTTAACTACTATTCTCATATTTTGTATCAGTATTATGTTCACATTTCCAATTATATCTGCCGAACGTTTACCTTTAATATACCTATTTTTGTTTAGTTTTCATGTAACGAAGGCCATCTGTCAATTTACTAACTCGTACCGAGGTATGTGTGGGTTCCAGATCATACCCTTCGACATGTGACACATCTTTACAAAGCCAGGAACATATAATATTAACAATAAAGATCTTGTATGAATACAACTACATGGCGTTGTGATAATGGCAAATTTAAACTGCTTTCCAAATTTAACGTGCTTTCCAAATTTAAGCAACTTTCCAAGTTTAAACTGCTTTCTAAGTTTAAGCTGTTTTCCAAGTTTAAGCTGCTTTCCAAATTTAAGCTACTTTCCAAATGTACTTTCCAAATTTAAGCTGCTTTCCAAATATAAGCAACTTTCCACTTTCCAAATTTAAGCACTATCCAAATTTAAGCTGCTTTCCAAATTTAAGCTACTTTCCAAATTTAAGCTGCTTTCCAAAGTTAAGCTACTTTCCAAGTTTATGTTGCTTTCCAAATAAGATACTTTCCAAATTTAAGCTGCTTTCCAAATGTAAGGTACTTTCCAAATTTAAGCTGCTTTCCAAATTTAAGCTACTTTCCAAATTTATGTTGCTTTCCAAATAAGCTACTTTCCAAATTTAAGCTGCTTTCCAAATATAAGGTACTTTACAAATTTAAGCTGCTTTCCAAATGTAAGGTACTTTCCAAATTTAAGCTACTTTCCAAATTTAAGCAACTTTCCAAATTTAAGCTACTTTCCAAATTTAATGTACTTTCCAAATTTAAGCTACTTTCTAAATTTAATGTACTTTCCATATGTATGTTATGTGGCGTGTTCGAAATTAATAGCATTGGGTTTCTTTTAAAATTATACAAGATGACTGGCTAGATAGATCTACATTTTGCATTTTATAAAACGTATGCATGGACATAGTTTACATGTTTAATGTCTTAATCCAATGATTTTGGTAAAACTCCGACAATAAAGTTTGAATTGAATTGAAGTTATAATCATTAAACATGATGCTGTTCATTTTTACAGATTTGTGTAGAATGTGTTATATGAAATTACCACATTTCTTGTAGATTATATTGTAATATTTACGAATTAAGTTTAAACTTTATTTATTTTACAACGATTGCAAAGCAAGTTTTAGCAACTTATATTAATGTATTTTAACAGTTTGGCGTTACTCACTATTGATGCCAACACCAGTGCCCGAGATTATAAAACTATCCTCAGATCCCAAACTCAGGCTCAAGTAAGTTGATTGGTTGAGTCTGAGTTTTACACTCAGCAGAACCAATCAGAAGTTTGAGACTGAGTTTGAAATTGGAGAAAAGTTGTATAACCTCGTAGCCATGATATAATGTCTCATTCAATCTTAATTGGGTTCCCTGACTCCGTGCTGACTCAGTGACCAAGTTGTTACGGTCGCTAACATAAAATTATTTACCACAAAGGTTCATGTCAGAAAGCTATGAAACTGACTTGCAGCAGGTCGGTGATACTACCCGTGATACTACCCGTGTGCTACCCGTGATACTACCCGTGTGCTACCCGTGATACTACCCGTGTGCTACCCGTGTTGTACTACCCGAGTGCTACCCGTGGTACTACCCGTGTGCTACCCGTGTGCTACCCGTGATACTACCCGTGTGCTACCCGTGATACTACCCGTGATACTACCAGTGTGCTACCCGTGTGCTACCCGTGATACTACCCGTGTGCTACCCGTGATACTACCCGTGTGCTACCCGTGATACTACCCGTGTGCTACCCGTTATACTACCCGTGTACTACCAGTGTGCTACCCGTGTGCTACCCGTGATACTACCCGTGTGCTACCCGTGATACTACCCGTGTGCTACCCGTGATACTACCCGTGTGCTACCAGTGATACTACCCGTGTGCTACCAGTGTGCTACCCGTGTGCTACCCGTGATACTACTCGTGTGCTACCCGTGATACTACCCGTGATACTACCCGTGATACTACCCGTGTGCTACCCGTGTGCTACCCGTGTCCTACCCGTGTGCTCCCCGTGATACTACCCGTGTGCTACCCTTGATACTACCCGTGTGCTACCCGTTTGCTACCCGTGATACTACCCGTGATACTACCCATGTGCTACCCGTGATACTACCCGTGATACTACCAATGTGCTACCCGTGATACTACCCGTGTGCTTCCCGTGATACTACCCATGTGCTACCCGTGATACTACCCGTGTGCTACCCGTGATACTACTCGTGATACTACCCGTGATACTACCCGTGTGCTACCCGTGATACTACCCGTGACACTACCCGTGATACTACCCGTGTGCTACCCGTGATACTACCCGTGTGCTACCCGTGTGCTACCCGTGATACTACCCGTGATACTACCCATGTGCTACCCGTGATACTACCCGTGATACTACCCGTGATACTACCCGTGTGCTACCCGTGTCCTACCCGTGTGCTCCCCGTGATACTACCCGTGTGGCTACCCGTGAGACTACCCGTGTGCTACCCGTGTGCTACCCGTGTGCTACCCGTGATACTCCCCGTGATACTACCCATGTGCTACCCGTGATACTACCCGTGATACTACCCATGTGCTACCCATGATACTACCCGTGTGCTACCGTGATACTACCCGTGTGCTACCCGTGTGCTACCCGTGATACTACCCGTGATACTACCCATGTGCTAACCGTGATACTACCCGTGATACTACCCATGGGCTACCCGTGATACTACCCATGTTCTACCCGTGATACTACCCGTGTGCTACCCGTGATACTACCCGTGATACTACCCGTGATACTACCCGTGTGCTACCCGTGGGCTACCCGTGAAACTACCCGTGTGCTCCCGTGTGCTACCCGTGATACTACCCGTGATACTACCCGTGTGCTACCGTGATACTACCCGTGTGCTACCGTGATACTACCCGTGTGCTACCCGTAATACTACCCGTGTGCTACCCGTGTGCTACCCGTGGTACTACCCGTGTGCTACCCGTGATACTACCCATATACTACCCGTGATACTACCCGTGTGCTACCCGTGATACTACCCGTGTGCTACCCGTGTGCTACCCGTGATATTACCCGTGTGCTACCCGTGGTACTACCCGTGTGCTACCCGTGATACTACCCGTGATACTACCCGTGTGCTACCGTGATACTACCCGTGATACTACCCGTGATACTACCCTGTGCTACCCGTGATACTACCCGTGTGCTCCCCTTGATACTACCCGTGTACTACCCGTGTGCTACACGTGTGCTACCCGTGATACTACCCGTGATACTACCCGTGATACTACCCGTGTGCTATCCGTGTGCTACCCGTGTGCTACCCGTGATACTATCCGTGTACTACCCGTGATACTACCCGTGTGCTACACGTGATACTACCCGTGATACTACCCGTGTGTCATCCGTGTGCTACCCGTGTGCTACCCGTGATACTACCCGTGTGCTACCCGTGATACTACCCGTGTGCTACCCGTGGTACTACCCGTGTGCTACCCGTGTGCTACTCGTGATACTACCCGTGTGCTACCCGTGATACTACACGTGTGCTACTCGTGTGCTACCCGTGTGCTACCCGTGATACTACCCGTGATACTACCCGTGATACTACCCGTGTACTACCCGTGTGCTTCCCGTCTGCTACCAGTGATACTACCCGTGATACTACCCGTGATACTACCCGTGTGCTACCCGTCTGCTACCCGTGATACTACCCGTGATACTACCGTGTACTACCCGTGTGCTACCCGTGATACTACCCGTGATACTACCCGTGTGCTACCCGTGATACTACCCGTGATACTACCCGTGTGCTACCCGTGATCTACTACCCGTGATACTACCCGATGCTACCCGTGATACTACCCGTGATACTACCCGTGTGCGACCCGTGATACTACCCGTGATACTACCCGTGATACTACCCGTGATACTACCCGTGATACTACCCGTGATACTACCCGTGATACTACACGTGTACTACCCGTGATACTACCGTGATACTACCCGTGTGCTTCCCGTGATACTACCCGTGATACTACCCGTGATACTACCCGTGATACTACCCGTGATTCTACCCGTGTGCGACCCGGATACTACCCGTGGTACTACCCGTGGTACTACCCGTGTACTACCCGTGATACTACCCGTGTACTACCCGTGTGCTACCGTCTGCTACCAGTGATACTACCCGTGATACTACCCGTGATACTACCCGTGTGCTACCCGTCTGCTACCCGTGATACTACCGTGTACTACCCGTGTGCTACCCGTGATACTACCCGTGATACTACCAGTGTACCCGTGTGCTACCCGTGATACTACCCGTGTGCTACTCGTGCTACCCCCGTGGTACTACTACCCGTGCTACCCGTGTGCTACCCGTGTGCTACTACCCGTGTGCTACCCGTGATACTACCCGTGTGCTACCCTTGATACTACCCGTGTGCTACCCGTGCTACTACCCGTGTACTACCCGTGTGCTACCCGTGTGCTACCCGTGTGTACTACCCGTGATACTACCCTACCCGTGATACTACCCCCTGTGCTACCCGGTACTACCCGTGTGCTACCCGTGTGATACTACCCGTGTGCTACTCGTGATATTGTGCTGTGCTACCCGTGATACTACCCGTGTACTACCCGTGGTACTACCCGTGTGCTACCCGTGGTAATACCCGTGTGCTACCCGTGTGCTACCCGTGTGCTACCCGTGTGCTACCCGTATACTACCCGTGATACTACCCGTGATACTAACCTTGTGCTACCCGTTACTACCCGTGATAATACCCGTGTGCCCGTGATACTACCCATGTGCTACCCGCGATACTACGTGATACTACCGTGTGCTACCCGTGATACTACCCGTGCTACCCGTGATAATACCCGTGTGCTACCCGTGATACTACCCGTGTGCTACCCGTGCTACTACCCGTGTGCTACCCGTGATACTACCCATGTGCTACACGTGATACTACCCGTGTGCTACCCGTTATACTACCCGTGTGCTACCCGTGATACTACCCGTGTGCTACCCGTGATACTACCCGTGTGCTATCCGTGATACTACCCGTGTGCTACCCGTGATAGTACCCGTGTGTGATACTACCCGTGATACTACCCGTGTGCTACTCGTGATACTACCCGTGTGCTACCCGTGATACTACCCGTGTGCTACACGTGATACTACCCGTGTGCTACCCGTGATACTACCCGTGTGCTACCCGTGTGCTACCCGTGGTACTACCCGTGTGCTACCCGTGTGCTACCCGTGATACTACCCGTGTGCTACCCGTGATACTACCCGTGTGCTACCCGTGATACTACCCGTGTGCTACCCGTGATACTACCCGTGTGCTACCCGTGATACTACTACCGTGTGCTACCCGTGTGCTACCCGTGTGCTACCCGTGCTATACTACTGTGTGCTACCCGTGATACTCCGTGATACTACCCGTGTGCTACGTGATACTTGTGCTACCCGTGATACTACCCGTGTGCTACTCGTGATACTACCCGTGTGCTACCCGTGATACTACCCGTGTGCTACCCGTGATACTACCCGTGTGCTACCCGTGATACTACCCATGTGCTACCCGTGATACTACCCGTGTGCTACCCGTGATACTACCCGTGTGCTACCCTACCCGTGTGCTACCCGTGATACTACCCGTGTGCTACCCGTGATATACTACCCGTGTGCTACCCGTGATACTACCCGTGTGCTACCCGTGTGCTACCCGTGATACTACCCGTGTGCTACCCGTGATACTACCCCATGTGCTACCCGTGATACTACCCGTGTGCTACCCCCGTGATACTACCCGTGTGCTGTGCTACCCGTGCTATACTACTACCGTGTGCTACCCGTGATACTACCCGTCCGTGATACTACCGTGTGCTCCGTGATACTACCCGTGTGCTACCCGTGATACTACCCGTGTGCTACCCGTGATACTACCCGTGATACTACCCGTGTGCTACCCGTGATACTACCTGTGCTACCCGTGCTACCCCTACCCGTGTGCTACCCGTGATACTACCCGTGATACTACCCGTGATACTACCCTTGTGCTACCCGTGATACTACTCGTGATACTACCCGTGGTGCTACCCGTGATACTACCCGTCTGCTACCCGTGATACTACCCGTGTGCTACCCGTGATACTACCCGTGTGCTACCCGTGATACTACCCGTGTGCTACCCTTGGTACTACCTGTGTGCTACCCGTGTGCTACCCGTGATACTACCCGTGTGCTACTCGTGATACTACCCGTGTGCTACCCGTGATACTACCCGTGTGCTACTCGTGATACTACCCGTGTGCTACCCGTTACTACCCGTGTGCTACCCGTGATACTACCCGCGATACTACCCGTGTGCTACACGTGATACTACCCGTGTGCTACCCGTGATACTACCCGTGATACTACCCGTGTGCTACCCGTGATACTACCCGTGTGCTACCCGTGATACTACCCGTGTGCTACCCGTGCTACCCGTGATACTACCCGTGATACTACTCGTGTGCTACCCGTGATACTACCCGTGTGCTACCCGTGATACTACCCGTGATACTACCCGTGATCCTACCCGTGATACTACCCGTGTGCTACCCTACGTGATACCGTGTGCTACCCGTGATACTACTACCCGTGATACTGTGTGCGTGATACCCCGTACTACCCGTGTGCTACCCGTGATACTACCCGTGTGCTACTCGTGATACTACCCGTGTGCTACCCGTGATACTACCCAGTGTGCTACTCCCGTGATACTACCCGTGTGCTACCCGTGATACTACCCGTGTGCTACCCGTGATACTACCCGTGATACTACCCGTGTGCTACTCGTGATACTACCCGTGTGCTACCCGTGATACTACCCGTGTGCTACTCGTGATACTACCCGTGATACTATACTACCCGTGTGCTACCCGTGATACTACCCGTGATACTACCCGTGTGCTACCCGTGATACTACCCGTGTGCTGTGCTACCCGTGATACTACCCGTGTGCTACTCGTGATACTACCCGTGTACTATGTGCTACCCGTGATACTACCCGTGTGCTACCGTACTACCCGTGTGCTACCCGTGATACTACGTGATACCGTGATACTACCCGTGTGCTACCCGTGATACTACCCGTGATACTACCCGTGTGCTACCCGTGGTACCCGTGTGCTACCCGTGATACTACCCGTGTGCTACTCGTGATACTACCCGTGTGCCCGTGATACTACCCGTGTGCTACCCCTTGTGCTACCCGTGTGCTACCCGTGATACTACCCGTGTGCTACCCGTGATACTACTGTGCTACTACCGTGATACTACCCGTGTGCTACCCGTGATACTACCCGTGTGCTACCCGTGTGCTACCTGTGGCTACCCGTGATACTGTGTGCTATCCGTGATACTACACGTGTGCTACTCGTGATACTACCCGTGTGCTACCCGTGATACTACCCGTGTGCTACTCGTGATACTACCCGTGTGCTACCCGTGATACTACCCGTGATACTACCCGTGTGCTACCCTACTACCAGTGTGCTACCCGTGATACTACCCATGGCTACCCCGTGATACTACCCGTGTGCTACCCGTGATACTACCCGTGTGCTACCCGTGATACTACCCGTGTGCTACCCGTGATACTACCCGTGTGCTACCGTGATACTACCCTTGTGCTACCCGTGATACTACCCGTGTGCTACACGTGATACTACCCGTGTGCTACCCGTGATACTACCCGTGTGCTACACGTGATACTACCCGTGTGCTACCAGTGTTACTACCCGTTGCTACCCGTGATACTACCCGTCTGCTACCCCTACCCGTGTGCTACCCGTGATACTACCCGTGTGCTACCCGTGATACTACCCGTGTACTACCTGTGTGCTACCCGTGTGCTACCCGTGATACTACCCGTGTGCTACTCGTGATACTACCCGTGTGCTACCCGTGATACTACCCTGTGCTACTCGTGATACTACCCGTGTGCTACCCGTTATCTACCCACTACTACCCGTGTGCTACCCGTGTGCTACACGTGATACTACCCGTGTGCTACCCGTGATACTACCCGTGTGCTACTCGTGATACTACCGTGTGCTACCCGTGATACTACCCGTGTGCTACCCGTGATACTACCCGTGTGCTACCCGTGATACTACCCGTGTGCTACCCGTGATACTACCCGTGTGCTACCCGTGATACTACCCGTGATACTACCGTGTGCTACCCGTGATACTACCCGTGTGTACCCGTGATACTACCCGTGTGCTACTCGTGATACTACCCGTGATCCTACCCGTGTGCTACCCGTGATACTACCCGTGTGCTACTCGTGATACTACCCGTGTGCTACCCGTGATACTACCCGTGTGCTACTCGTGATACTACCCGTGTGCTACCCGTTATACTACCCGTGTGCTACCCGTGATACTACCCGCGATACTACCCGTGTGCTACACGTGATACTACCCGTGTGCTACCCGTGATACTACCCGTGTGCTACTCGTGATACTACCCGTGTGCTACCGTGATACTACCCGTGTGCTACCCGTGATACTACCCGTGTGCTACCCGTGATACTACCCGTGTGCTACCGTGATACTACCCGTGTGCTACCCGTGATACTACCCGTGATCCTACCCGTGATACTACCCGTGTGCTACCCGTGATACTACCCGTGTGCTACTCGTGATACTACCCGTGTGCTACCCGTGATACTACCCGTGTGCTACCCGTGATACTACCCGTGATACAACCCGTGTGCTACTCGTGATACTACCGTATGCTACCCGTGATACTACCCGTGTGCTACTCGTGGTACTACCCGTGTGCTACCCGTGATACTACCCGTGTGCTACTCGTGATACTACCCGTGTGCTACCCGTGATACTACCCCGTGCTACCCGTGATACTACCAGTGTGCTACTCGTGATACTACCCGTGTGCTACCCGTGATACTACCCGTGTGCTACCCGTGATACTACCCGTGATACTACCCGTGTGCTACTCGTGATACTACCCGTGTGCTACCCGTGATACTACCCGTGATACTACCCGTGTGCTACCCGTGGTACTACCCGTGTGCTACCCGTGATACTACCCGTGTGCTACTCGTGATACTACCCGTGTGCTACCCGTGATACTACCCGTGTGCTACCCGTGATACTACCCGTGTGCTACCCGTGATACTACCCCGTGTGCTACCCGTGATACTACCCGTGTGCTACCCGTGATACTACCCGTGTGCTACCCGTGATACTACCCGTGATACTACCCGTGATACTACCCGTGTGCTACCCGTGATACTACCCGTGATACTACCCGTGTGCTACTCGTGATACTACCCGTATGCTACCCGTGATACTACCCGTGTGCTACTCGTGGTACTACCCGTGTGCTACCCGTGATACTACCCGTGTGCTACTCGTGATACTACCCGTGTGCTACCCGTGATACTACCCCTGTGCTACCCGTGATACTACCAGTGTGCTACTCGTGATACTACCCGTGTGCTACCCGTGATACTACCCGTGTGCTACCCGTGATATTACCCGTGATACTACCCGTGTGCTACCCGTGATACTACCCGTGTGCTACCCGTGATACTACCCGTGATACTACCCGTGTGCTACCCGTGGTACTACCCGTGTGCTACCCGTGATACTACCCAGTGTGCTACTCGTGATACTACCCGTGTGCTACCCGTGATACTACCCGTGTGCTACCCGTGATACTACCCGTGTGCTACCCGTGATACTACCCGTGTGCTACCCGTGATACTACCCGTGTGCTACCCGTGATACTACCCGTGATACTACCCGTGTGCTACCCGTGATACTACCCGTGATACTACCCGTGTACTACCCGTGTGCTACCCGTGATACTACCCGTGTGCTACCCGTGATACTACCCGTGACACTACCCGTGATACTACCCGTGATACTACCCGTGATACTACCCGTGATACTACCCGTGATACTACCCGTGTGCTACCCGTGATACTATCCATGATACTACCCGTGTGCTACTCGTGACACTACCCGTGATACTACCCGTGTGCTACCCGTGATACTACCCGTGATATTACCCGTGTGCTACTCGTGATACTACATGTGTACTACCCGTGATACTACCCATGTGCCCAACACCAAACAAACACAATCGATATTAAGTGTTTCCCTACACATTTTCTATCTTAATAGCAGCTGTTATCTGAGTTGATAGATGAAATTGTAGTTGATAAGGTAGGGACCAGGGAGAAGCAGAGGAATTCTTTAAGAGATGAAATAGTATATCTCCAATCGCAATCTATGCGGAATAATCTATTATTCTGCAACATTGAAGAGGCCCCATCAGAAACGCCAGCTATCACGGAAAATAAGGTACGAGAGTTTATAGTTCAGAAGATGAAACTGGCACAGAACAGTGTAGATGATATGAAATTCGAAAGGGTTCACCGAATAGGCACTAACACGGATAGAAACCACTGTCGCAATATTGTGGCTAAATTTTCATTGTTTAAGGAAAGAGAACTAGTACGTAAACAGTGGAAACCGTTACAGGGCAGTGACTATTATGTATGTGAACAATTTCCTAAAGAGGTTAATGATAAGCGGCGACAACTTTTACCTAGGATGAAAGATGCTAAGAGAGCCGGTAAGCGAGCCTGGTTGTCATACGACACTCTGTACATCGACGGAAAACCCGTGAAAGATGACATCAGTAGCTAGGAGTTCATAGAGGGTGAACTGAAGATTTCATCGTGGAATGTGAATGGCTTAACGATTGGCAAAAAGGAATCAATTAACTTTCGTAATCTTATTACCGATAATGATATACTATTTTTATATGAATCCTGGACACATAGTGACAGTGACGTGGATATGCCTGGGTATATTGCCCATAACTATTATAGAAAGTTCAAGCACCGTAACGCACGTCGTCACAGTGGCGGTATAGTATTATACTACAAAGAGCATCTTAAACCCGGAATAACGGTAATCCGGACTCACCATGACACTATTATTTGGCTGAAACTTGATAAACAATTCTTTAATCTTAAGAGCGATGTTTATGTATGTGGTTTATATATATATGGGGCGAGGATTCACCAGCATACGCTATCTTAGCAGTTGATTTATTTGAATTGGTTCAAAATGATATTTATGACTTTGAAGACTTGGGGGCTTTGTATATTGTAGGGGATTGGAACGGGCGTGTTGGTAAACGCCATGATTATATTGTATGTGATGCATTTATTTGTCATACTGATGAACATTATTATGTACCAGATACGCCGTTGCAGCGAGCGACACAAGATATTGTATGTAATAATTTTGGAGTAAAAATACTTGACCTGTGTAAATCTTCAGGTATGCGTATTTGTAATGGTCGAATTGGTAATGATTATGACTGTGGTATGTTTACGAATGCCAGTAAACTTGGGGCATCAGTGATTGACCTACTGTTGGCACGAGAACGTGATGTTAGTATCTACCTTTTGTATTGATTCATTTAACGAATATAGTGATCATGCACCGGTGCTCTTTTCATTGAAATGTAATGTGGTGATTGCTAATCCCCAGTGTAATAACGAGATAAAGTATAGATGGAACAGTAATTGTAAAACCTGGACTGGTAATCCAGGGATCGCAGGTTCGATCCCCCGTCTGACCCTAATAAAATTAACAGTCTTTCAGATGGGACGTTAAACCGAGGTCTCGTGTCGGTGCTTTACACCGTGCACGTAAAAGAACCAGAGTAGACTCTGGAATGGGTCTCTCTCTGTATCATTGCACTATCCTCCAAAATCTAAAATGACTAATCTCTTCAGGAGGCGTCGCTCATATGGGCAACCGGTAGCGACGATAAATAAACGTAAACACACACAAATTGTAAAACACGTGTTCGTAGAGGTATTATTGGGAAATTACCTGTATTTAATTTGCTTACAGAAAACATTGATATTAATTGTAGAGATTCTATAAATAATGTTATAAATAATTTTACTGATGTTATACGTGAAGTTGCTGATCCATATTTTTCTAAGATACATGTAAATAATAATACCCGGTCGATGTGCTCAAGTAAATCATATATTAAACAAGCCGATTGGTTTGTCAGTGAATGCATAACAGCTAGAAAACGCTACATAGAAGCGCTTGGTGTTTTTAACCGATTATTTTGTAGTCTGAAAAAGACGTATAAAGATGTGTGTCGTAAAAAACGGAATGTATTTGAATCCAAGAAAATAAAAGAAATTGAACATTTACGGCACACTAAACCCAAGCAATTTTGGTAATATTTTAAGAGGAAGAGTACGAATAGTAGCAGTTCTATATCTATAGATGATTTTAAACAGTATTGTGCTGCCTTGGGTTCCGATTTGTTGCAGTGTGATAACCCTGAAGCTGAATAATTTTGTAATTTACATGATTTTAACGATTTAAATTGTTCATTTGATGAATTAGACAGGCATATTACTGTTAGTGATATTACGGATGCAATCATACAGTTGAAACGAGATAAGGCGTCTGGGAGTGATAATATTTTAAATGAATATTTGATAGAGAGTGTGGATATTTTAGCATCGCACATATGTGATATATTTAATGCAATTATCGATTCGGGTTATTTCCCGGACAAGTGGACTGAAGGCACGATTATTCCGCTATATAAAAAAGGTGATACCGCCGATGTGAATAATTATCGTGGTATTACTTTAGTCAGTTGTATGTCTAAACTGTTTACAACCATTTTAAATAAACGGATTACAACCTTTTGTGAAAATAATAATATTTTATCAGATGCACAATTTGGGTTTAGAAAAGGGCGCTCTACAATCGATGCATTGTTCATACTGAATAATATTGTTCAAAAGTATCTCAATGAAAATAAAAGATTATATTGTGGTTATATTGACATGAAGCGCTGTTTTGATTCTATTTATAGAAATGCACTATGACATAACTTATATAAAACAGGTATTCAGGGTAAGCTACTACGCATTATTAAAGACATGTATCAAAAGGTTAAGTCATGTGTACGACATTGCGGAAGCTATTCGGAATATTTCCAATATGCTGTCGGTCTAAGACCAGGGGAGATAATGTCGCCTATTTTATTCTCTTTATTCGTGGAAGATCTTGAACTATATTTACAAGAAGATATTAATTCTGGCATTGTCATAGATGACATTGTTCTTATTTTGCTACTTTTTGCAGATGATATGGTCATTTTAGCCAAGTCCCCAGAAGAGCTTCAATATAATTTTAATTTATTATATGACTATTGTACTACATGGGGTTTGGAGGTTAATACTGCTAAAACAAAAGTAATGGTTTTTAGAAAACGAGGTAATGTATATCTAAACGAAATATGGACTTATAATAATGAAAATATTGAAGTGGTTAATGATTTCAATTACCTTGGAACAATCCTAAATTATACTGGACATTTTTCATTAAACCAGGAATATATTACTGGGAAAGCATTAAAGGCTCTCAATTTCTTGTTATATAATTGTAAACGGTATAGACTAAAATTAAAGATACTTTGTCAACTTGTTGATGCTTTTGTTGGATCAATATTAAATTATTCATCTGAAATTTGGGGATACACTAAGTCCAAAGAAATTGAAAGAATCCATTTAAAGTTTTGTAATCAAATTTTAAATGTTAGATCTTCCACATGCACTGCAGCTATATACGGAGAACTGGGTAGATATCCCATGCATATATCTCGTTACATACGTATGATTAAGTACTGGTTTAAATTGTTATACTCGGATAATATAATACTTAAGCGCGTATATGCACAATCTTTGATTGACTGTAATAAGGGTATCAAAAATTGGCTTTATAATGTTAAAATATTATTGTGTGAAAATGGATTTGCAGATATCTGGAGTAATCCTCATGTTGTAAATAGAAACAGCTTTTTATGTATATTGAAACAAAGTCTGATTGATTGCTTCATACAGGGTTGGTTTACTAGTAAGGCGTCTAGTAGTGTACTTGAACTGTATAATGATTGTAAATATGATTTTGGATATGAAACCTACTTGGACATTTTACCATATACATTGCGACTATATATAACCAGAATAAGAATATCTGCACATTCGCTTAGAATACAAACTGGTCGATATACATCAAATAGAATACAGAGAAACGAAAGATACTGTCAATGCTGTAATACTCTGGATGTGGAAGATGAGTTTCATTTTATCTTAACATGTTCATGCTATATAGATTTGAGGAAACGTTATATTACTAAAAGATTTTATACAAGACCAAGTATGTATAAATATTTGAAATTGTTAAGCTCTGATAACAGAAGTGACCTGTATAAGTTGGCTCTTTACATTAAACATGCTTTAAACAAACGAAATAATATATTAAATACCTTGACTTCTTAGATTTAAATATAATATTATAGTTATCCTCCGTGCTACATGACAGAATTCGTAGCACTTGTATATAATGGCTATTACATTGATTGATTGTGATATGTAATTATGTTTTTATGTGTGGATATATATATATATATATATAATTATGTATATATATCTATATGCATGTATGTATATTTCTATTAATGACTATGTACTTATGTATACGTCAAAATAAACATATGTTCTGTTCTGATCTTAAATCTGATACTGATAACACTCCAATAAATAAAGCTTAAACAAGCGTTTTGCTCAATTGAGGGGAGATTAGTTTTTGTTGAAGCTTTATTTATTTTACAGCGATTGCGAAGCAAGTTTTAACAACGTATATTAATCACTCTCGTTGGCGCGGATGAAAGCGTATATGTGATCATTCGTGTGGACGGCAACTGGAGTACCCGGATAAAACCCACCTGTCCGATCTGGTGACCACCGTACCATCTCACATACTTTCCGGTCCAAGGACCAAACCCGGGTTGCATTGGCGAGGGGAGATAGTTGGTATAGTGGCTGTAAGGACAGGAACACCGTGGTTCTGGTGGAGCTCGAAACCGTGCGGCTGGAGTTGTAAAGTGTATATCCCTTACACAACTAACTGTTCAAACAATAACATCAGTTAGTAAGTAATACCTATGTATTTATTGCCTTATCCCTGGGTAGTCTTGGCTGGGCATTCTCTAGTTTCTTAACTAAGATCAGTGTGTATTATGCTACCATACAATGCTAGTGGCGATTCTGAAGTCCTTAATGAAAACACAAAACACACATACTTTATATACAAGCACGTGTGTCTAGCGAGCTATTCAACTATGCACGTGTATATTCGGCAGCAAGTAGAGGCGAAATGGGGACGATTAGATCACTGTATAATACATCCAGATTGGGACCATACAATAAATGACTTTCAGATAAATAAGTGTGTGTTTTACATTTATTTATCGTCGCTACCTGTTGCCCATATGAGCGACGCCCCCTGTAAGAGATTAGTAATTTTAGATTATGGAGGATAGTGCAATGATACAGACAGAGACCCATACCAGATTCTCCTCTGGTTCTTTTACGTGCACAGTGTAAAGCACCGACACGAGACCTCGGTTTAACGTCCCATCTGAAAGACTGTTAATTTTATTAGGGTCAGACGGGGGATCGAACCTGCGATCCCTGGATTACCAGTCCAGCTTGTTACCACTGGACTACAGATCCGTCTGTTCAGATAAATAAATAGAGCCGATATAGTTGATGCAGATCGTTGTTATAATGGCGAAGTCAGTATTCGAGATAACAATGTAGGCTTGACAACAACTTACCAGTGACCAACTTACCAATGACACATAGAAGCGCTCCTAGCGGAGCAATATACATTTAGTACCCATTCCTTCTTCTGCAATAATAACATTTGTCCACACAGCAGCTGCGCCCAACGATTTTGGTAAAGAACAAATTATGAATGCAATGGAAATATATGTCATGCCATAAACCATTTATGTTATGTACCTGACTACGAGTAGTCCGCGTACCAACTATTTGTGCCGTCGAATAGTTATTAATAGAATACCGCTATATTTTTTTTATTTTTTTATTTTATACAAATTTATTTTAGCTCGATTGCGAAACAAGTTCATTCAACTTATATTAATCACTATCGAGACCGCATTCCTGATGGAATCCATCGCCATGAAGGAGAGAGAAGAGGCAATGTGGAATTTAAATGCCTTGCTTAAGGACACAATCGTAACGGCTCCAGCGGGGCTCGAACTTCGGACCTTTCGCACCTGAAGCGAACGCCCATCCACTGCGCTATCACGACTTCCACCGCTATATTTAATAACATCATCTTTGACATACGTCATACAAAACGACGGCGGCATTAAATAATGTTAGCATGCATGTAGCAAACCCATTGGAGTTCTTCGATTACACCGTTTGATGCCAATATAGCTAATTTAAAGAATATAATTTTCAAATTACTTTCCATGTATTTCATTATATGTATGAGTGACACTGTAGTGAATGAAAAAAATGCAATACAATGTTATCGCATGCATTTTATGAATGCTTTATCGGAAAGCTAGTGTAATCAAGCGAATGGCATACTATTGTCTGTGAAGGACGAACAGCCTAATTCTAGAGAGCATAAATTTTGAAACGAACAAAGGAATTTCATATTGCATCGGTGCCATTGATGTGGAAACAAGTCTTTGTCTGCACGGTATAGCATTGGGTTGAAGAGTATTGCTTGTGGTACATTCTATCGTGTCAAGATATGCATACGACATGAACTGTAAATGTCGAATACATTTATATTTAAACTAGACTCAGACATTTAATGGCTCACTTATCTGAATTACCGGAAGCCACGATTGCCTCGCTGAAATGGAACAGTGCAGAGAAAACATAACAGATTATTACCCGGATAATGTGATTCTAGTAGTGGAAGCATGTGATATTTATGACATCATCGGATTGTCAGATATTATAACACCGCGCATATGTCACAGTGTTGATTTGTTTGCGCTTCCTATATGAGTACAAAAGAGTGTAGTTTGCAGCGCATACAGACGGATCTGTGGTCCAATGGTAGCACGCTGGACTGGTAATCCAGGGATCGCAGGTTCGATCCCCCGTCTGGCCCTAATAAAATTAACAGTCTTTCAGATGGGACGTTAAACCGAGGTCTCGTATCGGTGCTTTACACCGTGCACGTAAAAGAACCAGAGGAGATTCTGGAATGGGTCTCTGTCTGTATAATGCACTATCCTCCAAAATCTAAAACAACTAATCACTTCAGGAGGCGTCGCTCATATGGGCAACCGGTAGCGACGATAAATAAACGTAAAACACACACGCATACCGCCAATATAATGAATTCAGTATATGAGAAGTATTGCAATCTTTGCAGCGTATACCGCCAACAGTACCAACAAATACTCAGTAAACTGATAAATATAACGAATTCAGTATATGAGAAGTGTTGCAAACTTTGCAGCGCATGCCGCCAACAGTACCAACAAATACTCAGTAAACTGATAAATATAACGAATTCAGTATATGAGAAGACAATGCCTGATTGAGAACGAATTAGCAACAGCACATACACACTGTCCTAGTAGAGTACTATACATTCATTATAAGTGTTCTTATGTAATTAAAGTTTCCACACAACAGCTGTGCCCGGACATTTTGGTAGATAACGAACGGCGAATGTAGGAGCAAATATAAGGAACGGTATGCAGTCATATGTTTGCGTAAGCTGTATATTTACCATGAATTAATTTGTTCTCAAATTGAATACCGCTCGAATGTATTTATATATCAATGCAAATACACCATATGAAGCTAGCGATGAGACATTGACACCAGTAACAGATGCAGAATCTAAAATCGTGATGCTTGTAATTGGTGTCATTAAACTAATCGAGACGTTAGATGGCGTGTGTTGTGTTATTACGAGAAATGTAAAACGAATTTAAAGCGACATTACATTGCCAAAAGCAAATAAAATGCATTTGTTCACGTATAAATGCATTGCTACTACACATTCGTCTGAATATATTCGAACACTAACATTGAATCAATAAACAGTGTGTTTGAGGTCTATAAACTTTCAAAAGTGAAAATAGGATTTCATTTTGCCATTGGAGTCAATACTAAACGCGTGATACTGTCGATTAGAGATAATTTAACTATGATTAGTCTACAAATAAATATGCATAGGCACACATGCGAGATATAACGGTAAATCTGTACCATAAATCTCGATATTCGGGATACACAGGTTGTGTTACGCATGTATGTCGACCCTGTTTACATTATTTTGTTATGTCAACATACCGCGTATACGACGCTTGTGTATTAGTTGAAATACTCAGTTGTTGAGGCAAATATTTGGGGGGGGGGATTGTACCACATAATAAGAAATTACATTCTGTATAATTTTGCGTTTTCACCGATGTAGTGTCGCTTTAACCATTTGTATTTCGTAAATTACGTAAAAGTCAATGGAAATAAAATTCAGAGTAGCATATTACATTGAATTTGCCAGAGAATGTAGAATGCTCAAATCAGGCTGTGTGCGCATCAAAGTTACATACATTGTATTTCTTTTGCGAATGATAGCTCCTATTGTGCAAATACAAATCCCCCGTCTGACCCTAATAAAATTAACAGTCTTTCAGATGGGACGTTAAACCGAGGTCTCGTGTCGGTGCTTTACACCGTGCACGTAAAAGAACCAGAGGAGATTCTGGAATGGGTCTCTGTCTGTATCATTGCACTATCCTCCAAAAATCTAAAACAACTAAACTCTTCAGGAGGCGTCGTTCATATAGGCAACCGGTAGCGACGATAAATAAACGTAAAACACACATGCAAATACAATCTACCAAGTCATTGGCCTGGTATAACCACAGCATGGATTCAACATACAAAATCGTTATATATTTAATTGATGTCATATAAATTTTAAGTGCAATAGTGAAATAGTATAACATTTAGAATATTTTCCGGGCAAGTCATGAATATACGGCGAATATTTTCCGGTCACGTCATTTATACGGCGAATATTTTCCGGTCACCTCATGTATACGGCGAATATTTTCCGGTCACGTCATGTATACTACGATTCTTTTCCGTAACGTCATGCATACGGCGAGTATTTTCCGGTCACGTCATGTATACTGCGATTATTTTCCGGTCACGTCATGTATACTGCGATTATATTCCGGACACGTCATGTATACGGCGAATATTTTTGGTCACGTCATGTATACGGCGAATATATTCCGGACACGTCATGTATACGGCGATTATTTTCTGGACAATTCGACGTACTTTTAAGGCATCGACGTCTCTAGTATTTAAATAAGTGGCATTTAACCGTTTAAAAAGATCAATCGAAAGCACATTTTAAATGCAAGTACAATATGAAATATAGTTGATGTCTGCACACTTGAGAAATTGCGCTATGTAGAAGACGTTGAGTATACCGATGGTATTTAACATAATAAGCGTATTAAAATAGTCAACCTTTTTTCAGCAAGCCTAATTTTTCAAATGATTTGTTGCCTTTTTTGGCATGTTTATTATGTGCATTTGAGGTGCCATATGACTCACGGAAATATTGTAATTTGGGAACAGTTTTATCAGATGAGTTAAGTTAATATATAATGACGGAAACAGCCTAATCTTAAATAGTGGTCACATGTCAGATAGCTTTTCACTTAAATATGGCGTTAGACAAGGCTGTCCGCTGTCGTCTTCTTTCAAAATTGTGTGTGTGATATATAGAACTGTTATAGTAAAGATATAAACTTAAACGGAACGGAAGTTAAACAGTCCCTTTTTCCAGATGATGTGACCTAATTTAACGATGGAACTAAAATGTCGTTTGATATTCTGCATATAGTTAATGTTATGACACACTTACCAAGTCCACTAGCAGGGGTTATCAAATCATTAACAAATGAAATGTTTAAGTTTATTTAGAATGTATCCGGATTTACAGTTGTGTCCGAATTACCAGCAAATTATTATGAGCGGTGTGAGTGTAAAATGTACATGTCGTTATAATTTCTACCGCGGACGTCATTAAATGTGAAATGTCTAACTCTGAAGTATGTGATATAAAGGTTAAACTTTATTTATTTTTCAACGATTGCGAAGCAAGTTTTAACAAATTATATTAATCACTCTCGTTGGCGCGGGTGAAAACGTAAATGTGGTCATTCATGTGGGAGGAAATCGTAGAAAACCCACCTATCTGATCTGGCGACCATCGTACCATCTCACATACTTCCGGTCCGAGGATCGAACCCGGGTTGCATTGGTGAGAAGCGAGCGCGGTAACCATTGCGCTAATCGGACAGCCTGTGATTCTAATGTGATGTATGTAATATTCATATAGAAACAATGAAACATTCATTTCGTTCTGTAATGCTGTACAGTACAACATCTATGGGATAAACTGTCAACATATCTGTCAAGTAAACGTGGGTATAAGTATTATATTAAACAATGAAATCACTTGTTTTGTTATATTTTAGAAAATAAATATACATATTATCAATTAGGTCTTAGAATGAAATGCAGAAACATGGTCCTAGTTTTACAAGTTGTTTGTCCTATTTAGGTGCTAGACAAAAGATAGTATTGCATCATTCAAGAACTTATTTAGTATAATCTGTTAGTGGTTAGTTTATACAAATTTATTTTAGCTCGATTGCGAAACAAGTTCTTTCAACTTATATTAATAACTCTCGAGACCTCATTCCTGACGGAATACATCGCCATGAACGAGAGAGTATAGGCAATGTGGAATTTAAATGCCTTGCCTAAGGGCACAATCGTAACGGCTCCAGCGGGGCCCGAACTCCGGACCTTTCGCACATGAAGCGAATGCGCTACCACAGTGCTATCAACTGCGTGATAGTGGTTAGAACACATCCTGAAACAGTTCAATATCATAACATTTCGTTACTCTTTTGGTGTATTTCTTATATCTTTGCTGTGTTATATGTATTACTAAATATATCTTTACTGTGATTTGATAATATTTTAATGTATTATAAATATATTTTTACTGTGATTTGATAATATTTTAATGTATTCTAAATATATCTTTACTCTGATTTGATAATATTTTAATGTATTCTAAATATATCTTTACTATGATTTGATTTGATAATATTTTAATGTATTCTAAATATATCTTTACTGTGATTTGATTTGATAATATTTTAATGTATTCTAAATATATCCTTACTGTGATTTGATAATATGTTAATGTATTCTAAATATAGCTTTACTGTAATTTGATTTGATAATATTTTAATGTATTCTAAATATATCTTTACTGTGATTTGATTTGATAATATATTAATGTATTCTAAATATATCTTTGCTGTGATTTGATTTGATAATATTTTAATGTATTCTAAATATATCTTTACTATGATTTGATAATATTTTAATGTATTCTAAATATATCTTTACTGTGATTTGATAATATTTTAATGTATTCTAAATATATCTTTACTGTGATTTGATAATATTTTAATGTATTCTAAATATATCTTTACTGTGATTTGATAATATTTTAATGTATTCTAAATATATCTTTACCATGATTTGATAATATTTTAATGTATTCTAAATATATCTTTACTGTGATTTGATTTGATAATATTTTAATGTATTCTAAATATATCTTTACTGTATTCTAAATATATCTTTACTGTGATTTGATAATATTTTAATGTATTCTAAATATATATTTACTGTGATTTGATTTGATAATATTTTAATGTATTCTAAATATATCTTTACTGTGATTTGATAATATGTTAATGTATTCTAAATATATCTTTACTGTGATTTGATAATATTTTAATGTATTCTAAATATATCTTTACTGTGATTTGATTTGATAATATTTTAATGTATTCTACGTATATCTTTACTGTGATTTGATAATATGTTAATGTATTCTAAATATATCTTTACTGTGATTTGATTTGATAATATTTTAATGTATTCTAAGTATATCTTTACTGTGATTTGATAATATTTTAATGTATTCTAAATATATCTTTACTATGATTTGATAATATTTTAATGTATTCTAAATATATCGTTACGTGATTTGATTTGATAATATTTTAATGTATTCTAAATATATCTTTACTGTGATTTGATTTGATAATATTTTAATGTATTCTAAATATATCTTTACTGTGAATTGATTTGATAATATTGTATGAGATACATTTCCATTGTCGGACTATTGGAGGTTTCCAACCCATATCTCCTGAAATACCATTGTTTGGTGAATATTTGCCGACACCTAGAAAATACCGTAATGCCCTATTATGGACGGCTTCGATACACGAATATGATCGAAACCCACACAAAGGAGCACTATAACTGATTACAGGCCAAACTACCGAATCGCATAACTTTGTAAAAACATCATAGGGCACACCACCCATTCATTTACATTTTGCAATAAGTAAGCCCAATGCGCGACTGGCACTCTGAGAAACAGATTTAACTGTAATATTATTATCCAAATGTTCATGCAAAACAACACCTAAGTAAGTATATCTGTCAACAATATAATCTGATTTATTCCACACGTGAACCTAAACTGTGTGCTTAATTCTGACTTGGGACGTAAGTGCACAACATTACTTTTAGACGCATTTACAGTCATATCATTTAGAGCACACCAATCATTTAAAGCATTCAGTAGCACTTGTAAATCATCAACATACTCCGCTATTAACACAATATCATCAGCATAGAGCATTATACAAACTTTCTCATCCCCAATTGTGATACCAATACCAAATGTCTTAAGATATAGAGACAAGTTATTTATGTATAAATTAAACAAAAGAGGTGAAAGTATACAACCCTGACGCAAACCACACTTGACATCAAACCATTCTGTCTTAAATTGATTAACCCTTACACATGACTTTACAGATGCATATAATGACTGCAATGCGCCAACATTTTACCAGATATTCCTATATCAGATAAACGTTTCCATAAAATATTTCTATTAATAGTATCATAGGCATTCTTAAAATCTATAAATGCACAGAACGTGGATTTGCGTAACTTTTGTCTTGACTCGATTATATTATTTACCCCAAGTATCTGGTCCGTTGTACTTCGACCTCTTCTAAAACCATTCTGATCATCTGATACTTTATCATTTGCCTCGGACCAAGTACTTAATCTACTGTTCAAAATGGAACATATGTAGTATTAGTCAAAGAAATGTATGTACTAGTCTGCACAATCAACTGTCCAGTGTCCCAATGAATCCTGCACCCCAGGACCAAGACTTACGCACAAGAATAACACACACACACAGGATTGGAGAGTTGCTAACCCAAAGAGCATAACACAACTTTAATATAAAGAATTATTTAAATGTAAAATCGATTTGTTTGTTTAATAAATTTATGTAATGCTGTGAAAATTACAATGTTGTCTTCGTAGTTCAAAAACTCTTTACCTAATAATAATATATTAATATTAAGTGGATGATAAACTCTTGAATCGTGAAATAAAACAATATATATTACATTGAAAGAAAAAGTGTTCGGCATCGGTCAGTTACTGCACCTGAATACTCCTTAACAGTTGATAGGTCCTGATAGTGTTTTCCTCTGTTTTTATCGTTGCTTCCTTTGCACAGCATGCTAGCATTTTATTCCACTATCGCTTCATATGATTATTAAATTACTATATCTCAACAGGTCTCCTACAGTATATGCAATGGGTACTTATTTGTAAAATAATGTTATCACTTAATGAACACGTTTTTGATAAAATCACAATTATCATACCGCAACATCTGGTTAGGGCAGAACAGTAAAAACAAAGGATTCTAACTAAAAGGACCTATTCACATTTTGGAATAAATCAGACTTTATTTGCCAAGGGAGGTAATAGAGTGTTCTCCTACATGGTTTTTATATAAATCATCATTTAAATTGCTACCTTTATTTCTTAAACGGGCGCGGAGCAATGATATTAATCTAGTGCCAAATAGAAAATGCCGCGGTACCGTTGGTACATTAAACATATATGTTAGTCTCGATTTAAATATACTTAGAGAAGTCGAGTTGCGTAAATCAACATTAAGTTGGAACCATAATGCAGTAGCTGAGGGTATAAATGAATTACTGTATAATTGGGTTCCACGCCTAATTGTAAGATAATTGCGTGCGTGTGTTGTACGTTTATTTATCGTCGCTACCGGTTGCCCATATGAGAGACGCCTCCTGAAGAGATTAGTCATTTTAGATTTTTGGAGGATAGTGCAATGATACAGACAGATATACATTCCAGAATCGCCTCTGAGTCTTATACGTGCACAGTGTAAAGCACGGACACGAGACCTCAGTTTAAACTCCCATCTGAAAGACTGTAAATTTTATTAGGGTCAGACGGGGGATCGAACCTGCGATTCCTGGATTACCTGTCCAGTGTGTTACCACTGGACTACAGATCCATCTGTAAGATAATTGCAGTTGTTTTGCAGAGGATAATCCGAAGTTTCGGCTATAGTACGCGGAAACATAGTTTGTAAATATTCGGGGAGAATGTCATTCTAAGCTTTTATTACAAATGTTTGAATTGTCCGTCGGTCTGATAATGATACCCAACCTATTTCGTTTATTATGGATTCTATAGACACAGACCTAGTTAACCCGGTGACTATACGTTCTGCTTCATATTGTAATCTTTCTAATGACTGTATTTCGAATACCGTACATCCTTCCACACTACATATGCATAGTCCAAGATTGGTTGCATATAAGATATGTAAATCTGATTAAGAGTGGATCTATTGAGTATGAATCTAAGAGCTCTCGTTGAACTTAATACTTTAGACGCTGACAAAGTCAGGTTTTTGATATGTTCGTGCCATTTAAGATTGGACGAAAATGCGATTCATAAATGTTTATGATGATCGACAAAATCAAGTAGAATGTCATTAAAGGACAGAGGTTTATCAATGTGATTTGATGAGAAAAACAACACTTCAGTTTTATTAGTGTTAAAATTGACGGGCTACCACTTAAGACCAATCACTAATGTTTCTAAGATCGTGGTTATATACAGTTTCAATATAAGTCATATCGTTAGACGAAATGGCAAGGGAACTATCGTCTGCGAATAATCTTATTACACTAAGTAGATGTTCTGCTATATCGTTAACGTAGACTAGAAATAACAGGGGACCAAGGGTGGGGCCTTGCGGAACACCAGCAGTGATATTACATATATTAGAAGTTTCAGATCCTTCAAAGACAGACTGTTTCAGCTTAACCAGTAGAACAGTTCCTTGTTAATTCCATATTGCTTTAGTTTAAACAAGAGACCACGATGCCAAACTCTGTCGAAAGCCTTAGAGATATCGCAGAAAACTATAAATGTTGTTTGTTTGTTGTCGAAAGATTCACAGAGTTGATGATGAATGTCTAACAGTTGGCATACGGTTGAATGTCCTGGTAAAAACACTGATTGTAATGAATATATCAAATTGTTGGAGTTTAGTGATTATAAATGTGTTTAAATATTATTTTTTTCCATGACTTTACCCATACAGTTAATTAAAGAAATTGGTCTGTAATTAGATGGGGTGTTTCTACTACCTTTTTTAAAAAGAGGCATAACCTTCGCATATTTCCATACTGTGTTAAATGTATTACTAAATATATCTTTTCTGTGTTGCATGTATTAATAAATATATATTTTCTGTGTTGCATGTATTAATAAATATATATTTTCTGTGTTGCATGTATTAATAAATATATATTTTCTGTGTTACATGTATTAATAAATATATATTTTCTGTGTTGCATGTATTAATAAATATATCTTTTCTGTGTTACATGTATTAATAAATATATCTTTTCTGTGTTGCATGTATTAATAAATATATATTTTCTGTGTTGCATGTATTAATAAATATATATTTCCTGTGTTGCATGTATTAATAAATATATCTTTTCTGTGTTGCCTGTATTAATAAATATATATTTCCTGTGTTGCATGTATTACTAAATATATCATTTCTGTGTTGCATGTATTAATAAATATATCTTTTCTGTGTTGCATGTATTAATAAATATATATTTCCTGTGTTGCATGTATTAATACATATATATTTTCTGTGTTGAATGTATTAATATATATATTTTTTCTGTGTTCCATGTATTAATATATATATATCTTTTCGGTGTTGCATGTATTAATAAATACAGATTTTTCTGTGTTCCATATATTAATACATTTATATTTTCTGTGTTGCATGTATTAATAAATGCAACAACACTCTGCAGCAAATAATCCTGTATTATGATTTATTCTTGAATAAATATTGTGTAGACTAATCTTTAAATGCAGTTCTTTTCTGCTATGCATTATTGTCGTATTGTCATCAAAAGTAAATCAGTATGGCTCTTGCTTAATGGAACTGTCACTTGGATAGACGACTGAAGTAGAAATAACAGGATACTTCACTTTATTTCGTGGAAAATATTGAGGATTTTAATTGGAGATTTAAAACATGACGAAAGCTGTTTACGTTGGTGATATAAACGATAGTGTGTGTAGTGTACTATTTGAATGTATTTCATTGAGTGTATTAATAGTTTGTGTTAATTCGAGGGTCATGTGATCACATGATGAAATGACTAATACACGTTTATGGTCTCCGACTAGTTTTGGCTAATATATGTTTCATCTTATTTTCACCTATAATCCAATCACTCAGTTGTATACTGTAATGGTGTATATATTCTGATATAATGTGTTCTTATCCAATTACTAGAATCCTAGTTATATCTATATATGTATACATTTTTATTTATATTTCCATATATTATTGTAATGTGTAAATGTTTAAAATTGCATCTGTAATTGTGAAGCTCAATACAATATTTTTTTAATTTTGGCGCTATATAAATGCTATGTATTTGTATTTATTCATGCTTACTTCTCCTCCCGGTAGCCTCATTTCACTACAATACACAACCGCACAATAACTTACGCTAGCGTGCAGTCAAGATAAAAACGATAAACAAGTACAAGTTACAACAGAGGAACAGGGAACACTAGCAGTGGAAAATCCTTTTTGACTAGGATGGCATTGGTGTGGCGTCCGTTGTGCAGTGGTAGAGCGTCGGATTTGGAATCGAATGGTCCCGGGATCGATACTCGGTCAGGCTACGTATGTAGTGTCATTGAGCAAGGCACCTCACACACATTCCTTAGTTCTGGTTAATCGCTTAGGTCGGCTAAGCTTGCCCATGAAAACATGGCTAAGTCGCCGCGAGGGGTATGACATTAAAGGAACATACATACATACAATTTCTTTCGTTCGTCTATGTTCGTACTTGCGATTATCCGTAATAAATTATTATAGCAAATAAATGTTCTGAAATAACTATTACCATGGTAAGATAAACTTAAATATAATGAACCATTATCCAGACCATGTTTTGGAAAATGTCTTACATTCATGTCATATTATAGAATTAGTATATATATAATGTATACATGATGTGAGTACAGGGAGGCGTCACATCACCTTGTCTCTTTCTGCCCATGTCATTGGTAACATATTCATTACGTAATCAAATATGGTTGTCAATTGTAATGTCTGAACAACATTTTATGTTCCATTGCTCGTGTTAGCTCTATATATTATTTGTGAAGCTTGTACTATAAATCTCCGCCAGGTGGACATAAAGTGAATTATATTATATATATATATATTATATATATATATTATATCACTTTATGTCCACTGGCGGAGATTTATAGTGTGTATATGTATTTATAGTGTGTATAACATATGTTTCCAACGCACATATATATATATATATATAGCACAAAACAACTGCCGGACTAGTCTCGTTCATAGCATCTCACCTAACGATCTCACCTAACGCGCGCGCGCACGCACGCACGCCGCACGCACGCACGCACGCACGCACGCACGCACGCACGCACGCACGCACGCACGCCGCACGCACGCACGCACGCACGCACGCACGCACGCACGCACGCACGCACGCACGCACGCACGCACGCACGCACGCACGCACGCACGCACCGCACGCACGCACGCACGCACGCACGCACGCCCGACGCACCGCACACACACACGCCCGCACGCCCGCACTCACTCACGCACGAACGCTGGCACGCACGAACGCTGGCACTCACGCACGCACATTGTTTCAACACATACCGTATCCATGTTATATGACACAGAAATAACGAAGAGGTATGCATGCATTATGTGATATGTTGCAAATTGTGCGCATACACTCTGCTGATTCACAATTGCACTTTACTATACTTACAGTGTTTCAATGGAACTGAATGAATCCCTGGTTGATGTATGAAGCTTACGATTTTGTTTTATTGCATGTGTGTGTGATGCGGATATACTAGTGGAAACAAGTATAATTCACATAATGTATTAAGCGTTTCCAGAGCGTCTCTATACAGTCTCTATACACAGTCTATGCGTTTCCAAATCGTCTCTATACAGTCTCTATGCACAGTTTATGCGTTTCCAAATCGTCTCTATACAGTCTCTATACACAGTCTATGCGTTTCCAAATCGTCTCTATACAGTCTCTATACACAGTCTCTATACACAGTCTATATACACAGTCTCTATACACAGTCTCTATACACAGTCTATGCGTTTTCAAATCGTCTCTATACAGTCTCTATTCACAGTTCATGCGTTTCCAAATCGTCTCTATACAGTCTCTATACACAGTCTATGCGTTTTCAAATCGTCTCTATACAGTCTCTATACACAGTCTATGCGTTTCCAAATCGTCTCTATGCACAGTCTCTATACACAGTCTATATACACAGTCTCTATACACAGTCTCTATACAAAGTCTATATACACAGTCTATATACAAAGTCTATATACACAGTCTCTATACACAGTCTCTATACACAGTCTATATACACAGTCTCTATACACAGTCTATATACACAGTCTATATACACAGTATATATACACAGTCTATATACACAGTCTCTATACACAGTATATATACACAGTCTCTATTCACAGTCTATATACACAGTCTCTATACACAGTCTCTATACACAGTCTATATACACAGTCTCTATACACAGTCTATATACACAGTCTATATACACAGTCTATGCACACAGTCTATATACACAGTCTATATACACAGTCTATGCACAGTCTATATACACAGTCTCTATACACAGTCTCTATACACAGTCTATATACACAGTATATATACACAGTCTATGCACGCAGTCTATATACGCAGTCTATATACACAGTCTATGCACAGTCTATGCACAGTCTATATACACAGTCTCTATGCACAGTCTATATACACAGTCTCTATGCACAGTCTATATACACAGTCTATATACGCAGTCTATATACACAGTCTATATACGCAGTCTATATACACAGTATATACACAGTCTATATACACAGTCTCTATACACAGTCTATATACACAGTCTCTATGCACAGTATATACACAGTCTATATAACACAGGCTATATACACAGTCAATGCAGTCACTATACACAGTCTCTACACAGGCTCTCTACACAGTATATATACACAGTCTATATACACAGTCTATATAACACTGTCTATATACACAGTCAATGCAGTCACTATACACAGTCTCTACACAGTCTCTATACACAGTATCTATACACAGTCTATATGCACAGTGTCTATGCACAGTGTATATCCGTTGTTTCCATACAGTCTATATACAGTACACTACCTACATCATTTCTATATCTCCTTGAATTCAATCTTATTTGTTCAACTCCGTTTATTCCTCTGCTACATGTACGATCGGTCTTATCAAATTTCCATTTATTTTATGTGTTTTCGGTGTCCCATCTTTCTAGTCTTTCTATACTGGATGATTCCTGTTAATTGTGTCCGGACAAAAATACTGACAAATTACTCAAGGGAGCCATTGTAATATATTCTACAGTCAAATAATGTTATCAAGAAACTGCATTGCAAACGATTTCATTACCATCAACATGGTTATCTCTTTCAAATTTTCCATTCTACCATTTTGCCCTATTTTGTCAGAATTACCGGTAATTTGTAATAGCACCGAGGGAATAACGAGTATTTAAAGTTTTAAACTTTATTAATTTTACAACGATTGCGAAGCAAGTTCTCACAACTATATTAATCACTCTCGTTGGCGCGGATGAAAGCGTAAATGTAGTCATTCGTGTTGGAGGAAACCGGAGCACCCGGAGAAAACCACCTGTCCGATCTGGTGAAAACCGTACCATCTCACATACTTCCCGGTCCGAGGATCGAACCCGTGTTGAATTGGTGAGAAGCGAGCGCGCTGACCATGCACTGCGCTAATCGGACAGCCGAATAATGAGTATGATGTTGTATCATTAGAAACTACTGTGTATATATGGATGGGCAGTACTTATTTCTGTGTTGCTATTGAATTGTTTGAGGAATTTGCTAACTAGGACCTAGCCTGGTAACAGTCGTCGATATATTTTGCCTGGTCAGTCAAATAAATGTATTTTAACACCGATATAGCAGCATTACATCATAATAAAGGATGTTTTGGGTAAAATATAAATACTAATGTGTGTGTATTTACAAATATCGAAATAGTCGCTCAGAAACGATAAGATTCCAATACATTTAAACCGTCTTATACGCGAATTTGTTTATCAACACACGAACTGTAAACACGCACAGCGCGCATGCGTGAAACAACAGAGGATGTAGAAAACAACATATATATTTTGAACATGAAATACTATCTATCTTCCTCTAATGTCGAATCCCTCGCGGAGATGTAGAAATGTCCCTAAAAGACTTAGCTAGCAGAGGTATGAATCAACATATCAAGTAATTTATTTAAAAACGACAACTGGGACGAATTGGGACGATGCATTCCGAATGCAAACATGTGCGGACGATGCGTTCCGGTTGTAAACAAGTGCGTTACCGATCGACTCGGAAAGTCCTACTTTCGGTTTCGAGTTTGTTTTATCGCAACAACAAAAACTGTTTACCAAATGAACATAAGCATACAAAGTATAATGTTAGAATGTGTAGCAGCATTGCTACCCATACGTAAAAATTGAATTTTTCAAATATCTTTTATTTCATACGCTGCTTTAATATTGAGATTCTGATAATATCAATGTCATTTTGCCAGAAGTTAAAAAGTGAAAAATCGACAGACTGGAACCCAGGCTAACTAGGAACATGTAATGGAAGGGCAGTTATTTGATTGTGGTATATTATTATATATGACGTATATGGATACTGATATTTATTTGAGTGAAAGCCGACTATGTTAGACAGGTAGATAACAGACGATAATGGTGGTGGCACCGCGTTTACCGTGTCTGTCTGTCATAGTGAAAAGATAAGTTTACATTTACCTCATTTATTGTAATAATGCATAGTTAATAATCACAATACAATAATGCAACAAAGCAGTGGATGCGCGTTCGCTTCAGGTCCGGAGTTCGAGCCCCGCTGGAGCCATTACGATTGTGCCCTTAGGCAAGGCATTTAAATTCCACGTTGCCTCTTCTCTCCCCCTCGTTGCGATGGATTCCATCAGGATTGAGGTCTCGAGAGTGATTCATATAAGTTGTAAGAACTTGTTTCTCAACTCCAATAACACTACTAGTGAGCATGCCTAGTTTTAACATATGTTGTTGTTTTAAATAGGAATCCTTTCCGTAACACAAAAAAAAAAATTCATTTGACAAATGTTATAATCCAAATTCAGTCTCGTTGAACAACGCTTTATTGATGGAATAGCTAGTCTCAAGCTTATTTATTAAAAAGCAAACTTTTGTATTATACCATTGTGTACAATTGTTATTTGTGTATATACCTATGTAATATGTACAATTGTTTGAATAAAAAACATCGAAATTCAAAAAAAAGAACTTGTTTCGCAATGGAGCTAAAATATATGTGTATTAACTAAAAGGTATTGATGTCACATTATTATCATAGGACGCATTGTACTCCAGGGTACTTCCGTTTCCCGCCAGAATAAGAGACATACGAGAATACATCCGCGCTAATGAAAACAAGCATCGCAGCTGCGCGCACAGTCGGGGTTGTCAAATAGTTCGATTTCCATCAGGGTTGTCGAGATATGTCATGTGAAGAAGCTATCGAACTACTTTACTGTACGTCGGTGATTCCCGTGTACCAGTATACATGCCTGAACTACTACTCTAAGACGCATGTATTGTCTTCCTGTATCACTGACAACTGGGGAGGACAATCACCGGTGGCCTAGAGCTAAACTATCCGCGAGACTACTAACCAATAAACAAACAAACAAACAAACAAGTAGTTAGAAAATATCTCGAATTCTAAGCTATTGTAGTGATACGATATTTGAGATAACTACTGTAATGTCTACGTCTGTCATCAGAATAATGGTTATCTCGAAGCCATACTATTACGCTAATACCGGTATTAAGTTTGCATTACTGTTTCCGGAAAGTAATAAATAACGCGATGTCCTTCAATGATTCCATACATTATGTGTGTACAAAAACAATAAACGTAGTTTGTAGATAATACATTAAAGCGACACTACATCGATGAAAACGCAAATGTCTGCAGAATGTAATTTGTTATTATATGGTATAATTATTTGCAAAATAGTTGCCTCAAAAACTGAGCATTTCAACAAATAAACAAACGTCGTATACGCGGTTTGTTTACATAACGAAATAGTGTAAATAGGGTCGACATGCATGCGTAATACAATGCGTTTATTCTGAATAACACATATTTATCGTGATATATCACATAATGCATATTTAGTTTAATCTAAGTTAAATTATCTCAAATCGAAAGTATCGCGTGTTTAGTATTGACTCCAATAACAAACACACGTCAATTCAGGAGCGCGGATGACCGTTATATGTAATCCTACTTTCACTTTTGAAAGTTTGTATACCACAAAAACACTGTATATTGATTCAACGTTAGTGTTCGAATGTATTCAGAAGAATGTGTAGTAGCAATGCATTTATACATGAAAAACTGCATTTTATTTGCTTTTTGCGATGTAATGTAATGCTTTAAAGCGACACTAAATCGTATGCATTAAAACTGTTTTAATTGTACGTACACGTAGCAATGCTACTACACATTCTTATAGTATAATGTCCACGTGGTATCGCAGTGGATACCCGTTTGCCTCAAGTGCGAAAGGTCCGGAGTTCGAGCGCCGCTGGAGCCATTACGATTGTGCCCTTAGGCAAGGCATTTAAATTCCACATTGCCTCTTCTCTCTCCCTCGTGGCGATGGATTCCATCAGGAATGAGGTCTCGATAGTGATTAATATAAGTTAAGAACTTGTTTCGCAATCGAGCTCAAATAAATTTGTATCAACTAATGTGTGCTGTTTGATTACAAGTTCCTACAACTTATATTAATCACTCTAGAGACCTCATTCCTGATGGAATACATCGCCGCGAGTGAGAGAAGAGGCAAATACATCGCCACGAAGGAGAGAGAAGAGGAAAATACATCGCCATGAGGGACAGAGAAGAGGCAAATACATCGCCACGAGGGAGAGAGAAGAGGCAAATACATCGCCACGAGGGAGAGAGAAGTGGGAAATATATCGCCACGAAGGGAGAGAGAAGAGGAAAATATATCGCCACGAAGGGAGAGAGAAGAGGAAAATACATCTCCACGAGGGAGAGAGACGAGGCAAATACATCGCCACGATGGGAGAGAGAAGAGGAAAATATATCGCCACGAGGGGGGAGAGAAGAGTCAAATACATCGCCACGAGGGGCGAGAGAAGAGGATAATACATCGCCACGAGGGTAGAGAGAAGAGGTAAATATATCGCCACGAGGGGAGAGAGAAGAGGCAGAGTTTATATGCATTGCCTGATGGCACACTCGTAATGTATTACTAATTACGAATTGCAATTGTGACTCCTGTCATATGTCCGTTCCTTGCCAAAGCATACCGACGATATGATGGACGTTTAATATCTATAATATACTTCCGTTTCGGAAACAGCTGTTCAATATAAATGAGCTAGCCGTTAGTTCTGAGAACTGGCGGCACTGTGATAGACAGCAATATGATATTGCCGTAAATCAGTTTTTATTATCCTGCCTGGAAATCAGCCATTTTAAATTAAGTATCTTAAGTGACAATAAACTTGAAGGAACCGAGATTATTTCCCACCAAACGAATTAAATACAACGACGCTCATAAAGAATTGCAATAAACGGATTGTCCGTGCTGTTCTTCAGAATAAAACAAACTAGAGCGGTTAGTACAGGGTGTGCGTTAATACATATTCATTTTTGACCGACTGATTAGTTTGCAAAAAGCTGTTACAATGTACAAAGATATGCACAAACTTGTACCGAATTATTTGAATGAATATTTTCATTTTCAGTTCTAGTTAACTGTCTAACATAAATATATTCTTTAGAATGCATAGAATTTCTAAAATTACCTAGTAAAACATGTAGTTTATACACATTTATTTTAGCTCGATTGCGAAACAAGTTATTTCAACTTATATTAATCACTCTCGAGACCTCATTCCTGATGGAATCCATCGCCACGAGGGAGAGAGAAGAGGCAACGTGAATTTAAATGCCTTGTCTAAGGGCACAATCGTTACGGCTCCAGCGGGGCTTGAACTCCGGACCTTTCGCACCTGAAGCGAACGCGAATCCACTGCGCTATCACGACTTCCATTGGAAGTAAAACATGTTTATAATGAAACATAAATTACAATGGTCAACATTAAGAGCTACATTATTATTTTGGTGATATAAAATATAAGAAATGTACATAATAAAATAAAGGCTAAGAATTAAATACATAATGCTATCATAGTAGCAATCACTTTGTATATCTAGTTGTATACCAGTTTGTATTATCCTGCCTGGAAATCAGCCTTTTTAAATTAAGTATCTTAAGTAACAATAAACTTGAAGGAACCGAGATTATTTCCCACCAAAAGAATTAAATACAACGATGCTCATAAAGAATTGCAATAAACGGATTGTCCATGCTGTTCTTCAGAATAAAACAAACTAGAGCGGTTAGTACAGGGTGTGCGTTAATACATATTCATTTTTGACAGACGAATTCGTTTGCAAAAAGCTGTTACAATGTACAAAGATGTGCTCAATCTTGTACCGAGTTATTTGAATGAACATTTTCAATTAAGACATCGCAATACAGTTATTTCAGATATGACATTGAGATATGTTTCAAATATTGATCTCTATATTCCAAGAATGTGGAATGTACAAGACATCTTTAGAATACTCTGTTCCAATTATATGGAATTTTCTACCATTGGAAATTAAGACGTCCAGATCTTTAAATATGTTCAAGACAAAATGTAAAATATGGATACAACAACTTTTTAATCGGTATACAATAGAACGTCATACATATAATGATTGCCATTCAATATGCTTATGTCGTTTTGTATTTCGATACTATTAGCTGAATTTAGTTTAAACAAATTTATTTTAACTCGATTGCGAAACAAGTCAGTTCAACTTATATTAATCAGTCTCGAGACCTCATTCCTGATAGAATCCATCACCACGAGGGAGAGAGAAGTGGCAATGTGGAATTTAAATGCCTTGCCTAAGGGCACACTCGTAACGGCTCCAGTGGGGCTCGAACTCCGGACCTTTCGCACCTGAAGCGAACGCGCATCCTCTGCGCTATCACGACTTCGACTGAATTTGTTTAAGTTACATTGTACAACATTATACGTGTATATTGCATGGCGTAACTGTGTACTTTTGCTATAGTGATTGTGTATGTGCATTAATGCTATAGTGTTAAGAAATTTAAGAGGGCCCTAAGGAAGATTAATGCAGAACTAATTAGGTCACCCATTAATGGAATATACATATATACATACTATACATTGCTGCATGCAGTTATAATAGTCGGAATCATGTCGGAGTCAAGTCAAACATACTAGAATTATTAGGAGTATGATCTTGTCTTAATCACCCCCTCGCATGTAATGTGAAATCATGTGTCAAACCAGTAACTTAATAATTAGCTTACAGATGTCCCTTGTTAACACATTACCAAATCAGTAACAATATTTACTCATATAATTTTCTCTACTGAATAAATTGCCATCGCAATCTGATTTGCAACTTCACAGCATCGACAAATAGACACCGCTGGAAAATCAGTAAATCTGGAACACTAAAATTAGCTGTTAGAACAAGGCCCTAAGTCTAAGACGAGAACTGAAGCGTATACGTGAATATATGTACGCATGATTTAGTTATACAGTACATACTAGTAGAGGTATGTGTGATATCTATGATACGGATTCTGAACACGTACGATGTGATACAAGATATTATAGCACATTAAAGCGACACTACATCGGTGAACTCGCAAATGTCTGCATAATGTAATTTGCTATTATATGGTATAATATTTTCTAAAATATTTGCCTCAAAAGTATTTCAACAAATAAACAAACGTCGTATACGCGGTTTGTTGACATAGCAACATAATGTAAATAGGGCCGACATTTATGCGTAATATAACGCGTTTATCCCGTATAACACATATTTACGGCGATATCTCACATATGAGCCCATGCATATTTATTTTATTTGACTAATCTTAGTTAAATGATCTCAACTCGAAAGTATCGCGTGTTTTGTATTGATTCCAATAACAAATAAACGTCAATTCAGGAGAGCAGATGACCGTTATATGTAATCCTACTTTCATTTTGATAATTTGTATACCACAAAAACACTGTTTATTGATTGAAGGTCAGTGTTCGAATGTATTCAGAAGAATGTGTAGTAGCACTGCATTAATACGTAAAACATGCATTGTATTTGCTTTTTGCGATGTAATGTCGCTTTAAAGATAGTGTAAAGTATGTGTGGTTAATCATATTTTGTTTATATACAATACAATTACAAATATAAACATGAGAAATATATAAGCAAAATGATACAACTGTAATGCTATGCTTATATTTGAACAATGTAAGAATAAAATCTAGAAGCAAATCGGTTGGGCAATAAGTTTTTCCAACATTAGCGATTACGGTGAATTTATGATACATGTGCATATAGTAAAATACATTTATCTATGAATCTGATGGCGTATTGCAAACCGATAACTGCAATGGATCCGACTACACATCATACACAGCTACAACAGATACATAGAAATCTTGTTGTTGTTTGAAATACGAGGAGTAGTTCGATTGTTAAATCATATCCATGGACAATTAAAGTCAAACAGTACATCATACACATGGACAATTAAAGTCAAACAGTACATCATACCCATGGACAATTAAAGGCAAACTGTACATCATACACATGGACAAGTAAAGTCAAACTGTACATCATACACATGGACAATTAAAGTCAACCAGTACATCATACCCATGGACAATTAAAGTCAACAGTACATCATACCCATGGACAATTAAAGTCTAACAGTACATCATACCCATGAACAATTAAAGTCAAACAGTACATCATACCCATGGACAATTAAAGTAAAAGTGTACATCATACCCATGGACAATTAAAGTCAACAGTACATCATACCCATGGACAATTAAAGTCTAACAGTACCTCATACCCATGGACAATTACAGTCTAACAGTACATCATACCCATGGACAATTAAAGTCTAACAGTACATCATACCCATGGGCAATTCAAGACAAACAGTACATCATACATATGGACAATTAAAGTCACACAGTACATCATACCCATGGACAATTAAAGTCAAACGGTACATCATACCCATGGACAATTAAGGTCAAACAGTACATCATACCCATGAACAATTAAAGTCAAACAGTACATCATACCCATGGACAATTAAAGTCTAACAGTACATCATACCCATGAACAATTAAAGTCAAACAGTACATCATACCCATGGACAATTAAAGTCAAACAGTACACCATATGCATGGACAATTAAAGTCACACAGTACATCATACCCATGGACAATTAAAGTCAAACAGTACACCATATGCATGGACAATTAAAGTCACACAGTACATCATACCCATGGACAATTAAAGTCTAACAGTACATCATATATCACTAAATAGTAACTGCGTCAATGTGTTTATCAAACAGAGACTAGCTGTTCTGGAGTAGTCCTTTTGGTTATCCAATGTCATACTTGTCTCGCTGATCAGAACCTACGTTGCATAATCCAATGTACCTTGTCCCAAGCAACGTTGTAGCATTGCCCATTTTATATAATATACATAAATATATATAGTTTAACTGAATAATATGGAATCATAATAATAGTACCTTGTCCCAAGCAAAGTTTTATATAATATACATAAATATATATAGTTTAACTGAATAATATGGAATCATTACCTTGTCTCAAGCAATGTTGTAGCATTGCCCATTTTATACAATATACATAAATTATACGAATATTCGGTCGGGAAGGTATTCGAATATTCGATTATTTGGTAGAATTCTATCAAAAACTCATACTCACTTAAAATCTTATAAAATTTACCAAATTAACTTAATTTCTGTTTAAATATTCCAATTTGCATAGATTACACTTAGCAGTTTTCGTATTCTCAGAGCGAGTCAAGCATTTCCAAACATGTGACTGAGCGGGCGGCATTTTTCAGGACAATATAACATTTTTTCCGAATATTCGAATACTGGAATAATATTCGGACGTTCGGTCGAATACTCGAATATTTATTGCCATACCTAATAAATACATACAGTTTAATTGAATAATATGAAATAATATATTAATATGAACATTTTATTTAAATCATTATTAATAAGCTTCGTATATTTATATATTAGTGTCAAGCATCATCAGCGTTCTGTGACCAATCCTCAACAACACCCCATGAGAGACCTGGTTATGGCGCATGGTTCAATTTAAGAACTAGACTATCTCTGGTAGATGCATAATAACATCTCTGGTAGATGCATAATAACCTATCCTTTTCTCTGTAGCCTGAAAGGTACTTTCCGTGGATCCCTGTTCAGTATATCACGTGATGCAGTTGTTTCTCAACTATAATGTCATCGAAAGGTACTTTCCGTGGATCCCTGTTCAATATGTCACGTGATGCAGTTGTTTATCAACTATAATGTCATCGAAAGGTACTTTCCGTGGATCCCTGTTCAGTATGTCACGTGATGCAGTTGTTTATCAACTAAATTGTCATCGACATGTACTTTTCGTGGATCCCTATTCGGTATACGACGTGATGCAGTTGTTTCTCAAGTATGTCATCGAATGGGAAGTCTCATAAACAGTAAATTGACACTCACTACATACTATCAGTTCTCGTAGCTATGTTAGTAATATGATTATAAATCTCTTTTTTTATTCAAAGTAAAATTGATATTATTGATATTATATAATCATGTATTAGGCCATAATAAAATATTTCCTAGATTTTCATCCCCGCCCGCCCCCGTTTTTAGGGCCCGCCCCGATTTTTTTTATTACTATTTGAAAAAAAAAAAAAAAAATCTTGTCAAGTTGAATCTTGTCAAAACACCATTTTATCAGCATAAATATCGATATCCTGAAAATATAAAATAAAACATAAAATTTCACCCCCCGGGGCGAAAAAATTCAAATTTCAAAAAAATTTGGATGAAAATCTAAGATTTATTTTATTATGGCTTTATGCTGTTTTTTTATATATACTTTATTTATTTTACAACGATTGCGAAGTTTTAACAACTTATATAAATCACTCTCGTTGGCGCGGATGAAAGCGTATATGTGGTCATTCATGTGGGAGGAAACCGGAGTACCCGGAGAAAACCCACCAGTCCGATCTGGCGATCATCGTACCATCTGTAGTATGCTGTTGCCGAAACATGTCACAATGTTATACTACTGATCAGGAAATTACAGATACAATTATGTTATAATACCATCTAAATCTGATATATCGTAAATGAATTCATAGCAATACTACCCAGGAAATGAATACAGATCCAGTCGTCTCGATGACATCTTGTTAGTATAAGGAATTCATACAAGTCCTCCCTACGTAATAATCTATAATCTTCTACAGGATATTAATTCATATGATGGTTTTGTCAAGGAATTTATTTTACGTTTATTTATCGTCGCTACCGGTTGCCCATATGAGCGACGCCTCCTGAAGATATTAGTCATTTTAGATTTTGGAGGATAGTGCAATGATACAGAAAGAGACCAATTCCAGAGTCTCCTCTGGTTCTTTTACGTGCACGGTGTAAAGCACCGACACGAGACCTCGGTTTAACGTCCTATCTGAAAGACTGTTAATTTTATTAGGGTCAGACGGGGGATCGAATCTGCGATCCCTGGATTACCAGTCCAGGAATTTAACTCATTTTAATATTTATATATACCGTCAGTGTGTCAGCTCGATGTCTTTGTTTGTGTGGTGTTTAATGTCGTACCAACATATTAGGCCATTTTCCAGCTATTATTGGTGGACGAAGACCCGGATGCCCTCAGAGCAGGATTTCAATTACGGTCGGGTTGCTTTATGAGTGGAAGTCGTGTCAGCGCAGCTGTAGCCGTTATGGCTGTGCCCTTATGCAATGCACTTAAAGTCCTTATTGCCACTTCTGGCTCCCTCATGGTGATGAGTTCCACCAGGAATGCGGTATCGAGAGTGATTAATATAAGTTGTAAGAATTTGTCTCGCAATCGAGCTAATATAAATTGTTATAAACATTTTTTTATACAAATTTAGTTTGCATACAAGTAAATATATATTGAAAAAGTTGGCTGTTTCTTACGGAGGTTGGTGCACCCAAGTACTGGTTAACCGCTGGAGCCTGCCCAGGAAAGGTGTTGTTAGGCAAACTGCCCGCCGGCGATATAGCCCAAAATGGTGCTGATGCAGGCGTAAAACCCGAAATATAACATAAAACATAAATATATGTTGATATTTATATGAAACAATGATACCATATATCAACATGAGTTCACGATTAGACTCGCCCAGGAACAACCAGTGATTAAAACATATTTGTCTATGAAATTTCTCTGGAAACATGCGTCCGTTTGTCAATGTCAGATCTCTGAGGTCCGCCTCCGTGGTCGAGTGGTTACGGTCGCTGACTTGTATACCACTGTAACCTATCATCACTGATGGTCACCGGTTCGAGCCCCGCTCAGGCCGTGTCTCATTTATATGAAAATGTTGGCAGTTTCTTACGGAGGTTGGTGCACCCAAGTACTGGTTAACCGCTGGAGCCTGCCCAGGAAAGGTGTTGTTAGGTAAACTGCCCGCCGGCGATATAGCCAGAAATGGTGCTGATGCAGGCGTAAAACCCGAAATATAACAAAATATAACTGTACCAAAATGTATAATAAGTTGATATAGATATAGATTACTTTGCTCCAAATACTGTAACACACAAGCCGGCAGTTTAGGAATTGTGTTGTGTATATTTAATTTAAACAAATTAATTTTAGCTCGATTACGACACACGTTCTTTCAACTTACATTAATCACTCTCGATACCTCATTCCTGATGGAATCCATCGCCATGAAGGAGAGATGTGGTGGTTTTACGTTTATTTATCGTCGCTACCGGTTGCCCATATGAGCGACGCCTGGTCTCTGGAATGGGTCTCTGTCTGTATCATTGCACTATCCTCCAAAATCTAAAATGACTAATCTCTTCTGGAGGCGTCGCTCATATGGGCAACCGGTAGCGACGATAAATAAACGTAAAACGCACACTTCTGTGGACTCGCTCTCGTAGTCGTGGAGTACAGCAGTCCATGTCAATACACCATTAAGAATATCATAATACATTATTTTTAGAAAGAAAGCAAACACTCACAAGTGGGAATAACATATAGGTTCGGTACGTGTCACGAAATTGTTCATACTTATGAATGTCGTTGACAGTTCCAGATATTTCGTTTCAAATATGTTAATTCCACTGTGATCAGTTCTTCCTAACTGCCATTCCAGTGTGGTAATCTATATATACATCTCATATAAAGTATTTGTAGTAACGTTACATATATAGATTGCAGCATACAAGTATAATGCCACCACCAGACGGATATGTGGTACAGTGGTAACACGCTGGACTGGTAATCCAGGGATCGCATGTTCGATCCCCCGTCTGACCCTAATAAAATTAACAGTCTTTCAGATGGGACTTTAAACCGAGGTCTCGTGTCAGTGGTGTACACCATGCACATAAAGAACTAGAGGAGACTGTACACAAATAAATATGTATACTGATGATATTGTAAGATATCTGTAATATATTTATATATAGATCATATTAATTATTCGTTTGATTACTTTCACGTGCTATACTGTTATGCCATAACGTCAATATAAGGTGTATACACCATGTAGGCCTACATGAACAAATGATCTGATCAGTTCATCATTAGGTGCACTTTATCGTGGAAGTCGTGATAACGTTCGCTTCAGGTGCGAAAGGTCCGGAGTTCGAGCCCCACTGGAGCCGTTACGATTGTGCCCTTAGGCAAGGCATTTAAATTCCACATTGCCACTTCTCTCTCCCTCGTGGCGATGGATTCCATCTGGAATGAGGTCTCGAGAGTGATTTATTTAAGTTGAAATAACTTGTGTCGCAATCGATCTAAAATAAATTTGTATAAAAATTAGGTGCACTTTATAACAGCAAATAAATATTTATTCTGCGTTAGGAATGTCATATCAAAGTTTACGTTCTATACGTTTAAATATTTCTGATTATTAACCTATATCAACACCTTCCAAATGTCATTTCTTGCTAATTTCTCGTTCGAGCAAGAATATCCATATGTTAAAAGTTGTATACCTTCAGAAGATGATTATGTACACTTTTTATTATTAATAAGCATAATTATCATGTTTTCGGACTATCAACTCATGTCAATATATTTAGGATACACTGTCATTACAATGTGGGCCATTAAACTATTTACATGTGTGTTAATATCATAAGTACACCAATATTTATTAGTAGTTTAATGTTATGATATACAATAAAAGCTGTAAATTAAAGTCCAATTGGTTATATATTTTAGTTTTCAAAATATTAATCTATATAATAAAATTATTTTATTTATATATTAATAATAAATTTAATATTTGCTTAATACATTCTTAATAATTGCACGAAAGATGTTTGATGTGTTATTTATAAAATAAAAGCATTTAAAGTAAGTTAACATGCATATGTTATTAAAGCATTATTCTTCTATATTATCACATATTCTAACACGATCCAGCTAATAACATACATACTTGTAGAGTAAAATCTACCTCGGATAATTCTGCGATATACCTACCTTGAACTATGCTGCGCGTGCACCGTGTTTTGGCTATTCCATTTATACAATGCGTGTAAAGTTGTATGAATGAAAGTCACGTGATGCTTGTAAATACTACCGTGGGAATTCACGGAAGTGAGCTATGTTTAGAATCAGATAATCTCTTGTCCGTCTTGCTTTTCTGTTAAGTAACGTTTCAGTTACTATTATGTACAGTTTTATTTGACAAAATAAATAAAATTATTGATCAGTTACAACTTTTGTTCATCTATGCACTAGATTGATATTTTCCATAAAAATAACGTCATCACCCCTTACGCGGGAGGAAATTTCGAAAGCCAAATGCAGTGGCTGAGTAGCACGGCGTTTGAAGAAAATACTCCTTTGATTCTCGTCTAAGATTATTAGAAGTAAGTCGTGTTAGAATCGAAATAATAAGTATCAACCATGGTATATCGCAGAATAACCCTCGTTTGTCGTTCTTATGCGTAGAAATATATCTTCGGCCTTCAAACTCGGGTTTTTCTGTGATATACCACGGTTGATACTTATTATTTCTTAATTATCACATATAAATATTTGCTTTAGTGTTACATAATTAATTAGATATATTGACATAGTGAATTGTTGTCGCCATATTGGTTTATATGTGCATGTATGCCACATGGGTCTGAGACCTTCTGGATTGAAACAAATAGAACTTTGAATCTTTATTATTCTAGAAGTAATCTTCCTTGTATTACCAAGCAGTTGGTTTCTTTGTTCAGCAATGTCATGCTTCTGTTGACATGTATTCCTTTAACTTAGATGGAACACCTATTGAGACTCTAGACTCTTATAAATATCTAGGTATATACTTCTCTAAATCTGGCAGCTTCCTTAAGGCAAGAATGCATCTGGCACAAGCAGAAAAAGTCCTTCATTACCTTGATAAAATAATCAATAACATACACCTCCCAATGGATCTAACGCTAAAATTATTTTGATAATACAAGTTTACCTATATTGACATACTCAAGCGAAATAGTTGGCTATGCAAATGTAGACATTCTAGAACGCACCCACTTAAAATTCCTAAGGTACACATCTAAAGTTTTAAAAAAGTACACCTATTTACATTCTCATGGCAGAACTAGGAAGAGGAAGATTACCATTAAACAGAACAATTAAATGCAAAATGATAAACTACTGGCACAGACTGGCAACAGGTGACCAAAACAAACTATCATACCAAGTATACACATTCATGCTAAATCTGCCTAATTTCACATCTAAATGGATAGAACATATTCAAAATACACTCATAAATGCTGACAGACCAGATATATGGAATAATCCTCTAAGTTTAAGCAGTAATTTTATCAAAACATTAATCAAACAAATTTACACAGATCAATAGCATGCCGCTTTACAAAACTCCCCAAAAGGTTTAAATTACAACTTGTTCAAAGACTCAATTAACTTGGAACATGATTTTCTAACTCTAAATAAACATGATTACATATCATTGATGAAATTTAGAACTGGAAATCATTACTTACCAATAGAAGTGGGTCGCTGGGAGCGCATCGAACTTAGCGAAAGAACATGCGACTTATGTACAAATAATACTATTGGTGACGAAATGCATTATATCCTTGTTTGTCCTTTTTTCACGGAACTCAGAAGATTATCCATAGATACCTATTACTATGTTCAACCAAACACTCACAAGTGCATACAGATAATGACCTCGACACAAGCAAATACACTAACTAACCTTAGTAGATTTGTTAGAACTATTATGGATGTACTCAACCCCAGACTAACAGTGTGCTGTTTAATATGGGGACATATAGCGCGTGATGGTGCCGGTGGTACGCTGGGTCTGATACCATGTTCGGGAGTTGCTTCTAAGACTGGCGTCAGGGTTGGCGTGCTACCGATGCTGTTCGCGTTGTGGGTTATCCTGCTTGTTGTGCTTGTTCTCCTTCAACATGACTCATATAGTCTCCTGTAATTCTTTAATAGAATGGCTATGTACTTTTATAATTTTATTTTGTAAACTGTGCATAGAGGAGACTCAACTAAATAAATATATATGTCACAGGTTGTACTATACGAGTACAATCGTGTTTGTATAAAACTACTTAAACATCGTGCATGCGTTTACCGCCTTTTAAATTCGTGTATCTTCGTTATTTATGTCGTATGCAACGGAATTGAATCGGGGATATTCGACAATATACGTCGGAGACGGAAATTAGAGATGTTTCCCGGGGCAATTTGCCGTGCACGTGTTTTGTCTCGTGAACATTTGTCAGTCTATGTTTGTACTGTGTCCAATCGTTTTGTTTGTTGTATTTGTATGAATGAAAGATTGTATGAACGTGGATGAGAGCTCTGCGTGGATTGGTTACTAATATATTTCTTCCCACAACTATACCTCCGTGCTTGGACACAACCCAGGAGAACTCTTACGAGTAACGTTGTTACATGTAATATAATTATAGAGCAATTATATTACTATATAGTTCTACCAATATATATTGAGTAGTTTTGCATACAGACACCGTGGTAAGTTTTGTATTATATTAATATCGATTTTCTACATGTATATGTCTGGTTTTATGCAATGATTGAAATGTTTTTATACTTTGTTTTTATATGCTCTTGTATGTATGTACTTATGTTTTAGGCCTTTTTCCATATAGGGAAACGGGAAATAAAGAATATAGATCGAACCTACGCCAGAGTGCCTTATTTATAAAGGCCCCATGTTACACATATATACAACTTAACACAAACTGAATGACATCTACATTCATTAGCACCAAACAGCTAAATACTTATTGCTACTAGTTTTAATGATAGTGTATTAATCCGGACACAAAGCAACTACAATGAAGTACTGTACCGAATATGAAATATTCAAAATAAATATATAAAATTAAAATAATAAACCTGAACCAATGCTGTTAAAGAACTATTTTCTACTAAAATAATTAAATCAAACAAATAAAATAAACATCCATAGATTTTATACTCAATTATGTGTGGACATGTAAATTAAAAGGCTTTGCATGCAACATGGTTCCAGATCAACAACAGCATTACACTGCATATCAATCTGGATGTATGCTGTATACTATTATGTTGTCTGCTAGTCAACCAAGGACTCAAGTAGTTTGTCTAGCCATACTATTCATATAACAGGCATCATGGGATATGGCGAAATGGCATATCATTATGTAGCATCTGATCTGATACTATGTTACATGCAAAGTTAATAGTGTCACCATCTATTCTCAAGTTAAATACAAACACAAAAAAAGCAAACAACAAAAAACACCCAAAAAAAACAACAACAAACAATGTTAAGTAATTGGCGTCCGTGGTCCAGTGGTAGAGCATCGGATTTGGAATCGAATGGTCCCGGGTTCGATACTCGGTCAGGCCACGTATGTAGTGTCATTGAGCAAGGCACCTCACACACATTGCTTAGTACTGGTTAATCGCTTAGGTCGGCTAAGCCTGCCCAGGAAAACATGTCTAAGTCCCCGCGAGGGGCTTGACATTAAAGGAACATACATACATACATACATTACCCACGAAAACAGGTTATAGAAAAAGATTATGACACGTGCAATAAAGTAACGCCAACAACCAAACGTCTGATTCAACATCGTAACTATTAATTAATAAATACATTACCAATAACATATTATAATCCTAAATCATTGACTTCTGATAGATAAAACGCACGGTTAACTCAAGAATGTGCACTCATTCAACAGTATTTGGTCGCACACAAAGACACACACACGTGACCAAAACAACCATCGAAAACGAAACAATTTCCCTGACCTATTGTCTGTTTCAAATCAATCATAATGTAGTCAAACAAACAAGTAAATGAAACAAAACAAAACAAAATAATACAATTTCCCGCTCTTTTCCCAACTCCAAACTTGACTCTTTTCTCTCCTATGCTCTTTATTATTTATATATCAACCCGTGTCATAACATCTGTTAACTAATTACATGTATACTCATATGGCATGTAAATGATCTGAGTTAATAAAGAATAATTGAATTGAATTGAAAATTGAATTGATGACAGTAGTCCGGATTTGAAACGTGTAGGCATTTTAAGAATGACTTTTGTTATGAAGTATGTTTGCAGCTGTATTGTAGTTGTTCGAGTATAAATTAATCTAAATATAGATTATATTCGTATTCCCCTAATATTCAATAGTGTAGGTTTGCTATACCTAGGGTCCGTCTCCGTTGTCGAGTGGTTAAGGTCGCTGACTTGTATACCACTGTAACCTATCATCATTGATGGTCACGGGTTCGAGCCCCGTTCAGACCGTGTTTCATTTATATGAAAAAGTTGGCAGTTTCTTACGGAGGTTGGTGCACCCAAGTACTGGTTAACCGCTGAAGCCTGCCAAGGGAAGGTGTTGTTAGGTAAACTGCCCGCCGGCGATATAGCCCAAAAATGCTGATGCAGGCGTAAAACCCGAAATATAACAATAATATAATTTGATAATATTTGACGAATGTCAAATTGAAAATACAAATTAATGCATGTATTCTTTCCGGGATTACTTTGCATTATATTATTCAGAATTAAAATGAAGCACGTGTAAGCTCGTGCTCATCATTTCCCGTGAGAACTGTCTTCTCCTATAACAATGTGTGCATATTGTTTTTGTTTTTTATACGTTTATTTATCGTAGCTACCGGTTGCCCATATGAGCGACGCCTCCTGAAGAGATTAATTATTTTAGATTTCGGAGGATAGCGCATGATACAGAAAGAGACCCATTCCAGAATCTCCTCTGGGTTTTTTACGTGCACGATGTAAAGCACCGACACGAGACCTCGCTTTAACGTCCCATCTGAAAGACTGTTAATTTTATTAGGGTCAGTCGGGGAATCGAACCTGCGATCCCTGGATTACCAGTCCAGCGTGTTACCATTGGACTACAGATCCGTCTGTGCATATTGTAGGAAGGAATCGCTATTTAATGGTTCCCAACAGGGTATGCTTAAACCGCTCTTAAAACTCTCCCCATTCACCATGTTGTACACCTTCCAGTCACCTGTCATTACATTCCTGTAATCCAAGCGTAAAACTCTCCCCATTCACCATGTTGTACACCTTCCAGTCACCTGTACTCTCCCCATTCACCATGCTGTACACCCTCTAGTCACCTGTACTCTCCCCATTCACCATGCTGTACACCCTCCAGTCACTTGTACTCTCCCCATTCACCATGCTGTACACCCTTCAGTCACCTGTACTCTCCCCTTTCACCATGTTGTACACCTTCTAGTCACCTGTCATTACATTCCTGTAATCCAAGCGTAAAACTCTCCCCATCACCATGTGTACACCCTCCAGTCACCTGTACTCTCCCCATTCACCATGTGTACACCTTCCAACACCTGCCATTACATTCATGTAATCCAAGCGTAGAACTCTCCCCATCACCATGTTGTACACCATCCAGTCACCTGTACTCTCCCCATTCACCATGCTGTACACCCTCTAGTCACCTGTACTCTCCCCATTCACCATGATGTACACCCTCCAGTCACCTGTACTCTCCCCATTCACCATGCTGTACACCCTCCAGTCACCTGTACTCTCCCCTTTCACCATGTTGTACACCTTCTAGTCACCTGTCATTACATTCCTGTAATCCAAGCGTAAAACTCTCCCCATTCACCATGTTGTACACCCTCCAGTCACCTGTACTCTCCCCATTCACCATGTTGTACACCTTCCAATCACCTGCCATTACATTCATGTAATCCAAGCGTAGAACTCTCCCCATTCACCATGTTGTACACCATCCAGTCACCTGTACTCTCCCCATTCACCATGTTGTACACCTTCCAGTCACCTGTACTCTCCCCATTCACCATGTTGTACACCATCCAGTCACCTGTACTCTCCCCATTCACCATGTTGTACACCATCCAGTCACCTGTACTCTCCCCATTCACCATGTTGTACACCTTCCAATCACCTGTACTCTCCCCATCCACCATGTTGGTCAGACGGTGTTATTGATATAGTGGTCTGGGATTGGTTGAAAAAGTGTAGGGAAGCCCTTAAGAGTTATTGATACATGAACTGATTGGCTGAGTAGGTATTGTCACAAATAGTGAACATGACTTCTAAATATTAAAATACAATATATGAGCTGCATTTTGGAATATTTAAAAATATTTGCAGACAATATGGTGACAAATAAACAGCATATTATAAATGCAGGTGTCAGTGCAACATTCACCACTAAATTACCTTCAGAATAGGGGGTGGGTGCCTTTAGTGGGAAATATAAAAAAACGCAATCGGTCAACCCCATTGAAATTTGACATTTTCCTGTGGCTCAAAGGCCAGTCTGTTGAAAACTACTGTCTTTTGTGCCAAACTATTTTGGGGGAAAATATAATGGCACTGTATGTTATAATGGTGACCTATGGAAATTGCAATAGCGGTGTCTGACCTAAAGTACACCCTCCAGTCACCTGCCATTACATTCATGTAATCCAAGCTTAAAACTCTCCCCATTCACCATGCTGTACACCCTCCAGTCACCTGTCATTACATTCCTGTAATCCAAGCGTAAAACTCTCCCCATTCACCATGTTGTACACCCTCCAGTCGCCTGCCATTACATTCATGTAATCCAAGCTTAAAACTCTCCCCATTCACCATGATGTACTCCCTCCAGTCACCTGTCATTACATTCCTGTAATCCAAGCGTAAAACTCTCCCCATTCACCATGTTGTACACCTTCCAGTCACTTGCCATTACATTCCTGTAATCCAAGCTTAAAACTCTCCCCATTCACCATGTTGTACACCATCCAGTCACCTGTCATTACATTCCTGTAATCCAAGCGTAAAACTCTCCCCATTCACCATGTTGTACACCATTCACCATGTTGTACACCATTCACCATGTTGTACACCCTCCAGTCACCTGCCATTACATTCATGTAATCCAAGCTACCCATGAGACGTTGCTGATTTATTAAAGTTGTGGTTGAATTGACGTCTCAAATCGACTCGTTTCCATACATGTCAATATTACCGCGCTGTAGGAACGTCGTTGTTCTATGTAGATATAGATTTATTCTTTATTTCAGTCTCATCGTTGTACAATACATAAAATATACACAACATATTATCGAGGCATAGTACAACACCATTCATTATAAAAGAATTATAAGAGACTAATGTAATCACAGATAATCAAACTATCACAGTCTATCGACATATTATTATATTTACATATTAAAACCGAGGAACAGTCGCTAATTGAAAATTAAATACTTACTAAAACCAGAAATTTTGAAATACTGAAATGGAAAAAAGCACTAATGCGCAATTAAGAAATGTTTTAAAATATCAGTTATCAACCTCGATCAGATCGTGGTTGTACTAATTAGCAGCTGTTTCTCGGAATGGATAAGAGACACACAATCAATGAATCAAATGGATACATTATTTACATAAATAAAAGGATTGTCTTTGAAGAATATAAAAACAGGTTTTGGCAACAATTCTAATCAGAGGTATAGTAGTAAAAATAATTCTAAGCTGGTCGGATACAGGTTTGTTCCGAAAGTCATTTTCATATAATGAGGCTTTCTCTAAGAGAACAGCTCTCAAATCATCATACAGTGAACATTTTAATAATACATGACTTTCGTCTTCTAATACATTACAGAAAGGGCACTTACGTTCATCCAGTGGTAAATTCTCATACCTTCCGGTTTCTATACGTAATGGAGCAACTCCACATCTAAATTTACATAATGCTGATCTGTGACGTGTGGGTAAAATCATTTTACAATATACTTCTGTTTGAAATTTAAATGTACAGTAGGTTCTAAGCTTATTGCGACCACGTCCAGAAACACCGATCACACTGTTAATAGAGGTGGACCAGTCAGTAACATATTTCTCCATTACCGCATTTTCCACACTATCTACTAAATTGTTCTTATGTATGGTATAGATAGGTTACAGTAATCCATCAAAGTAATGTCTGCAAACTCTCTCTTGACATAGTAAAACAAGTTTTTATAACTTGTAGATTTAGCATTAGCCCATAGTGCAACTCGCTTATTTAATCTGGAATTGTCGGTATTATGTTCCATTAATGTCAAACCCCTTGCGGGGACCAAGACATGCTTTCCTGAGCATGCTTAGCCGACCATAGCTGTTAACCAGTACTAAACAATGTGTGTGAGATGACTTGTCAATGACACTACATACGTGGCCTGACTGAGTATCGAACGCGGACCGTTCGATTCCAAATCCGACGCTCAACCATTGGACCACGGACGCCACACTATTAATTGAACCGAAACAATGTATAACAATGCCTAGCACAATTTGTGTATCATATATCGTTATTTACAGCACTGAAACCTCAGATAATACAAGGTAAATATATGGATTAAAATCAACCTGTGTTAAAGCGACATTACATCGCAAAATGCAAATACAATGCATTTTTCACGTATTAATGCATTGCTACTACAAATTCTTTCGAATACTTTCGAACACTAACATTGAATCAATAAACAGTGTTTTTGTGGTCTACCAACTTTAAAAATTGAATGTAGGATTTCATATAACGATAACTCTGTACCATGCATCGTGTTATTCATGACACACGCGTTGTATTACGCATGGATGTTGACCCTATTTACATTATTGTGTTATGTAAACAAACCGCGTATACGACGTTTGTTTATTAGTGGAAATAAAAAAAATAGGAATAATAGGAAATTACAGTCTGTCGAAATGTGCATGTTCATTGATGTAGTGTCGCTTTAAGCTTAGTGGGGTATACAATGCATTTGTGCTGTTCAAAGAGTGTAGTGCCACAATTAAATACACTACATTGTACGAGTCTAAAGTGATTGGAGGCCGAATACATTAATGATTAAAAGAATATCACAGAATCGCTGCCCAACACTTCGAATTCGCATGTCCATAACTTCTGTGGAAGTGGAAGTCGTGATGGCGCAGTGGATGCGCGTTCTCTTCAGGTCCGGAGTTCGAACCCCGCTGGAGCCGTTACGATTGTGCCCTCAGGCAAGGCATTGAAATACTACCACATTGCCTCTTCTCTCTCTATCCTGGCGATGGATTCCATCAGGAATGAGGTCTCGAGAGTGAAGTTGAAAGAACTTGTTTCGCAATCGAGCTAAAATAAATTTGAATAAACATACCTTCTAGTGCCCATGTCAGATCTATATCATTAGTGAGGAAACTCACACGATGCAAACAGGGCATGTAATGTCCATCGAAGGAAGTACCATAGCGATGTAAATATTAGAGTGTAAGGAACATTAAATATATTGCCTGGAAGTTTTCCAAATCCTGTAATAAACCCTTTTCTCCTTGCGTTCACGGGACAAGGATAGGACGGCTAATACAAGCTGCTGTCGTCCAAACTAGTCTCCATTACTTGCCATACTCCTGTAATAAAACCCTTTCTTCCTGCGTTCACGGGACAAGGACAAACGATAATATACGATGCATATAGATGACTAATACAAGCTGCTGTCGTCCAAACTAGTCTCCATTACTTGCCATAATCCTGTAATAAACCCTTTTCTTCCTGCGTTCACGGGACAGTGATAGGCGATCATATACAATACACATAGATGACTAATACAAGCTGCTGTCGTCCAAACTAGTCTCCATTACTTGCCATAATCCTGTAATAAACCCTTTTCTTCCTGCGTTCACGGGACAGTGATAGGCGATCATATACAATACACATAGATGACTAATACAAGCTGCTGTCGTCCAAACTAGTCTCCATTACTTGCCATAATCCTGTAATAAAACCTTTTCTCCCTGCGTTCACAACACAAGGACAAGCGATCATATACAATGCATATAGATGACTAATACAAGCTGCTGTCGTCCAAACTAGTCTCCATTACTTGCCATAATCCTGTAATAAACCCTTTTCTTCCTGCGTTCACGCGACAAGGATAGGCGATCATATACAATGCATATATATGACTAATACAAGCTGCTGTCGTCCAAACTAGTCTCCATTACTTGCCATAATCCTGTAATAAACCCTGTTCTTCCTGCGTTCACGAGCCAAGGATACGCGATCATATACAATACATATAGATGACTAATACAAGCTGCTGTCGTCCAAACTAGTCTCCATTACTTGCCATAATCCTGTAATAAACCCTGTTCTTCCTGCGTTCACGAGCCAAGGATACGCGATCATATACAATACATATAGATGACTAATACAAGCTGCTGTCGTCCAAACTAGTCTCCATTACTTGCCATAATCCTGTAATAAACCCTTTTATCTGTGCGTTTACGGGACAAGGACAAGCGATAATATACAATGCATATAGATGACTAATACAAGCTGCTGTCGTCCAAACTAGTCTCCATTAAAGCTTGCCGTTCCTATATAGATAGGATTGTGGGGAAATAACTCTTGAATAATTGATACTGGATACAGTAGAAGCCGTCACCAAATATATCTTGTTTCGTCTTCAATCGGCCAATTACTACTCACTTGTGATGTTTCTGCATCGTTATACCATGATTTTACTGTTGAAATATGCGTAACGTAGTCGAATGTTGTTCCCAAGTGATAACAGTATTTTACATAATAAAATATCACACTGACTAAAATCGGTAACTTTGATGACACGTTGTAACTCATTCGGAATAACGTAATTCGTATATGAAAGTTTTATTCCAACTAAAACTTATTTAAACTAATATTCGACTTGAACTTTCAAGCTCATTTTATTTAATCACTGACTCATTTTCTAGAATCGCCCTAAATTAACTTTGATGACCTGCGTTGCAGTTAATTGAACATCGCTGATAATAAAGGGCAGTTTTATTCTGACCGTAACTTATTTAAATAATTACCCGCTTTCAAACTTCAAAGATAACGCATTCTATTTAGCTCTTTCAGCGCCGAATAAATTCAGAACATGTGCAAACAACATAGATCCAGATCAGCCGCGGCGTAACGCCGCATCTGATCAGGATCTATGTTGTTTGCTATTCGGACAGGTGCTTCAGCTCCACTGTCTGAAGAGCAATCAGCATATAGCCTGATCAGACGACATGTTCTGTTCTGTCCGATCGTGTTTTCTACTTTTTCACAAAGTCGCTTTTATGCGACATTGGCGGTGAAAGAGTTAATGCAGAATTAAAACAGCAATAATAATTGAGTCATAGTAATAACCACTATCACATAAATAGTGTTAATCCGACAGACGGATCTGTAGTACAGTGGTAACACGCTGGACTGGTAATCCAGGGATCGCAGGTTCGATTACCCGTCTGATTCTAATACAATTAAGTCTTTCAGATGGGACGTTAAATCGAGGTCTCGTGTCGGAACTTTACACCGTGCACGCAAAAGAACCAGAGGAGACTCTGGAATGGGTCTCTCTCTCTCTGTGTATCATTGCACTATCCTCCACAAATCTAAAATGACTAATCTCTTCAGGAGGCGTCGCTCATATGTGCAACCGGTAGCGGCGATAAATAAACGTAAAACACACACACATATATCTAACAATACTCAGGCATCAACAACAATGTGTGGCTATCCCGTTATATCATAACGCACTGATTTATTCTCGATGTCTACTATCTGTAAATAAATATATAGAGTATGCCAGCAAGACAAACTGAACATGATAAAAAAGAACCTGCATATTTGGAATAGACCATAACGAGAGAGAACAAAATAAGAACATGTTATTGAAACCTACATATGACTTGAAGACAGCTTATCGCTTTCTTAGACAATACGGGCAAGGAAAGAAAAGCACGAAGCTGACAGTGTCATGTGGGATGAATGTATGGCTAACATGCCACTGTGTAGAAGGAATTGACGTCAAACACGAATGAAATATAACTAATTATCGAACTATCGATCACTCAAAGAGGTGATTAACATTCCAACATGACTAGGCATTGTGTCTGTATACATACGCAAAGAAGAAATATACCATGTTTAAATTTGCAATAAAATTTCCAACATGACTAGACATTGTGTCTGTATACATACGCAAAGAAGAAATATACCATGTTTAAATTTGCAATACGACGTCATTGTACTAGCATTGTTATAGTTTAGTAACGTTTGTGTATTCTGGATAGCACCAACTATTTCGGCGCATTTTAGATATTTTGGTCATGTTAGAATCGAAATAATATTTGTATTTGCGTTATTTATGGTCGAATAAAACATGGAATCGTCGAGCTGAGCTCCGGAATTAATGTATACGTGTCACAACTCCAAACACTATTTTATTCGCCAATAAATAACTAAACTACAAATATTAGTTCTTTAATATATCACAAGCACTTTCCTGTTTTTGCAATGAAAACCGGATAATGCATAGGATGGATGTATATTCCAGGGAATAGCTAACGTACGATACCATTACACTATTGCAGTTTGAATTCCAGGGAATAGCTAACGTACGATACCATTACCCTATAGCAGTTTGAATTCCAGGGAATAGCTAACGTACGATACCATTTTACTATAGCAGTTTGAATTCCAGGAAATAGCTACAGAAATCAGGCTGTTGTTTATTATTTCGCGGAATCTACGGAGGTTGATTGAATGTAATATTCAAATATCTCCAGAAATTCGAAGGAAATCATAAACCATCTAAATTATTCAGTTTGTGATTTATTTCATGTTGTCTACCAGTCAGATGAAGTCATCATTCGTATCAAATGATTGATCCAATTTGCAGATTCTGAAGCGTTTTGCTTATGAATTTTACATACATTTCATAAACATTGCATACCATGCTGCCCCCCATTGAATAGTTTTGCTTGCCTTTGTACAAATGGATTTCACTATTTTCTGAGAGAGGCTTTGGAACGCATTGATTTTCTTTACGGTAATTATGTTTTATTTGAATAGAAATATTTTAATCAATCAACATTTATTTATCATCATCTGTCAAAAGTTCACCAAAAATGTCCTCATTTATAACGGCAAGCTTAATTATGTATACAATGTACACACGTAATATAGCCTAATAAGGTACACGTGCAAATGTTTACACAACTGTAATATCATACACAATACTGTACCACAGTAACGGTGTCACATATGGCCATCGACACATTTACAAAACCCTATGTCTCTTCATGAAAATACATACGTGTATGGAAACTTTCATAACTTTCCAATTTGGAATATTAATAACCAATATCGGGGAAATCTCCAATAGTTTCCAATGTGCCGATAGTCACTATACACGAATACTCTGACAAACTGAAATCATGAACAATTTTAAACGGCATTGATATATTTATAATATATATTATATTATTTATAAGTATTGTATTGACGAGTTAAGTGTTGTATGGGCATTCTCTTGGGTTCGAGCTCTGTCGTGTGGTGATGGGCGGATCACTGTACCGGCCCAATCACTGTACTGGCCACATCACGGTTGTCATTCTTACGGCGGTGTTTGGGTATATGGTTCATATTGCCACTTTTATCGCTAATCCAATCACTCACTTATATACTGTAATGGTGTAGATATCATGATAAAATATGTTCCTATCCAATTACTCACTTATATTCTGTAATGGTGTAGATATCATGATAACATATGTTCTTATCCAATTACTAGAATCCTAGTTATATCTATATATGTATACATTTTTATTTATATTTCCATATATTATTGTCATGTGTAAATGTTTAAAATTGCATCTGTAAAAGTGAAGCCCAATAGAATAATTTTTATTTGTAGCGCTATATAAATGCTATGTATTTGTATTTGTAGCGCTATATAAATGCTATGTATTTGTATTTGTAGCGCTATATAAATGCTATGTATTTGTATCTATTTGTATATCAGCTTGAATTCTAGAGTTATTACATTCATATTGTTCATGAGCTCAGAGTAAATGCATTATATAACGTGGGACTATGTCAAGCACTAACGTTGTATTATATATTGCTACAGTATGAGTCGAACCAACCAAACGCTTTAACTTACACACACTATACATGGTAATTCTGTAAGGTCACTATGTGATATACTGGCTAGTAAACTATCCAGGTCAAACTTCACAAATCCAGGTCAAACCTCCACACTATCCAGGTCAAGCTTCACAAATCCAGGTCAAACCTCCACACTATCCAGGTCAAACCACCACACATCCAGGTCAAACCTCCACACTATCCAGGTGGTCAAGCTTCACAAATTCAGGTCAAACCTCCACACTATCCAGGTCAAACTTCCACACTATCCAGGTCAACCCACAACACTATCCAGGTCATACCTCCACACTATCCAGGTCAACCCACAACACTATCCTGGTCATACCTCCACACTATCCAGGTCATACCTTCACAAATCCAGTTCAAACCTCCACACTATCCAGGTCAAACATCCACACTATTCCTGTCATACCTCCACAAATCCAGGTCAAACTTCCACACTATCCAGGTCAACCCACAACACTATCCTGGTCATACCTCCACATATCCAGTTCAAACCTCCACACTATCCAGGTCATCCATCCACACTATCCATGTCATACCTCCACAAATCCAGGTCAAACCTCCACACTATCCAGGTCAAACCTCCACATATCCAGGTCAAACATCCACACTATCCAGGTCAAACCTCCACACTATCCAGGTCATACCTCCACACTATCCAGGTCATACCGTCACAATATCCAGGTCAAACCTCCACACTATCCAGGTCAAACCTCCACACTATCCAGGTCAACCACCACACTATCCAGACAATACCTCCACACTATCCAGGTCAAACACGCACACTATCCAGGTCAAACCTCCACACTATCCAGGCTAAACCTCCACACTATCCAGGTCAATCCACCACCCTATCCAGACAATACCTCCACACTATCCAGGTCAAACACGCACACTATCCAGGTCAAACCTCCACTCTATCCAGGTCAGACCTCCACACTATCCAGGTCAAACATCCACACTATCCAGGTCAAACCACAACACTATCCAGTTCAAACCACCACACTATCCAGTTCAAACCACCATACTATCCAGGTCAAACCACCACACTATCCAGTTCAAACCTCCACACTATCAAGGTCAAACCTCCACAAATCCAGGTCAAACCTCCACACTATCCAGGTCAAACCACCACACTATCCAGGTCAAACCACCACACTATCCAGGTCAAACCTCCACACTATCCAGATCAACCCACCTCCCAGGTCAAACCTCCACACTATCCAGGTCAACCCACCACACTATCCAGGTCAAACCTCCACACTATCCAGGTCAAACCACCACACTATCCAGATCAAACCACCACACTATCCGGTCACCCACCACATATCCAGGTCAAACCACCACATCCAGGTCAAACCACCACCTATCCAGGTCAACCCACCACACTATCCAGGTCAAACCTCCACACTATCCAGGTCAAACCTCCACACTATCCAGGTCAAACCACCAACTATCCAGGTCAAACCCCCACACTATCCAGGTCAAACCACCACACTATCCAGGTCAAACCTCCACACTATCCAGGTCAAACCTCCACACTATCCAGGTCAAACCACCACACTATCCAGGTCAAACCTCCACACTATCCAGGTCAAACCTCCACACTATCCAGGTCAAACCACCACACTATCCAGGTCAAACCACCACACTATCCAGGTCAAACCACCACACTATCCAGATCAACCCACCACACTATCCAGGTCAACCCACCACACTATCTAGGTCAAACCACCATACTGAATATAGGTACACCATACCTAACACAGTACTGAACGTATGTTGTGGGGGCGGCGGACAGATTGTCGTGCACAACATTATGCCAATCGCATCATATTGCGAGATACAGTTAGTGCAGATCCAAACGCGATGAAGACATCATTGAAACAACTTTCTGACAAATGGTGTTGTAATTCCAGTAACATACCCTGACACCACGTGCTTTCTATGCAACTTATTTAAAGCAGCATTACATCGTAATAAAGGATGTTTTGGGTAAAATATAAATACTAATCGTGTGTGTGTTTACAAAAATCGAAATAGTCGCCCAGAAACGATAAAATTCCAATAAATTCAAACCGTCGTATACGCGAATTTGTTTATCAACACACGAAATATCAAACACACACACGCGCATGCGTGAAACAACAGAGGATGTAGAAAACAACGTATATATTTTGAACATGAAAGACTATCTGTCTATCTTCCTCTAATGTAGAACCCCTCACGGGGATGTAGACATGTCCCTAAAAGACTTACCTAACAGAGGCATGAATCAACATATCAAGTAATTTAATTTAAAAAGACAACGTGGGACAAGGGGACATGCATTCCGAATGTAAATAAGTGCGGACGATGCGATCCGGTTGTAAACAAGTGCGTTACCTATCGACTCGGAAAGTCCTACTTTCGGTTTCGAGTTTCTTGTATCACAAAAAAACACTGTTAGCCAAATGAACATAAGCATACAAAGTATAATGTTAGAATGTGTAGCAGCATTGCTACACATACGTAAAAATTGAATTTTTCAAATATTTTTTATTTCATACGATGTAATGCTGCTTTAACCCAACTGATATATAATTACCAACAATGACAATTTAGCTCACTGGTCATTCTTAGAAGAGATTTATCTGACAAAGCTGGAGCACCATGATTCCACGATTATAACGAGTTCTTGATTAAAACAAATTATTCTGGCGGACAGGCTCAGGCAGGGATTGGAACAATTCCAGCAGCACTGTCCCATCTTGCTTAGTATGATATAATACTATATTTTAGTTAATAATGTGTAAGACTGTGGTTTTGGCAACAAATTGTTAATAATAGTACAAAAGATCACTAGTTTTCATCATTTCTACTTCACAAGTTCAAGATTTCTATTGCAAGAATTCATGTCAACTTCGCAAATTCACGATTTCAATTTCATCATTCACAATTTCAACTTCATCATCACACAAAAACAAACACACACAAAACAACACACCACAACAAAAAAAAAACAACACAAAACAACAACAACACCACACAACCAAACACACCAACACACAACACATCACAATTTCACTTCATCATCACAATTTCAACTTCATCATTCACAATTTCACCTTCATCAATTCACAATTTCACCTTCATCAATTCACAATTTCACCTTCATCAAGTCACAATTTCAACTTCATCAATTCACTATGTGAACATGTGAACTCCATGAATTCGCTATCATGATTTCACGACCTCACTATTTCAATTTCACGAATTCAATGAGCACTTTACGAATATCTGTCACTTTCCGTGTTAACAAAACAGTTGTTTCTACTAAACGAACGTGTTTGAAACCGGACAACTGATATCCGCTGCGGATGTAAGGAAAATTGCAAACAGGACCCGCTGACACAGTTAACAATACTACATCAACACCATATGACTACAAGCTAGGGGAAGTCCGGAAAGCTGGCATCTGTCTGTAATCAAATATATTATAATTCGTCCTTTAGGCATTTCTAGAATTGTTTATGGCTGTTCGTTTAGGAATTGACCAGTCGCCAATTTCCCTATCGTTCCGCAAAAAAACCTCCAAAAAACATTACTTCTTGATTAAAACAGCGTCAGTTTCATTGATATATTTATGTATCTATATTCCATATTACGACTAAAATATGTATCACACAATTTCACGGTGTAGTTATATCTAGAATGGATTCTATTCCGTCCTGTAGTTATATCTAGAATGGATTCTATTCCGTCCTGTAGTTATATCTAGAATGGATCTACTTCGTTTTGTGTACTTGTCTGGCATATACTCTACTTGTACGATATATATGCCATACTGCATCACACTTCGTCTGAAAAGGGTTGTATTTCAGCCTGTAGATGGGACTGCAATGGAATGTACCACATCCCGTACACATAGTGTGTGTTTATTATAGTGTCACCTCTATTGAAAGGCCAGCCATTACTGACTTCTTAGACACCATGTTTTATGAACATCAATACCAGAATCCTATCCGTGGAGGTCATGCGCAAGGCTGATCGGTAACCATTATTTTACTAGCTGGCGGCTCACAAGCCGTCCATATCAGAACCAACCCCAGACGATGGTCGAACATACGAACCATGACAAACTTTGTTTCAAAAGGTTGACATTTGAAATTACAATTGAACTATCACACGGAAGCTGCACTCATATGAAACTAAGGACGTTGAAGAAATAAGTACTGTTACATAGCGCAACATTTATTACAATTAGTTGACATGTTATGTCGTAGAGATATACAGAAAATAATACTGTTAGTTTAAACATATTTTATTCGGATCAAATACACATATACATATATAAACACAATTGTTATACATTCGAACCGATATGGGTCGAGAAACAAGCTTAACACTTATTTGAATCCCTTCCCATGTTGGAGTACGTTTAAATGGTACAAATTGCTTGGCGAATAGTAATGGCGAATTTATGTGTTCAGTATATATAAATTGTAGAGAAACTATTGAATACTTAACAGCAGTGGCAAATGATTTTGCTAAACGTCCGTATATATTTACAGCATCGCGTTATTGTAATTTTAATGTAGCAATAAGGAAACGTTAGATCCAAATATGTAAACTATCAAAAAAGAATCTGGCATTGTCACACGACGGGCCGGGACCAAAACGGACAGAACCCCCACGTTCACCTAGATATCAAAACGGTTAGTGACAGTAGAGGACAATCTTCACACAAACAAGTATAACAATATATTCAGCATCACATCCGGTATTCAATATGAATGTTTTGTTGAAAGAAATGAGCATTATTTATTGCATTGTTTTATTTCTTGTATTCCAAGATGGTTGCATTCAGTAAACTTAAAGCAGCATTATATCGTAATAAAGGATGTTTTTGGTAAAATACAAATACTAATGTGTGTGTTTACAAAAATCGAAATAGTCGCTCAGAAACGATAAAATTCAAATAAATATAAACCGTCGTACATGCGAATTTGTTTATCACTAAACGAAATGTAAGCACGCACAGCGCGCATGCGTGAAACAAAAGCGGATGTGCGGTGTTTGTTTTTATCATTGCCGAAGACGGACGATGCATTCCGAATGTAAATCAGGTTCCGATTGTAAACAAGTGCGTGTGACCGACTGACTCGGAAAGTCCTACTTTCGGTTTCGAGTTTGTTTTATAGCAAAAAACCAGTGTTTACTAATTGAACATAATTATATAAATTATAATTTAAGAATGTGTAGCAGCATTGCTACCCATACGTAAAATTTGAATTTTTCAAATATCTTTTATTTCAGTCTATATAGGGCTGCCTTAAACATTATAAAATATTATAATAATTTCTATATATGGGTGATAATAGAATTCTTATTTGGCACAAACTAAACATCATGAACTTTGAAATGCCTCAAACGCAACGGTCCCATATACTTTTCACTGGTAGGGCATGCATGTCCACATACCAATACGATATAGGGCTGCTTTAAGCTTATACTATTGTGCGATACTTGTCACAAATATTGAATACGTTTAAACGTTTGCTACAGTATAGCATTTAATTCGCGGAACATGGTTTAGTTTTATACAAATTTATTTTAGCTCGATTGCGAAACAAGTTCTTATAACTTATATTAATCACTCTCGAGACCTAATTCCTGATGGAATCCATCGCTACGAGGGAGAGAAAAGAGGCATGTGGAATTTAAATGCCTTGCCTAAGGACACAATCGTAACGGCTCCAGCGGGGCTCGAACTCCGGGCCTTTCGCACGTGAAGCGAACGCGCTACCACTGAGCTATCACGACTTCCATGGTTTAGTCTAACAGTATATTGAATATTGGTTGGCAATGCACATTCCTACGCGTCATACATTCAATACAATACATGCCATATGACAATAATATAAGTCTTTAGTATTATAATGAATTACTTTGAATATGACATAACAAGTCTACAAAGTATTGAGAATTGGCATTCAATTACACGACCACAAAGCGAGCATATCACCCCAGAGGATATACGATATTAAAAGAAGTGCAGCCAAGTATGATCATGAAATTAGTAGCGCAAGGAGATGTTACTACGCATTGCCAAATCATACAATTTTTATTTATTTTTTGCAGGCAGTCAATAACCGCGAACATAATATATCTAATTAATTTACATAAGTATGATCGTAACAGTCTGGCACTCGTCGAGTATAAATGCCACACAAATGCTTTCGAATTGCCATATGTGTAGAATACTGGCAACATTATGTGTACCATGCTCCTACATGTTAAAGTATATTTATAGCAACATAAAAGTGATACCTTGTGCAATTATATTAATACGTTTTATGTAAATTATGTTCTTATTATCCATCTCTGTAAATATTTAAATTCCATGTACAATACAATAGTATGTTATGTTAACACAAGCGTTGTATGAGGCAAATCGATGTGTTATACAGTTCAAAATCTTGTATATATAGAGCACCTCAGACTCAAGAATACCCTCGTGTCTAAGATTTCTTCCTGACGGTATATGTAATCATTAACCCAAGCACTTTAAACTGATATGAGGGACACCTATCTTTGTTCACAATTGTACCATGATGTACTTGATGTAGTTTACTATCATACTGGACTGTGTTACACAACTAGAACTTGAATATCAAAAGTATGTATATAGTATAGAGCACACTTGTCAACAGTAGGGTGTATTGATCTATTGTTACATAGTTTAATGATAAATAATTGTTATTATGTTAAAAACAATTATATATATATATGTATGTATATATATGTGTGTGTGTGTGTGTGTATGTATATATGTATATATATTTGTTTTAATAATACAATATATTCTAATTACATGTAATTAATAATACACACACTTTTCTCAATTTATAGAATGATGTATGTTAGTTTTATTATAACCGCCATGTTATTTGATTTATGACGATGAACATATATTGAAATTGAATTGAGCATAGGTTAATCCTCTGTTGATCAGGTCTGTATTTCAGGATTTGGCGTTGGGAGGGGTGGCGTGAGTGCATAGGGTATATGGACATGCATGCCCTACCAGTGAAAAGAATGTGGGACCGTTGCGTTTGAGGCATTTCAAAGTTCATGATGTTTTGTTTGTGCCAAATAAGAATTCTAATATCATCCATATATAGACATTATTACAATATGTGATTATGTTTAAAGCAGCCCATATTTTGGATGAAATAAATGATATTTGAAAAATTCAAATATTACGTATGGATAGCAATGCTGCTACACATTCTTATATTATAATTTGTATAAGTATGTTCAATTAATGTACCATGCTCCCAGGCCCGTCGCTGGGCATACGCAAGTACGCACGTGCGTATCATTGGTCTGATTCTCTTTCTCCAATTGACTCTATTGCAGTCCGATTAGCGCAGTGGTTAGCGCGCTCGCTTCTCATCAATGCAACCCGTGTTCGATCCTCGGACCGCGAAGTATGTGAGATGGTACGGTGGTCGCCAAATCGGACATGTGGGTTTACTCCGGGTACTCCGGGTACTCCGGTTTCCTCTCCACATTAATGACCACATTTACGCTTTCATCCGCACCAACGAGAGTGGTTAATATATGTTGTTAACACTTGCTTCGCACTCGTTGTAAAATAAATAAAGTTTAAACTTTAAACTCTATGGCAGTTAAATCTTTTAGATTCAGAGCCAGTTTTTAATCAGATCATACGCTTAGAAGTTGACTTTGGAGACATTCACATCCAGACTAGTGACCACTATGTCACCCATTATAGAGATGACTCAGGCCCGTCGCTGGGCATACGCAAGTACGCACGTGCGTATCATTGGTCTGAGAAAATGAAAAAAAACTTAAAACTCCAAAAATGAATTAAAACGCCAGGGGGGTAGTAGGGATACATAGGCGCCGTGATGTGTGGAGTGGTGGAATAATTGAGCCCATTGCAAATATGGTGCATCTCGAAATAGTTTGTGCTATTTTACGTGCTTGATTAATTGATAAGAGCAATAGTCCTGCAATTCTATGTTACAAAATGCATTGACATGCAGGAAATTGCTTCCTCATTTCCAAAAATATACCGGGGGGTTGGGGAGACCCCCTTAGTGTAATCGCATGCTATGTTCAATTGACAAACAAATTTGACCGTGCGTATCATCAAAATAGCTCCAGCGACGGCCCTGGCTCCTACATGTTAAAGTATATTTATAGCAACATAAAAGTGATACATTGTGCAATTATATTAATACGTTTTATGTAAATTATGTTCTTATTATCCATCTCAATAAATGATATTTGAAAAATTCAAATATTACGTATGGGTAGCAATGCTGCTACACATTCTTACATTATAATTTGTATAATTATGTTCAATTAGTAAACAGTGTTTTGTGCACTGTTTACTAATTGAACAAACTCGAAACCGAAAGTAGGAATTTCCGAGTCAGTCGGTCACGCGCACTTGTTTACAATCGGAATCTGATTTACATTCGGAATGCATCGTCCTCCTTCGGCAATGATGAAAACAAACATGGCATATCCACTGTTGTTTCACGCATGCGCGCTGTGCGTGTTTACATTTTGTTTGTTGATAAACAAATTCGCGAATACGATGGTTTATATTTATTTGAATTTTATCGTTTCTGAGCGACTATTTTGATTTTTGTAAACACACAAACATTACTATTTATATGTTACCAAACACATCCTTTATTACGATATAATGCACCTTTAATGAACTACTTTATTATACATAATATAGCCTCGAGGGTCCTCATTCCGGTAGGATACGAAACACTCATTAAAAGTTGCATAATAGTTTGTAAAATATACAAAGACGTATACATATCTTAGTCAACAAATCCTTTTCCAACATGTTGCATCAAATTTCAACATAAATGCATGTGTTTCCAAAGAGTAATCACGATTTGTTCTGAACTACTGTAAATTTGTCCGTAATTTTACATGTGACCCAATTCCGGTAACTCTTGGGTAACAGTGAATTAGGCACTCTTAATTAATTATGTGGTGTTTTCCCAAACAGTTCAAATATAAGATATAATTCCAAAATCTATTTTTAACTTTGTTAACACTAATAACTGTTAAAACACTAAATTATTAACTGTTGTTTTATGTAACTGTTTTATTCTACTCCTCTCTAGTGTCACAGCAAGGACACATGACTGTGTCTCCTGTTCTAAGTACCCTGACTGTGGTGCAATATGTCAACTGCACCCAGTGGTTACAGAGTTTGCCCCTATTAACTCACAAAATCTCCACTTTGCAAATATTAGAGATACACACTTGGAAATCTCTTTAGTGTCTGTTCTTTCTCCTCATCTGCCTAGGATTAGCCTAAAAAACCTAAAATTGTTTATAAGGGATAGGACTGAAAACAAAATAAATAAATTAGGCTTGGCCTTATAGAAAAAGTCCACTTCGGAATTAGATCTGTCAATCAAAGCCTGGTTTCAGAGCAGACGGATGGTAACATTTCTGAACAATGTTTTTGGGGCCAAAAAAGGGTATTTAAATGAACATTTATTTGGTAATAGTAGAAAAGGTATTATTTTATATGCGTGACATGTTTCAACAAATGTTTACCTGTTTTTGTCTCATTTTACTCTTGTTTGACATTTGACAGATAGCTACAGCTTTAGTAAATATTTACATCGGAGCGCGTGTATGACGTCAGCAAATATCGCGCGTTACGAGATTTAAACAAATATCACCGGAATTAGGACAGTCACGGAATGAGGACCTTCAATGATATTGATTGTTTTGTGTTTAGTGACTCACCTTCAGCGCAGACGATCTGTCAACTCTCCCACTATCTTGATTTAACCATATGTTATTGCATATGCATATTAAACAGTACAGCTGGCATACATGCATGCTACAGAATAGAAATTAACAATGTATAAGATTCATACATACATTTGTGTAACATTGCAAAAGGGTCGGGCCACAAGTTTATAACCAACATTAGAAAACGGCCCTTCCACTGTCCACAGTGGAACTCGGGAGACCATTGGTGCTCACCCAACCACTGTTTCCGGTACTGATGTACACCAGGGTAGACTTTACCGACCTTCTCGCAAACCAACTGGTTAGTTTCCTCTATTCTTGAAAGGCGATACGGAATGCTCCTACACCGCTACACGAATGATGGCGAACTTAATAATAGAAGAAAACCCATAAAATAGTGTAAAAAATACCCAACAAAAACAACACTGCTGGCTAGAAATTGACAACCAAATATGGGACATTTAGACAATCCTAGGCTCAAGAAGAAACCAACAAAACATGTTATCCCAACCCACACCTGACCAGACGGAACGTACAATATTATTATATTATAGTCACATGTGTTGCTTAATTCATTTTTGCCAGCACTACTACGACATGCGCAGAATTGTAAATAAATAAACACGTGTGGAATTGATTTGTTACTTGAAATATATGCACCATTTTCGATCGAGTTTCTGTGGCATTATAATGTACTGTTAAGCAATCCGCTTTCAGCATGCCAGAGCACTAGGGAATACATATCTGAATCAAATCATCACCACACTGGTCTCCTATACATCTCATACCTTAGCGGATTTAAAGGAAGCGTATCTATTCCGTGATAACAAACAAATGTCACAGAAGACATTTACATAAAAATATATAGTACACACTTTAAGAATGTACTATTAAGATATGATCTTGTTGTAACAATGACTGTTTTCGAGTGAAATGATCACGAGTATATTAAAACACATGTACACATTTCACTTATACGATTGTCCGATTGGGGCAGTGGTTAGCGCGTTGATCGCTTTTCACCAATGCTACCCGGGTTCGATCCTCGGACCGGGTAGTATGTGAGACGGTACGGTGGTCGCCATATCGGACATGGTGGGTTTTCTTCTCCGGGTAGCCCTGTTTCCTCCCACACGAATGACCACATATACGGAAATGAGAGTGATTAATATAAGTTGTTATAACTTGCTTCGTAATCGTTGTAAAAGAAATAAAGCTTAAACTAAACGATTGTACATACGAACATGTCAACCATAATAGTCCGGTAATTAAAGTAAAGAGGTTCAAACAAATTGATGGGAAAGGTTTTTCAATGGATATGACTTCAATGATACCTCTATAGTGTGTAAAAAAATGTTCCACAAAATCCAGCTATGGAAAATACCTTAAAATTGACGAAATCCAAGATGGCCGCCAGCCGGATGACGGAAATAGGAAAATGGTCACAATTATGTACCTAATCATGATACAATCAAGTGTAATATGTCTATTCGTACTAGCATCTCATGAGGCATGCGATGGACACTGTGTTGGCTTCGTAGAGCCAAGCAAAACTTTGGTATATTGCTGATGACAAAAAAAATTCAAAATTGTTCAATATGTTTATCATGTTCAATACTGTATACAACTTGTTAATACTAGTACAACACGTTACGTTTCAGAGTCAGTATCAGAGTCTTCAGGAATTGGCCCATTGATGTCCTTGCACTGTCCACAGCCAAGCGTGCACTGGAGTCCATTTTTCCTGCATGAACACGTGTTCTTTCCACAATTTCCAGTGCATTTACACCGGATCATCTTTAGGAGGGAGGCAGGAGCTGCAACCTGCTCCATTATATTTGATTTCAGGACAGTTCCGAGCCTTGTCTTGCGTAGGACCCATCCCCACTCAGTTGCCTCCATGTTGCTCCCCAACCAGGTCTGTACTTGGTGGTAGACCCTTCTACTGTGAAATCTAGCAGCATCAGTAGTTGATGGAAGACGTTCAGGAGGTACATAGCTTGAGCTACCTTCTCAGAGAACATGGATGCTCGTTCGAGATTGAGGTATGTGCCCTGCTTACAAGCATATAGCACTGCCAGTGCTATGTTTCCCGCTGCTTCAACTGCTTCCTGGCTTTTCTCAGGCATTATGAACACTGATGATTGTCCTTGCAAATCTTTATACTTCCCCATTGCAGATACTTTTCCTATTCCATAAAGTCTTGAGGTTGTATCGCAACCAGATAAGGCGTGGATGAAGAGCAATGATTCACTGAGGCGTGAACTGTGGAGGCTACCTATGTTGATGAGATTAGAGCTGGTCTGAAGATAAATACTCCGGTGTTCAACAGGGTTCAAATCGCTCGCCCATATGGTTCGCCGGAGGTTGAAATGGTGCTGTAGAATTATCAGCAAGTCAGTGTCATCACCAACAACTACCACAGGTTTCGTTCGGGCGAGGGCACATGCAGACAATGTGATTATCAGCATCTCCAGAGGACTGCTTCACATGGATGCGTTCTTTCTCCATCTGTGACGAGAGGCTGTTGATGAACTTTTGCTTGTTCTTGGAGTTAGCAAGAAAAGGTTTTTTCTTCATTTTGAGAATCATGTCGTCCGTGAAATCGACATCCACTCCCATCTCGCTTCCAGTCCGCCGTTCGTGAGTCTCATCCTTGGTAGACGGGTCACTTCCATAGCCACCAAACACGACAAGCACGCGCTGGTAATGTCTCTGAATGAACTGGATGTAGAGTTTGCAGAGATTGAAATATGAGGTGGACTTTGACCAGGGTATACACTGCAGCATTGCACCTACATCTACAACATACATCACTTCAAGCATGTCAAGTGGTTGGTCAGGGACAACACACGCTGGGATCTTCTTAACAAGGCCATTCTGGAGATCAGCTTTGTCTCGGAGCCGCATGAGCTGTTTGGAGTCGAACAGCGATGAGGGATACGAACACAACTCATACTGGAACAATTCCGTGAGTTCCATATTGCCGATACCAGCAACGATTAGGCGTTGGTATAGCTGCTGTGGATTAATCTCAATCTTCTCGCCTTCAGAGGAAACATACACTGAGGAAGCCAGAGTACGGACCTGATCTTTCTTCACAAAGTTGTGTTGCGAGACAGACTTTCCTGCCATAGAGGTCAGAATAGCATCCCCTATGGTCTTAGCGCTGTCAACGTTAACTGACCCTTCTCCAACGATCCCAGATGAGAGACTGTGGAGTTCCTTACTGTGTTGTGTGAATGGTTTTCTTTCTTGTAGATAGTCAAGGACTGTCTGGAGGTCTTTTGCATCCCGCTTCAATCTTGATTGGGAAAGATCTTTGTGCACCGCATCACCATCAGTCCGTGAGAGAACAGTCACATTCTGTAGGGCCTTGTGGACTTCCCCACGTGCTGGCATTGATAACAGCCATAGCAAACTGGTTGACTCCTGAAATCATCGTCCTCGGGTAAGCCCATCAACTGATTTAATGCTTCCCATCAGTACCTGCTCGATGCACAGATCGCTGAATATTCCAGACCAATAACTGTCACTGTGGCGGATGACGAACAGTCCCTCTAGGAGCTTGCTATAAACGGCTGGATGTGTCTTCTCGAGCTTTTCCATCTTCCCCAAGTATAAAACGAGTGGCTTGGTGTAGTTATTATGACCTGAAGCAGCTCGGAATGGGATCTGAAGAAAGAGCTTCCAGTTCCCGACACGTGAAGATTGGAGCAGAGATCGGAGGATGCTAACCAGATACATATACATGATCCAGAGGTTGGCTGTGCGATATTGTTTCATCATCGAACACCAGTTCTCTAACGCTAACTGTAGTTGTGAAATAACATCCGAAGCTAGGGCATCATCTAGACTCATGGGACCGTCGCAAACGTTCGAGAACACAATTTTGTTTAAAATTGAAAGCTGTGGCATGCGATCGTATATGGCGGGAACCAGTTGAAGGACTATGTTGATGAGATGCCCTGATACTAGTTGGATGCGTATGCAGGCATCTGCACTCCTTGTGTACATGGAGTCGTTCATTCGGATTGTACTTTATTTCGGGAATATTAATGTTTCGAGCTTTCGTAGATTCGTTGATTGTTCTGCAGCCTTTTTCTCGTAATTGTGAATATTCTTGAGGTTTATCCATATCGACTGTCTCCATGCACAATGCACAGGTAAACTTGTCCGATAGGGTGGCCATGTTTCATGAATCAGAATCGCTCAACTTCAAATACATCGAAACACGAGTATTTTTTGTTTTGGCTTTGTCATGTTGGTTTTACGAAGCCAACACAGTGTCCATCTCATGCCTCGTGAGAAACTAGTACGAATAGACATATTACACTTGATTGTATCATGATTAGATACATAATTATGACCGTTTTCTTATTTCCGTCATCAGGATGGCGGCCATCTTGGATTTTGTCACTGTTAAGGTAGTTCCATAGCTGGATTTCGTGGGAGTTTTTTGTACACACTATAGAGGTATCATTGAAGTCATATCCATTGAAAAACCTTTCCCATCAATTTGTTTGAACCTCACTGCATATCGCCACCTTTAATTACCGGACTATAAGGCCACTGATCATGTCCAAGCGGCTACAAATCCTTAATATCACCGTGAATAGTTAGAGAATAGAATCTGTTTGCGGTTCATCGGATTATAAATGACTATCCCATGTCATAAATGTGACATAGGCCTGCTCTGTCTGTCTGTCTGTCTGTCTGTCTGTCTGTCTGTCTGTCTGTCTGTCTGTCTGTCTGTCTGTCTGTCTGTCTGTCTGTCTGTCTGTCTGTCTGTCTGTCTGTCTGTCTGTCTGTCTGTCTGTCTGTCTAATTACATGCAGATAATCAATTGCCTGGTTATTGTTTTGCATGTTTTAAGATAATGTTGGCCTTCCGACATGTGCTTATATTGACATATTAGTAAATAATCATGTCTTGGCCCTAGATTTATATGTCCTACAGATGTATGCTTGTCGAATCACATACACGTACATCTATAAACACGTGAAGCGTTATTTATTTTTAATATATTAAATTTATTTGAGCTCGATTAAGAAACAAATTCCTACAACTTATATTAATCACTCTCAAGACCTCATTCCTGATGCAACAAGGGGGGCAATGTGGAATTTAAATGGATTGCCTAAGCCTAAGAGTACACTCTTAACGGCTACAGCTGGACCCGGACTCCGGTGATGATGATTGAGTATATTTACCCTCGCCTCTGGCGAACCATATGGGCGAGCGCACTAAGAAGATTAGTAGACATCTACGTTGTGTATGTAGACAGCTGGGAAGGCATCTTCGTTCTTCACAGAGTGACACGTCATGTATCCTCTTTCGAATGGGTCCCTTGGAGGGCCACCCTCCTCACTGTTGGTCACCCCGCAGCAGCATTTATACGGATCTGGAAGTTAGACATCTGGTCGTCGGTTGTCACTCAGGGGAGCGTGGATGCCACGACCGTTGCCGCTCCCTCAGGTCCGCTGTCTCGTCTATCCGCCGGAGAAGTAGAAGGAGGAGAAAGATCGAAGAAGCCAGCGAAGATAGAGTGTGTATTTCAAACACTATCTAGAAGAGACGGCGGATCTGTCCTGATGCGCCATAGCCGTTGGTCCACATGCTGGCGAGCTTCCCTTCGCAAGATCGAAGACCGGAAGATTCCATAATCCTACGCTGCTGCTACGGGATGTGCCCCGGTCACGATGTACACGTCATGAGGAGATCTACCGGACTCCGGACCGTTCGCACCTGAAGCGAACGCGCTACCATTGTGCTCTCATGCAAGGCACAATCGGAACGGCAACATATGTATAGCGTTATTGAGCGTATATGTGCTCTTGTTACGTTGACCAAGATATAATTAACCTTAATCAAAAGCCTATGAACGCACACGGAAGCACTACCAACGTTCGGGTTTAATCCTGCTGGTACCAGTAATGCCATTCTCTTACGAGTGTCGTATCGTAAGTGACAGATAGTATCCGTCTGGGAAATACAGCACAGCATTACTGTACGATTAGGAGTGATAATTGAAAGACTGGTTCTAGTGTAAGACAACAGCTGTATGAACATGTCAAAAGCTTAAAATGCAACTTCAGCTAATGAAGTTAGCAGTCTTCTTTTGGCAATTAATATTTTCGTGTGCTTTCTTTCGTCTTTAAGGTTCATTTGTGTAGCAGAAATGTATTATCAGTTTCGTATTCATTGAGGTCAATCTAAAATTGAGATTAACTGTTTTATCAAATAACTAAATATTTCATTAGTTTATACACATTTATTTTAGCTCGATTGCGAAACAAGTTCTTTCAACTTATATTAATCACTCTCGAGACGTCATTCCTGATGGAATCCATCGCCATGAAGGAGAGAGAAGAGGCAATGTGGAATTTAAATGCCTTGCTTAAGGGCACAGTCGTAACGGCTCCAGTGGGGCTCGAACTCCAGGCCTTTCGTATGTATTTAAGGCGCATATACTCTGCCAATCCCGGAACTATCAACACATAGTTCCCGCACAGTCATCCATTCAATGTACTGGAAACTGCATGGAAGCGTAATAACTTAGTAAATGCCATTTTAATAGCAATAGTTATATCTATTGCCATTTCATTGACTATATTTATAGCTCCTGTCTTTTCAATAACTATATTTGTGTCTACTGCAGTTTCATTGTCTCTATATGTGTGTTTTACGTTTATTTATCGTCGCTACCGGTTGCCCATATGAGCGACGCCTCCTGAAGAGATTAGTCATTTTAGATTTCCATATATATATCTATATATACTGCTGTCATAGCCTGGACGCAGGTGCAGCTTGAGGAAGTGGTTTTGACAACGCAATAAAACAGATTGTGCTATATGAGTATTAATGTTCATGGAGTCTTCATAAATGTCAATCTCATGGGCATTGTGTTTATATAATATATTGCTATTTTTCAAACATAACTATAATTATGCCTGGCTGTCGTTATTCGAGATATATATTGAAAGCGATCGTTGTGTCGTATAATATATAGATAGCTTTAGTATATACACATTTATTTTAGCTCGATTGCGAAACAAGTTATTTCAACTTATATAAATCACTCTCGAGACCTCATTCCTGATGGAATCCATCGCCACGAGGGAGAGAGAAGAGGCAACGTGGAATTTAAATGCCTTGCCTAAGGGCACAATCGTAACGGCTCCAGTGGGGCTCGAACTCCGGACCTTTCGCACCTGAAGCGAACGCGCATCTACTGCGCTATCACGACTTCCAGATAGATAGCTTTCACATATCGTATCATAAGAACAAGTACGTGTCCACTGTTGTATAAAAAGTAACTTACTGCATTTAGATTTTGAACAGACGGGTCTGTAATCCAGTGGTAACATGCTGGACTGGTAATCCAAGGATCGCAGGTTCGAATCCCCGTCTGACCCTAATAAAACTAACAGTCTTTCAGATGGGACTTTCGACCGAGGTCTCGTGTCGGTGCTTTACACCGTGCACGTAAAAGAACCAGAGGGGACTCTGTCTGTATCATTGCACTATCCTCCAACAAACTAATCTCTCCAGGAGGCGTCGCTCATATAGGCTACCGATAACGACGATAAATAAATGTAAAACACATACAAAATTAGATTTTGAGTTGTGCATTAATTCGCTGTAGTCAAGCAGGTAACATTTCTAAAAATGTGTCCAGGGGCAAACAAACAATTATAAAATGTATTAAATCTTATTATTTTTACTATAATTAAATTTTTCATTGTACGTTTCACGTGAAAAGCTGTTTTGGTGTCGTCCATAATTAATTCCTTCCATCACTCCACCAGTCCGTTCTCTGCGTTTCTCTCTGTCATAATTCAATTTGATTTCCTATCCAAACCTGCAGATAGTCTAGTTGCGAATGTCGGCAGGACTTTCTACTATAATTATTGTGAATGGAGTCACTGCCCTTTGTTAATCAACTGAGCATTCACGGTAACAGATGCTTGCCAGTGTAACACCTATAGCTTAGATGGATTTTAACCAATGTCAAAACTATCATTTGCATTATGACTAGTTATATCTATACATGTATACATTTTTATTTATAATTTTATTTCCATATATTATTGTCATGTGTAAATGTTTAAAATTGCATCTGTAAATGTGAAGCGCAATAGAATAATTGTTACGCTATATAAATGCTATGTATTTGTATTTATATTAAATAAATTGTGTAGTGTAGTGTGTAGTGTACACTGTGACTAGTGATATTATCTAGCATATTGTCTACACTGAGTCTAGTTATAATATCTAGCATATTGTCTACACTGAGTCTAGTTATAATACACAATTGTCTACACTGAGTCTAGTTATATTATCTAGCATATTGTTTACACTGAGTCTAGCTATAATATCTAGCATATTGTCTACATGAGTCTAGTTATAATATCTAGCATATTGTCTACACTGAGTCTAGTTATAATATCTAGCATATTGTCTACACTGAGTCTAGTTATAATATCTAGCATATTGTCTACACTGAGTCTAGTTATATCACAACACACAAAACAACACACACAAATATCTAGCATATTGTCTACACTGAGTCTAGTTATAATATCTAGCATATTGTCTACACTGAGTCTAGTTATATTATCTAGCATATTGTCTACACTGAGTCTAGTTATATAATCTAACATATTGTCAAGTAGTTCCGGTTGATTACATTTTGCTGTGTTTTCAATTATAGCTACACAGGAACTTTATAGTTTATACACATTTAATTTTAGCTCGATTGCGAAACAAGTTCGTAAAACTTATATTAATCACTCTCGATAGAGAGAGAATAGGCAACGTTGAATTTAAATGCCTTGCTGCCTAAGGACACAATAGTAACGGCTCCAGCGGGGCTCGAACTCCGGACCTTTCGCACGTGAAGCGAACGGCATCCACTGCGCTTTCACGACTTCCCCAAATGACGTTTATCAGATTAATTCAGTTGCCGAATGCACCAATTGCTCATATCGTCAGGACGACGTTTTCGTTATGGGTGAGTTCGCATTGGCTTGGTTTAAACATATTTATTCGATAATAATGTACATTACATATACATTGTATACAAAACGAAAATGGATTAAATCGGAAGCTTAAAGCATATTGAGATTTTCTCCATTGCATATTATAATGTTGTGCACAAATGGCGATTAAGAGATAAACATATAATGTAGTAATACCAAAATATATAATAAGTATTTGAAAATATAGCTTGTTATCAGGTGAAAAGCTAACAGTAAAAGGGAGGTTGGGGAGGGTGGGTAGAAAGCGATGAAACCATAAGTAAGCACACTGTTTGAAGTGAATCACTCTGCTAGTGCGTCAGTCTCTGTTCACAGAATACTAAAAACGTTTAGACTTTTCTATGAATTTGTGGACAGCTAAGACTATTATTTCATTATGTTCAGATTGCAAAGAAATATCACCGAATAGGATCACATTTAGGGTTATATGACAGAGATGAGAAATAGTGTTAACTAGTTCAGGGCGTATATTGTAGTACGGCTTATGACTAGCTTCTATTATACTGGCATAGTCACTGATACATGTCAGGGCAACTCATAGTATAGTTATCAGAGAATGTGGACCAAACGTACAGAAAGCATCTAGTGTATTAAGTATAATATATAAGATTCAATATGATATTCCATAACATTGACTTCAAAGCATTATGGCTTTAGTTCCTTTCATTAGCAATAGTTAGAGGTTATTAAACCGCGGAGGTGGACCACCGCAGCCGTTTAATAACTTCTTTATTGCATACATAGCCGTATGTTTCTTCTGCTGTTATTTGCTTATTTCGCTCAGCAATTTTACCATCAAGAAACAACAATCTGTCAGACAACGACTTTAGTGTTGCTTCGGCGGCCATGTTTACACAATGTATTTACTATGTTGTTGCTACCAGTGACAGGTGCTCGTGATTCGTTCTCGACGCGTGCCGGGCCAATATCCGAAAAAGAGCCGAACATCGAAATATATTGCCCGCGCCGACCAGATATTTTGCTTTTCTACCATTAAATTTATAGTAACGTATGCAATAATAGTGCTTATCGGGCTTAAACCCATGTGTGCGGGGATGGGGGTTAGCCTGGGAACAGGCGTCGATATATTTTGCCTGGTCAGTCAAATAAATATATTTTAACACCGAGACTATTAATTGGTCAGTATTGAGTTTCTAATCATGTCATTTTGCCAGAAATTAAAAAGTGAAACATCGACAGACTGGCACCCAGGCTGGGGGGGGGGCTGTATTCGCTAGATATGCTTGTATGGAATATCATAATCTACCGTATGATTGATATGTCAGACAACGGTTGTTGTAACAGCCTACGTCACATGATATGCTTTTCCAAGAGCAATGGCCGGTATCTAAACTGTATACGACTCATTTGACGACGTTACATGCAAAGCAAGATCTGCCTTTGACGACGTTATAGTTATATACAAAGTAAGCACTGTATTTGACGACGTTGTATACAAAGCAAGCACTGCCTTTGGCGACGTTGTATACAAAGCAAGCACTGCATTTGACGACGTTACATACAAAGCAAACACTGCATTTGACGACGTTGTATACAATGCAAACACTGCATGTGACGACGTTGTATACAAAGCAAGCACTGCATTTGACGACGTAATATACAAAGCAAGCACTGCATTTGACGACGTTGTATACAAAGCAAGCACTGCATTTGACGACGTTGTATACAAAGCAAGCACTGCATTTGACGACGTTGTATACAATGCAAACACTGCATTTGACGACGTTGTATACAAAACAAACACTGCATTTGACGACGTTACATACAAAACAAACACTGCATTTGACGATGTTACATACAAAACAAACACTGCATTTGACGACGTTACATACAAAACAAACACTGCATTTGACGACGTTACATACAAAACAAACACTGCATTTGACGACGTTGTATACAATGCAAACACTGCCTTTGGCGACGTTACATACAATGCAAACACTGCATTTGACGACGTTGTATACAATGCAAACACTGCCTTTGACGACGTTACATACAAAACAAACACTGCATTTGACGACGTTACATACAAAACAAACACTGCATTTGACGACGTTACATACAAAGTAAACACTGCCTTTGGCGACGTTGTATACAATGCAAGCACTGCCTTTGGTGACGTTGTATACAATGCAAACACTGCATTTGACGACGTTACATACAAAACAAACACTGCATTTGACGACGTTACATACAAAACAAACACTGCATTTGACTACGTTACATACAAAGTAAACACTGCCTTTGGCGACGTTGTATACAATGCAAACACTGCATTTGACGACGTTGTATACAATGCAAGCACTGCATTTGGCGACGTTGTATACAATGCAAACACTGCATTTGACGACGTTACATACAAAGCAAGCACTGCTTTCCTCTAGTTCATAGAATATCACTATTATGTCAACACAGTATTATAGAGTTATCTCTCTTATATTGCTAAATGTCTACTCTAAATCGTACATGGCAATTCCATGTATGTATGTAACTATTCACTGAGCGCTGCGCTTTCTACTACAACAAGAAAGCAAACTACAGTCTATTGTTGTATGTGTAACGTTGTGATTCTTTATTTTTAATAGGTTCTACATTATATGAACAAAACCACAAATATATTTTGTTCGTGAGTTTGTTTATTATCATGTCCGACTGGACAGTCGCAGGTAGCAATACATGTATTTAAATATCGTCCCGCAAACAAAAATGACGCACATTTACAATTCGGTCACAAATAATACTATTAAGAATATATATTTATATTTACATAGAGTAAAACAAAAAATGCATATATATACCTTTTATTCATACTTGTACTGTGGTCCTCTATTATTAGTTATCTTTTTTAATGACATATTTATTATATTATTTATATACACTATTGCATTATAATACAATACAATACAATATTTATTGCATTAAACATCAGCAGATGCATATAGCATCACATATATACACAGTTTACAGAGAAGCATGAAATATAACAGTATAATAGCAATGTAAGGAATGATGGTAATTATCTATTGATTTTGTGTGTGATTTGCATAATACATATACTTAGCAAGGTTTAAGATCTGTGTTTGTGACTGACAATTCATTAAAGATAAGAATGTATGCATGTTAGGCCAAGAACAAAAATAACGTTTTAAATATTTTCTTCTTAAATCTTTAAATTTCGGACAGACTAAAAGGAAATGAAATTCATTTTCCATCATGTTGGTATTACAGTTATTACAACTTCGTAAATTTCTACTTAAATTTGAGTATCTTCCTATATATCAGAATGAACCTTATACATTGATAAACAGCATTGTACACTTACCGAATATAGGGTATTCAATGGACCAAATGCATGACAGGGTAACTCCAGCTTCTCCCGTGACTCAACTGGTGCTGCTTAGCTGCAATTATTAGGACGTTTTAATAATGTGCACATATTTAAGCATTGTGTTGCATTTTAACAGCCAAGATACAGTCAAACCTGTGTTAGTGGTCACCTCTATTAAGCAGCCAACCTGTATTTAGCAGCCATTTTCCAGATTCCCAGTATGCTGTTTTATTATACATTTGACCTATATTAAGCAGCCACCTGTGCTAAGGAGCTACTTTCTGTGATTCCCTTGGCTGGCTGCTTAAGACAGGGTTGACTGTATAGATTTTAGAACAGTTCTGAAATTAAAGATACAAAACACCGCTTCCCAGAAACATCGAACAAATTCCAAATATATACGACTAATAATTACCCAAAGTAGTTCATATGAGTAACAAGATACTAAATAACAATCTGATAAACTATGTTACGGAATAATACTAACCAAATTGAAGATTCCCCGAGATTGTCTATAAATTTCTACATTCAACCAACCTTCAAGTTTTTACCGGAAATCAATGAAAACAAGCTTACTTAACCCAACCGAAGATAACTTACACAAAGACCGAAAACCACAACAACCCAAACTACCAAAAAGACTCCGCTACGCTGGATAGTGCAATAATACAGGAATAGACCCATTCTAGAGTCTCGTCTGATACTTTTACGTGCACAATGTAAAGCACTGACAAGAAACCTCGGTTTAAAGTCCCATCTGAAAGATTGATAATTGTATTAGGGTCAGACGGGGGGCGGGGGGGTCGAACCAGCGATCCCTGGAATTCCATTCCAGCGTGTTAACAACTGGACTACAGATCCGTCTATCTACGTTGGTGAGGGACAATTGTTGTGAATTAAACCGCTCGGGCACGGAGGAAACTCTTACGGTATATCGTGCTGTTTATCGTTGTCATGTTGTATACATGCATTGCACATTGTAAATAGTTATGTACAAAATCTATAAACAGTAGAGTTGGAAGAAAAGCAATACATAGTTCCCACAGCATCTGAAAATAGTAAAAAACGCTGATAAGATCTTATATTGGCAGCCATTTTGACTGGCAAGTTTTATTAACGGCAATTTCATGATTTTACTAGTAATTCTTTAATTGCAATAAGTTTATTAATTTTGTTTTTCTTAATATAAAGTATGATTTTAAAGGTATTGAAATGCACATTTTAAATATTAATTTATTTTTTGACAATGATGTATGGATTATAAATTATAAGTACTTAACTTGCACCTATTTTTGAAAGTCTATTTACACAATTGAAATAGTAATATACAGGTAAATTATTATTTATTCGTTATTGATGCGAAATTTGTGAAATGATAGAAAGAAATGTCCATTGAGAGCTTTCCAACAATGTATGAACCATGGTGATGGGATGAAAATTAAATATGTTATGAAGAAAACAAAATTACGCTACTATATATTATATATAATATCTGATCAACTTTGCCAATCAAAATGGCAGCCACAGTAGGAATGATGACCTCACACGGGAACTATGTATATCGATCCTAAGTACTAAATTTCTGTCTAACGCTTATTTGGTTTTGTCATTCGATATTCTTGGCCGTGGCAGAAACATATGACATCGTCTGACCTGGTCACTGGTTATCGGATATGTCATAACCGTTGATTGAGTAAGACGGATATATAGTCCAGTGGTAACACGCTGGACTGGTAATCCAGGGATCGCAGGTTCGATCCCCCGTCTGACCCTAATAAAATTAATAGTCTTTCAGATGGGACTGTAAACCGAGGTCTCGTGTCGGTGCTGTACACCGTGCACGTAAAAGAACCAGAGGAGACTCTGGAATGGGTCTCTCTCTCTGTATCATTGCACTATCCTCCAAAAATCTAAAATGACTAATCTCTTCAGGAGGCGTCGCTGATATGGGCTACCGGTAGCGACGATAAATAAACGCAGAACACACACAAAGTAAGAGTTGTTGTTCCCACGAAGATTGGACATTTGCCATCAAAACCTGCGATCATCCGCCAATCTCCAACTTTACCCTCCTAAGCCAACTACTAACATGTTTAGGAAATCTTTCTTATATTCAGGGTCACACTTGTGGAATTCACTCCCTTGTCACATCAAAACAGCACATTCTGTTCCCCACTTCAAAGGTTTATATATCAGATGGTACACAGAACAGACCAATAACCTAATAAACGGATAATATACAATTATACATGAATATAAGTATTAGTTCTTGTAGCTTATATCTTATTTCCTAGGAAAGTTTTGCTGGTTACTGTTTACATGTTTCATTATGCTAGTTCATGTTTTAATTTGTTGAGGGCCTCATGGTAGATTGACATAATTGTTCAAATGAGTTCTCTCGTTAAATAAAATCTTTATTATTATTATATGCATTTGTAGGCGTCGAAGAAACCTCACTAGTGTATACTAATTGCAGTCACAGCCTGCAGAGTCCTCCGTGGCAGAGTTGGTTGGCTAAGGCCGTTTACTTCAAATCACGTGCCTCTCACAGCTGTATGTTCGAATACCAGTTGGGTGTCGAATTCCTTAACGTTATAAAGATATCCAGCTGATTTGCGGAATGTCGGTCGGTGGTTATACCCGGGACTCGTCCATCACTGCTAGGATACGTGCCCGGAGTCTTCCTCAACCAATAACAGTTGGGGGGAGTCGCCATATAACAAGATTTGGGATCCCATAAATGTACAATAAATATATCTTATTTCGCTGTTAGTCTTAAAGTTTAAACTTTATTTATTTTACAACGATTCCGAAGCAAGTTCTAGCAACTTATATTAATCACTCTCGTTGACGCGGATGAAAGCGTAAATGTGGTCGTTCGTGTGGGAGGAAACATGCGTACCTGGAGAAAACCCACCTGTCCGATCTGGCGACTACCGTACCATCTCACATACTTCCCGGTCCGAGGATCGAACCCGGGTTACATTAGTGAGAAGCGAACGCGCCAACCACTGCGCTAATCGGACAGCCGTTAGTCTTACAGTGTGGTAAGACATTAAATATAGAACAGTTACCTCCGTGTACAGATGCATTGTGCATACTAGTCCAGCCGTATGCGCAGCTTCTGGTTTTATTTTAAGAATCGTAAGGGACACGGAAGGTGTGCATCTTATGCCATGTATACATACGTGTATACCCAGCTAGCTCGGAGCTATCACACTATATTTACAACAATGTTATGGTTGTAAAACAACAAATAAATTGCCTATTAAATACATAGTAAAAAGTAAAAACACACTGTGAATTTATATGTCCAATCTTTCATTTCTTCTGATACCACATCCACTATGAAGAGGCATTCAAATCAGCCTGAAACACACCAAGACTATTTCAAATTTTAAGTTTCAAATAACCAGTGCTCGCCTGTGAATAACGTCACTGTGTTTACACACTGTATTCCTCCGCAAAATTATACAGTATACCAACCTTCAGTTTGGTTAAAACATATTTATTCCATTATATACATTCACAAAACAATACATGCACACATAATCAAAGAATAGGAAAGGATCAAAACGGAAGCAGAGCTTATATAGTTTGCACTGGCCTGAATTCTTATACCACATATTTTCTACACATCAACTAGTCTGAAGTCTTCTCAAGTCACATAATGTATCAAAAAACACAAAAACTATCATCCACTGCCTGTCACGAAAATGCATTTTTACCAAAAAGAAAAATGAACTATATTAGTTATTGGGACTACATTCGAGTGGACCGCGGATGCACTGCTGCCTATTTACGTATATACAACCTTATCAGATCCATATAATGGAAACTGCATCGAAGCGTAATGAATATATATATTGATTTATGTTATATTGCGTTTCTTGAAGAACATACATATGCTTCAAGTGATCTATATTCCCAACTCATTATCTTATTTAATTAAAACCCTGACCCAATCCCACCTCTGCAATGTCATTTATCGCTTCCTCGTTCAATTCCGTCTTCCATACATGAATAACATTGCGCGGATATACCGACATACCATTTGCCATTGAGATGTGGTAGGTACATTGAGGAATGCTTTAGCGTAATTGGACGCTATGATGAAATTTGTATTGGTACATATCTCAATCAATGAATCTCATAACTGAACGTTGACTAGTATATTACACCGATCTATATACATCATTCGAAATTGTCTTTGCTTGGGGATTTGCAGTCACTAACAATAAGTGTGATGTGTTAAGTTCATTTACTTTGTCTTTCATTTCTGACTAAACTTTTAGACGGAGGACAATGAACTATTTTTTATTGAAGCGTATTGAAGGCAAAATCAAGTAAATCTGTTCAAAGGAATGACGAATTTAATATAATTTATTATTGTATATACTCGTGTATATGCGCAACATGCTATTGGACATATTTAAAAAATATAGTTATGAATTATCTGTAATCTAAAATAATATAATAGTGGAAGTCGTGATAGAGCAGTGGATGCGCGTTCGCTTCAGGTGCGAAGGGTCCGGAGTTCGAGCCCCGCTGGAGCCGTTACGATTGTGCCCTTAGGCAAGGCATTTAAATTCCACGTTCTCTCTCCCTCGTGGCGATGGATTCCATCAGGAATGAGGTCTCGAGAGTGATTTATATAAGTTGAAATAACTTGTTTCGCAATCGAGCTAAAATAAATTTGTATACACTAAAATAATATAATTTGTAAGTGTATACTATTATGCTACATAACACAAACCGGATATTCAGTTATTCGCAGTGCAAAGTGTCATCTATCTGAACTGTATTATCCAAAAAATATAAAGATGCATGATTGTTCATTGACAAGTGAAAAATGTCATTACCAAACAACAGAACAACCAGTTCGGAGAACATATCCGCCAAGGTTACAAATGCTATTTGACGAAGCAAAAATAGAATGTCTTGAAAGGTTTTCAAGGGAAACAAAACTGTCAACAGGTTTGTTTGTTTGTTTGTTTGGGGGGGGGGTATAAAGTAACATATACTGTTTAGATCATATATCACAGACGGATCTATAGCCCAGTGGTAACACGCTGGACTGGTAATCCAGGGATCGCAGGTTCAATCCCCCGTCTGACCCTAATAAAATTAACAGTCTTTCAGATGGGACGTTAAACCGAGGTCTCGTGTCGGTGCTTTACATCGTGCACGTAAAAGAACCAGAGGAGATTCTGGAATGGGTCTCTCTCTGTATCACTGCACTATCCTCCAACATCTAAAATGACTAATATCTTCAGGAGGCGTCGCTCATACGGGCAACCAGTAGCGGCGATAAATAAGCTTAATAATGTTTTTTTTTTAAATATCATATATCGACTCTGGCAATTGGTTATTGAGGAAGATCCCGGGTCCTCCTCCGAGCAGGCACGTGCGGGTACCCGTGTAGAACCTTGCGCCCTACCTGGATTATTTCCTCACATAGAATAGTCAACCCTAACACGGTGAGGGGTAAATGAATGTGAGTGAATTAAAGTCAATGACTTAAATGTATGTATATTTATACAGTATATTATGTCAAAAATTGTCCCTTGACAGGAGTGTGTTTTTACGTTTATTTATCGTCGCTACCGGTTGCCCATATGAGCGACGCCTCCTGATGAGATTAGTCATTTTAGATTTTTGGAGGATACAGAGATAGACCCATTCCAGCGTCTCCTCTGGTTCTTTTACGTGCTCGGTTTAACTTCCCATCTGGAAGACTGTTAATTGTATTAGGGTCAGATGAGGGATCGAACCTGTGCTCCCTGGATGACCAGTCCAGCGTGTTACCACTGGACTACAGAACCGTCTGTTACTGACATTATTGTGGGTTATAGTAATCCTTGTTATCCTCGAGAATTCAGGAGTGTTATCCTCGAGTAACCAGAGGCTGGCCATACATAAACCAAAATAATATATATGTTTTGGGGCGGTCTTGTGTAACTTGCACTATCCTCCAACAAATAAAATGACTGAACATAATTCAGGAGTATTTGCCTCGAGTAACCAGAGGCTGGCCATACATAAAACGTATCCAAAATAATATATGTGTGCTGTATATGTCTGCATTTGACATGCAATAACCTACGCAATAATGGGTTTATCTGGACTAAATGAGTTTCTGTCAAACATGTCCATATTGGACGTTTTCTGTTTGTGACAGTATCAGCGGAAACAGATGCGAGCACATTGACCCTCCATATCCAAGATGAACTACAAATAGATCCAATAAAGCAGAAATACGTACACATGCAATAGTTAACGCAGAAATACATACACGTGCAATAGTCAATGGAGAAATACATACACGAGCAATAGTTAATGCAGAAATACATACACGTGCAATAGTTAATGCAGAAATATATACACGTGCAATAGTCAATGGAGAAATACATACACGAGCAATAGTCAACGCAGAAATACATGCACGTGCAATAGTTAATGCAGAAATATATACACGTGCAATAGTCAATGGAGAAATACATACACGAGCAATAGTTAATGCAGAAATACATACACGTGCAATAGTCAATGGAGAAATACATACACGAGCAATAGTTAATGGAGAAATACATACACGAGCAATAGTTAATGGAGAAATACATGCACGTGCAATAGTTAACACAGAAATATATACACGTGCAATAGTCAACGTAGAAATACATGCACGTGCAATAGTTAACGCAGAAATATACACACGTGCAATAGTCAACGTAGAAATACATGCACGTGCAATAGTTAACGCAGAAATATATACACGTGCAATAGTTAACGCAGAAATACATACACGTGCAATAGTCAACGCAGAAATACATGCACGTGCACTAGTTAACGCAGAAATACATACAGGTGCAATAGTTAACGCAGAAATACATACACGTGCAATAGTCAATGCAGAAATACATACACGTGCAATAGTTAACGCAGAAATACATACAGGTGCAATAGTTAACGCAGAAATACATACACGTGCAATAGTCAATGCAGAAATACATACACGTGCAATAGTCAATGCAGAAATGCATACACGTGCAATAGTTAACGCAGAAATACATGCACGTGCAATAGTTAACGCAGAAATATATACACGTGCAATAGTCAACGTAGAAATACATACACGTGCAATAGTCAATGCAGAAATACATACACGTGCAATAGTCAACACAGAAATATATGCACGTGCAATAGTTAAAGCAGAAATATATACACGTGCAATAGTCAACGTAGAAATACATACACGTTACACGCTACTATATAATTATTATATATAATATCTGATCAATTTGCCAATCAAAATGGCAGCCGCAGTAGGAATGATGACGTCACAGGGAAACCTACGTATAGTCAACATAATGCTATCCAGCATCGCATAACAAATACAAATTGTCAGATGGCATTCTAATGTGTTGAAACTAATATTACACATGCGACACCCTCCGCAGAACAAGCACTGTTTAAGTTTAAACTTTATTTATGGAATCATAGAAATGTCAGCACAAGTAACTATTCAGACATTCATATGATGGGGACGGCAATGTCATCTGCAGACAAAATATCCACCTTGCCTCAATCATCTCGCTCATGGCGGCGGCGATGTATTTTGTGGTCAAAATACATCCACATTGCCGCTATTCTCTCGCTCATGGCGGCGGCGATGTATTCTGTGGTCAAAATATGCCACTATTCCCTCGCTCATGGCGGCGGCGATGTATTCTGTGGTCAAAATATGCCACTATTCCCTCGCTCATGGAGGCGGCGATGTATTTTTTGGTCAAAATATGCCACTATTCCCTCGCTCATGGCGACGGCGATGTATTCTGTGGTCAAAATACATACACATTGCCTCAATTGTCTAGCTCATCGCGGCGACGATGTATTCTGTGGTCAAAATACATCAACGTTGCCTCAATTGTCTAGCTCATCGCGGCGACGATGTATTCTGTGGTCAAAATACATCAATGTTGCCTCAATTGTCTAGCTCATTGCGGCGACGATGTATTCTGTGGTCAAAATACATCAACGTTGCCTCAATTGTCTAGCACATCGCGGCGACGATGTATTCTGTGGTCAAAATACATCAACGTTGCCTCAATTGTCTAGCTCATTGCGGCGACGATGTATTCTGTGGTCAAAATACATCAACGTTGCCTCAATTGTCTAGCTCATCGCGGCGACGATGTATTCTGTGGTCAAAATACATCAACGTTGCCTCAATTCGCTCGCTCATGGCGGCGGCGATGTATTCTGTGGTCAAAATACATCCGCATTGCCTTAATTGTCTAGCTCATGGCGGTGGATTCCATCCATTCCAGGAATAAGGTCTAAATTGATAAGAACTTGTATCGTAATCGAAACAAATTAAATGTGCATATACTAAGATTAAAACTGTTGTCCCCGGGTTTTCCTAAACACGCTGGATTGGTAATCCAGGGATCGTAGGTTCGATCACCAGTCTGACCATAATAACATTAACAGTCTTTCAGATGGGACATTAAGTCGAGGTATCGTGTAGGTGCATTACACCGTGCACGAAAACGAACCAGAGGGGACTCTGGAATGGATCTCTGTCTGTATCATTGCACTATCCTCCAAAATCTAAATTGACTAATCTCTTCAGGAGGCGTCTCTCATATGGGCAACCGGTAGCGACGATAAATAAACGTAAAACACACACGTTCCTAAACAATATAGAATGAGAAAATGTAGTATTACTTTGTAGAACAATGGATAGTGAAAGCAACTCAATTTAAAGTAAGTGTTTATAATTCAGATCCCATTTTATATTTGCATTACACAGCCAATCAACTAATTGAGAGTGTAATATATAGATTGGGATATAAAGCATAGCAGACATAAACTGTTATATTCAAATGACAGAAAGTGTCAGGTCCTCTTTAATCATCTATTCAGCGACTCGGTCAGTGGTCAGACAGTGGTCTCGCCTTCACTATTTACTGCTAATTGGCGATCCTATGCTACTCCCCTGGCATTGATTAAACACATGGGAATCTGCATTTCTGAGAAAGAACACGAAAATACTTTTATAATTTAACTATTCAATGGCATTGTCTTTTAGGATAATGTGAGTTCTACTTAAGCGAAGTTAGGCAAATAATTTTCAAGAAGAACTCTGAGTAAGCTATCATGCCATACAAATAGTGATTGAATTTCGAAATGTTAACCATTGTTGTACATCTATTAGAGATGTTCTGGGTAATGCATTAAGTGGGTTATCTCATAATATTCTTGGAAAAAACTTCTTAGAAACTAGTAAAGCCATTTACAGTTCATAGCATGAAGGGCGTATAATAAAGGCATCGCTATAAGTATCAGGCATTGAGCAGACGGATCTATAGTTCGTTGGTAACACGCTGGACTGGTAATCCAGGGATCGCAGGTTCGATCCCCCGTCTGACCATAATAAAATGCTTTCAGATGGGACGTTAAACCGAGGTCTCGTGTCGGTGCTTTACGCCGTGTACGTAAAAGAACCAGAGGAGACTCTGGAATGGGTCTCTGTCTGTATCATTACACTATCCTCCAAAAATCTAAAATGACTAATCTCGTCAGGAGGCGTCGCTCATATGGGCAACCGGTTGCGACGATAAATAAACGTAAAACACACTCAGGCTTTGATTGGACTAACAAAACAGTGGTATTTGTATTGTTAACAGGTGGTCCATTGTTAACAGGTAGTCCATTGTTAACAGGTGGTTCATTGTTGACATGTGGCCCATTGTTAACATAGTGTCCATTGTTCACATGTGGTTCATTGTTGACATGTGGTACATTGTTGACAGATGGTCCATTGTTCACAGGTGGTACATTGTTAACAGGTGGTCCATTGTTAGCATGTGGTCCATGGTTGATAGGTGGAACATTGTTGACAGGTGGTTGATTGTTAACATGTGGTACATTGTTAACATGTGGTACATTGTTGACATGTGGTACATTGTTCACAGGTGGTACATTGTTCACAGGTGGTACATTGTTGACAGATGGTCCATTGTTCACAGGTGGTACATTGTTGACATGTGGTACATTGTTGACAGATGGTCCATTGTTCACAGGTGGTACATTGTTAACAGGTGGTCCATTGTTGACATGTGGTACATTGTTGACATGTGGTACATTGTTAACATGTGGTCATTGTTAACAGGTGGTCCATTTTTGACATGTGGTCCATTGTTAACAGGTGGTACATTGTTAACAGGTGGTCATTGTTAACATGTGGTACATTGTTAACAGGTGGTACATTGTTGACATGTGGTACATTGTTAACAGGTGGTCCATTGTTGACATGTGGTCCATTGTTAACAGGTGGTCCATTTTTGACATGTGGTCCATTGTTAACAGGTGGTACATTGTTAACAGGTGGTCATTGTTAACATGTGGTACATTGTTAACAGGTGGTCATTGTTAACATGTGGTACATTGTTAACAGGTGGTACATTGTTGACATGTGGTACATTGTTAACAGGTGGTCCATTGTTAACATGTGGTACATTGTTAACAGGTGGTCCATTGTTAACAGGCGGTCCATTGTTAACATGTGGTACATTGTTAACATGTGGTACATAGTTGACAGGTGGTACATTGTTAACATGTGGTACATTGTTATCATGTGGTACATTGTTATCATGTGGTACATTGTTGACATGTGGTACATTTTTAGCAGGTGGTCCATTGTTGACATGTGGTACATTGTTGACATGTTGTCCATTGTTAACAGGTGGTCCATTGTTAGAATGTGGTACATTGTTGACATGTGGTACATTGTTGACATGTGGTACATTGTTAGCATGTGGTACATTGTTGACATTTGGTACATTGTTGACAGGTGGTACATTGATGACATGTGGTCCATTGATGACATGTGGTACATTGTTAGCATGTGGTACATTGTTGACATTTGGTACATTGTTGACAGGTGGTACATTGATGACATGTGGTCCATTGTTGACATGTGGTACATTGTTAGCATGTGGTACATTGTTGACATTTGGTACATTGATGACATGTGGTACATTGTTGACATGTGGTACATTGTTGACATGTGGTACATTGTTGACATGTGGTACATTGATGACATGTGGTACATTGTTAACAGGTGGTCCATTGTTAACACGTGGTCCATTGTTAACATGTGGTACATTGTTAACAGGTGGTCCATTGTTAACAGGTGGTCCATTGTTAACAGGTGGTCCATTGTTAACAGGTGGTACATTGTTAACAGGTGGTCCATTGTTGACATGTGGTATATTGTTAACAGGTGGTCCATTGTTAACACAGGGTACATTGTTAACAGGTGGACTATTTTTAACACATGGTCCATTATTAACAGGTGGTCCATTGTTAACATGTGGTCCATTGTTGACATGTGGTCCATTGTTAACAAGTGGTCCATTGTTGACATGTGGTCCATTGTTGACATGTGGTCCATTGTTGACATGTGGTCCATTGTTGACATGTGGTCCATTGTTGACAAGTGGTCCATTGTTGACATGTGGTCCATTGTTGACATGTGGTCGATTGACATGTGGTCCATTGTTGACATGTGGTCATTGTTGACATGTTGTACATTGTTAACACAGGGTACATTGTTAACAGGTGGACTATTGTTAACAGGTGGTCCATTATTAACAGGTGGTCCATTGTTAACATGTGGTCCATTGTTGACATGTGGTCCATTGTTGACATGTGGTCCATTGTTAACAAGTGGTCCATTGTTGACATGTGGTCCATTGTTGACATGTGGTCCATTGACATGTGGTCCATTTTGACATGTGGTCCATTGTTGACATGTGGTCCATTGTTGACATGTGGTACATTGTTGACATGTGGTCCATTGTTGACATGTGGTCCATTGTTGACATGTGGTCCATTGTTGACATGTGGTCCATTGTTAACATTTATTATCAGTGATATTTGTTGAAAGGTGGTCCTTGTTTACAGTAATAAATTTTGGGTTTTGTTGAGAGGTGGTCTTGTTCCAGGTAGTTTTTGTTGAAATGTGGTCATTCTACATGTGGACTGTGTTGACAGATGATCCATGTTTGACATGTTGTCTTTGCTAATAGGTTAAATGCATTGGCAATGCCTGTTTGGGAGACCAGACTGTAGATACAGGCGTCCATTACTCGCAGATGATTTTTAGCACTGTATATTGTTTGTCATGTATATACCCAGTGACCCTAATATCGGTGAATACTAATTAGAGATGATTCTTTGTCTTTGCTATTGACAATTTGCGTCAGAGTTCTGCATCTGTTCATAGCAAAAACATGCTGAAAATGTCATTTGACTGGTAAGTGTACCGTCATTTATTCAAAACGTGTTCTTTTTTCTTTTCACGCGTACATTTTCATTCATGCAGTCCACAGGCACAAGACACAAGTTAGTTTTGGGCTATGGTCATATATTAAGTATTGTTTACTAAAGGCAACCAACGGAAATGAAACATGTATGCAGAAACATCGACGAGAAACTAGGTAAAAACGACCAGATCACTGATATGCACTTTACTTACTATATGACCATAGGGCAAACAAATAAAATTGTGTGTCTTGTGTCTGTGATGCAAGTAAATATTTTGGTGAATTTAGTATCGGCTGCATTTTACTCGTGTATGTGCCACCATCCATGAGACGTCACATGATTGCCGTATATGGTATGTAAATCTACTGGTATAAACTAAAGGCGAAATTTATATCGTCACCGATAATTGGTATCAATAAAATAAAATATGGTGGTCAGAGCTGTTGCTTTCATGTTTTTGATTCAGTTATGATTTATTTCTTACTAACTGGTATTGCATACAATAAGATATATAATATTATGCTTAATTGAGAGTGATCATTATTTGCACAGCCTCGTTTTGAAACACAATACTGATTTTTACACATGTTATTGCATATGTCACCGATAATCGATATATTCAGTGGCTATGTGGCAATCGGCTATGCATGCAATATTTGGGAATCTATTATAAAATTTTACACTGAAAATAATTCCACCGCATATTATATACATGACTGCAACTGAGAACAAATATATCATGATGTAATATAATTCTAAGCAAGGTTTGACTAGCTTCCGCTGCTTTTAAAATATTTGCACTTTCAGCCAACGTTTTAATTGAATGTATTACGATCATGAAATATGAACATTTCACTCCATAAATATCATTTTCTGATATAGATAATGCTGGCAATCCTAATTCGGCAACAGTCTTGTGATATACAATAGTGGCTGTTGTACTCAATCCATTACGAAGCAAGTTTTAACAACTTATATTAATCACTCTCGTTGGCTCGGATGAAAGCGTATATGTGGTCATTCATGTGGGAGGAAACCGGAGTACCCGGAGAAAACCCACCTGTTCGATCTGGCGACCATCGTACCATCTCACATCTCACATACTTCCCTGTCAGAAGATCGAACCCGGTCGCATTTGTGAGAAGCGAGCGTTAACCACTGCGCTAATCGGTCGTAATCGTTGTAAAATAAATAAAGTATAAAATATAAATAAAACTCAATCCCTTGCTTGTCTGGCACTGTTACTATTTTTAGATTGCAATGTCATACACGTGACGTAGAGCATCGTTGACTGCGGAATAATGCTATTGGGCAAACATTAAGACTCACTCGGGAATTGACAATTAACAACTGATTATTGCTGCCTCTGTATACTAAGGTAGCATATCAAAGTGTTGGTATATCTCTCTCAATTATCGACTACAGTGTACCCACTGCGTGTGTGGTTTTACGTTTATTTATCGTCGCTACCGGTTGCCCATATGAGCGACGCCTCCTGAAGATATTAGTTATTTTAGATTTTGGAGGATAGTGCAATGATACAGACAGAGACCCACCAAGAGTTTCATCTGGTTCTTTTACATGCACGGTGTAAAGCACCGAAACGAGACATCGGTTTAACGTCCCATCTGAAAGACTGTTAATTTTATTAGGGTCAGACGGGGGATCGAACCTGCCATCCCTGGATTACCAGTCCAGCCTGTTAACCACTGGACTACATATCCGTACCCACTGCGTTTAATCGTTGACTATTTATAAATATAATGTTGATTGTCTATTGCCCGTGGAAGTCTTGACAGCTCCATGGTAGTGCGTTCACTTCATGTGTGTGAGACCCGGAGATAGTCCATTCCATCATGGCGCAGCCATTCTCAAGACTAATAATACATAAACATATTAATACATAATGAGCCACAATGCATCGTATTACGCTGGGTCAAATGGTCCACTAGGACTTGCATGGACAGATCTCGATTACCACACAAAAGCTGCACACCACACCTACATTGCACAACACACTTACACTGCACACAACACATACACTGCACACCACACATACACTGCACACCACACCTACACTGCACACAACACTGCACACCACACATACACTGCACACCACACCTACACTGCACACCACACCTACATTGCACAACACACTTACACTGCTAACCACACTTACAATGCACACTACACATACACTGCACACCACACATACACTGCACACCACACTTACACTGCATACCACACTTACACTGCAAACCACACTTACACTGCACACCACACATACACTGCACACCACACATACACTGCACACCACACATACACTGCACACCACACTTACACTGCACAACACACTTACACTGCACACCACACTTACACTGCACACTACACATACACTGCACACCACACATACACTGCACACAACGCATACACTGCACACCACACATACACTGCACACCACAACTACACTGCACACAACACTGCACACCACACATACACTGCACACCACACCTACACTGCACACCACACCTACATTGCACAACACACTTACACTGCACACCACACTTACACTGCACACCACACCTACATTGCAAAACACACATACAATGCACACAACACATACACTGCACACCACACTTACACTGTACACCACACTTACACTATACACCACACCTACACTGCACACAACACTTACACTGCACACCACACTTACACTGCACACCACACCTACACTGCAAACCGCACTTACACTGTACACCACACCTACACTGCACACCTCACCTACACTGCATACCACACTTACACGGCATACCACACTTACACTGCATACCACACTTACACTGCACACAACACCTACACTGTACACCACACTTACACTGCACACAACACCTACACTGCACACCACACCTACACTGTACACCACACTTACACTGCACACCACACCTACACTGCACACCTCACCTACACTGCATACCACACTTACACTGCACACCACACTTACACTGCATACCACACTTACACTGCACACAACACCTACACTGTACACCACACTTACACTGCACACAACACCTACACTGCACACCACACCTACACTGTACACCACACTTACACTGCACACCACATCTACACTGCACACCTCACCTACACTGCATACCACACTTACACTGCACACCACACTTACACTGCACACCACACTTACAATGCACACAGCACATACACTGCACACCACACTTACACTGTACACCACACTTACACTGTACACCATACCTACACTGCACACCTCACCTACACTGCACATCACACTTACACTGCACACCACACTTACACTGCACACCACACTTACACTGCACACAACACATACACTGCACACCACACCTACACTGCACACCACACCTACACTGCAAACCGCACTTACACTGTACACCACACCTACAATGCACACCTCACCTACACTGCATACCACACTTACACTGCATACCACACTTACACTGCACAACACACTTACACTGCGCACCACACCTACACTGCAAACCGCACTTACACTGTACACCACACCTACACTGCACACCTCACCTACACTGCATACCACACTTACACGGCATACCACACTTACACTGCATACCACACTTACTGCACACAACACCTACACTGTACACCACACTTACACTGCACACAACACCTACACTGCACACCACACCTACACTGTACACCACACTTACACTGCACACCACACCTACACTGCACACCTCACCTACACTGCATACCACACTTACACTGCACACCACACTTACACTGCATACCACACTTACACTGCACACAACACCTACACTGTACACCACACTTACACTGCACACAACACCTACACTGCACACCACACCTACACTGTACACCACACTTACACTGCACACCACATCTACACTGCACACTTCACCTACACTGCATACCACACTTACACTGCACACCACACTTACACTGCACACCACACTTACAATGCACACAGCACATACACTGCACACCACACTTACACTGTACACCACACTTACACTGCACACCATACCTACACTGCACACCTCACCTACACTGCACATCACACTTACACTGCACACCACACTTACACTGCACACCACACTTACACTGCACACAACACATACACTGCACACCACACCTACACTGCACACCACACCTACACTGCAAACCGCACTTACACTGTACACCACACCTACAATGCACACCTCACCTACACTGCATACCACACTTACACTGCATACCACACTTACACTGCACAACACACTTACACTGCGCACCACACTTACACTGCACACCACATTTACACTGCACACCACACTTACACTGCATACAACACTTACACTGCACACCACACTTACACTGCACACCACACATACACTGCACACCACACTTACACTGCATACCACACTTACACTGCACACAACACCTACACTGCACATAACACATACACTGCACACCACACCAACACTGCACACCAAACCTACACTGCAAACCGCACTTACACAGCACACCTCACCTACACTGCATACCACACTTACACTGCATACCACACTTACACTGCACACCACACATACACTGCACACCACACATACACTGCATACCACACCTACACTGCACACCTCACCTACACTGCATACCACACTTACACTGCACACCACACTTACACTGCACACCACACTTACACTGCACACCACACTTACACTGCATACAACACTTACACTGCACACCATACTTACACTGCACACCACACCTACACTGCACACCACACTACACTGCACACCACACTTACACTGCACACCACACATACACTGCACACCACACCTACACTGCACACCACACCTACACTGCACACCACACTACACTGCACATAACACTTACACTGCACACAACACCTACACTGCACACCACACCTACACTGCACACCACACCTACACTGCACACCACACCTACACTGCACACCACACTTACACTGCACATCACACTTACACTGCACACAACACATACACTGCAAACCACACTTACAGTGCACACCACACTTACACTGCACACCACACTTACACTGCACACAACACATACAATGCACACCACACTTACACTGCACACCACACTTACACTGTACACCACACTTACACTGCACACCACACTTACACTGTACACCACACTTACACTGTACACCACACTTACACTGCACATCACACTTACACTGCACACCACACTTACACTGCACACCACACCTACACTGCACACCACACCTACACTGCACACCACACCTACACTGTACACCACACTTACACTGCACACCACACTTACACTGCACACCTCACCTACACTGCATACCACACTTACACTGCACACCACACTTACACTGCACACCACACTTACACTGCACACCACACTTACACTGCACACCACACTTACACTGCACACAACACTTACACTGTACACCACACTTACACTGCACACCACACCTACACTGCACACCACACTTACACTGCACACCACACTTACATTGAACACCACACTTACACTGCACACCACACTTACACTGCATAACACACTTACACTGAACACCACACTTACACTGCACACCACACCTACACTGTACACCACACCTACACTGCACACCACACCTACACTGCACACCACTCACACCACACTTACATGCACACCACACTACACTGCACACACTACACTGCACACCACACTTACACTGCTAACTGCACACACACTACATGACAACATACACTGCACCACACCTACACTGCACACCACACCTACACTGCACACCACACTTACACTGCACATCACACTTACATTGCACACAACACATACATTGCAAACCACACTTACAGTGCACACCAAACTTACACTGTACACCACACTTACACTGCACACAACACATACAATGCACACCACAATTACACTGCACACCACACTTACACTGTACACCACACTTACACTGCACACCACACTTACACTGCACACCACACTTACACTGTACACCACACTTACACTGCACACCACACTTACACTGCACACCACACTTACACTGTACATCACACCTACACTGCACACCACACCTACACTGCACACCACACCTACACTGTACATCACACTTACACTGTACACCACACTTACACTGCACACCACACCTACACTGCACACCACACTTACACTGCACACCACACTTACACTGCACACCACACTTACACTGCACACCACACTTACACTGCATACAACACTTACACTGCACACCACACTTACACTGCACACAACACATACACTGTACACCACACTTACACTGCACACCACACTTACACTGCACACCACACTTACACTGCACACCACACATACACTGCACACCACACTTACACTGCACACCACACCTACACCTAACACTGCACACCACACTTACACTGCACACCACACCTACACTGCACACCACACCTACACTGCACACCACACTTACACTGCACACCACACTTACACTGCACACCACACTTACACTGCACACCACACTTACACTGCACACCACACTTACACTGCACACCACACTACACTGCACACCACACTTACACTGCACACCACACTTACACTGCACACCACACTTACACTGCACACCACACTTACACTGCACACCACACTTACACTGCACACCACACTTACACTGCCCACACCACACACTTACACTGCACACCACACTTACACTGCACACCACACTTACACTGCACACCACACTTACACTGCACACCACACTTACACTGCACACCACACTTACACTGCACACCACACTTACACTGCACACCAACCTACACTGCACACCACACTTACACTGCACACCACACTTACACTGCACACCACACTTACACTGCACACCACACTTACACTGCACACCACACTTACACTGCACACCACACTTACACTGCACACCACACTTACACTGCACACCACACTTACACTGCACACCACACTTACACTGCACACCACACTTACACTGCACACCACACTTACACTGCACACCACACTTACACTGCACACCACACTTACACTGCACACCACACTTACACTGCACACCACACTTACACTGCACACCACACTTACACTGCACACCACACTTACACTGCACACCACACTTACACTGCACACCACACTTACACTGCACACCACACTTACACTGCACACCACACTTACACTGCACACCACACTTACACTGCACACCACACTTACACTGCACACCACACTTACACTGCACACCACACTTACACTGCACACCACACCTACACTGCACACCACACTTACACTGCACACCACACCTACACTGCACACCACACTTACACTGCACACCACACTTACACTGCACACCACACTTACACTGCACACCACACTTACACTGCACACCACACCTACACTGCACACCACACCTACACTGCACACCAACCTACACTGCACACCACACTTACACTGCACACCACACCTACACTGCACACAACACCTACACTGCACACCACACTTACACTGCACACCACACTTACACTGCACACCACACTTACACTGCACACCACACTTACACTGCACACCACACTTACACTGCACACCACACTTACACTGCACACCACACTTACACTGCACACCACACTTACACTGCACACCACACTTACACTGCACACCACACCTACACTGCACACCACACTTACACTGCACACCACACTTACACTGCACACCACACTTACACTGCACACCACACTTACACTGCACACCACACTTACACTGCACACCACACTTACACTGCACACCACACTTACACTGCACACCACACTTACACTGCACACCACACTTACACTGCACACCACACTTACACTGCACACCACACTTACACTGTACACCACACTTACACTGCACACCACACCTACACTGCACACCACACTTACACTGCACACCACACCTACACTGCACACCACACTTACACTGCACACCACACCTACACTGCACACCACACTTACACTGTACACCACACTTACACTGCACACCACACTTACACTGCACACCACACTTACACTGCACACCACACTTACACTGCACACCACACTTACACTGCACACCACACTTACACTGCACACCACACCTACACTGCACACCACACTTACACTGCACACCACACTTACACTGCACACCACACTTACACTGCACACCACACTTACACTGCACACCACACTTACACTGCACACCACACTTACACTGCACACCACACTTACACTGCACACCACACTTACACTGCACACCACACCTACACTGCACACCACACTTACACTGCACACCACACTTACACTGCACACCACACTTACACTGCACACCACACTTACACTGCACACCACACTTACACTGCACACCACACCTACACTGCACACCACACTTACACTGCACACCACACTTACACTGCACACCACACTTACACTGCACACCACACTTACACTGCACACCACACTTACACTGCACACCACACCTACACTGCACACCACACCTACACTGCACACCACACTTACACTGCACACCACACTTACACTGCACACCACACTTACACTGCACACCACACTTACACTGCACACCACACCTACACTGCACACACACCTACACTGCACACCACACCTACACTGCACATCACACTTACACTGCACACCACACCTACACTGCACACCACACTTACACTGCACACCACACTTACACTGCACACCATACTTACACTGCACACCACACTTACACTGCACACCACACTTACACTGCACACCACACTTACACTGCACACCACACTTACACTGCACACCACACTTACACTGCACACCATACTTACACTGCACACCACACTTACACTGCACACCACACCTACACTGCACACAAAACTTACACTGCACACCCCAGTTACACTGCACACCACACCTACACTGCACACCACACGTACACTGCACACCACACTTACACTGCACACCAC